>JAJFDI010000018.1:0-388240 GCA_028637685.1 Xylariaceae sp. X3-2
AGCGCAGATGCACGAAAGACGAGCTGAAGTGAAGGTGCTGTCGATCGGATGAATGCGAACTCGAGCGTTCTTGCCTGCTGCGAAGATCGTGCCTTTCCCTTTCCAAATGGTGTGCATCAAGCAAGATCGCACTGCAATTGGTCGGTCCGTCGACCCACAAAGCACATTAAAGGCAGGTACATTAGTTCATACATGATGTAACTCCGTCAGTGAAGTACCAATAAGTATGATGTAATGTATCCCGTATGAAGACGGTGATGAGGACAGGTATCATCATGATAACCTGCTCCTGACTGAAGGTCGCGGTCTCCGAATCATGAATTCGAATTGCGAGTTCTGCTTACGGATTGCAAATGCGCATAGCCGACGGAGGGCGCGAGGAAAAAAATCTTTGCGATCACGGCATGAATTGGTGCCAAGTATAGTACTTGGTGTGAAGGACCGAGATGTCTTTTGCCTGGATTCACTTTAGTTCCGGGAACTTCTTCTTTTCAGTCGTGCCACTGTTCCACTTTTTCGGTTTTCGCTGTCGATTCCCAGCGAATCCGGTAAGCCGACTGCGACGAGGCACGGGCCACCCGAGCTGCCGAGGTTGGAAATCACGCCACCAGCCAATAGGAGAAAAGAAAATAAGCCTTACTAATGATAGTGCGGACTTGTTTTAAGCCGCTCCTTCGTACTGTGCCGAGCAGATATCCGCAAGTATCTTCGTCGTACCAACGATCTCGTACCGCAGGTATTGCCGATTACTTACTTGAACCGATCATCATCCATCTCAGCTACGTCTTTCCCGCCTGGCATTGCACTATTGAATACCACCTGCCGCTTTCTCCAACACTGCGTCTTCAGACAACGACGCCCGTCGATCGTCTGGTCTTCGATTTCCTTTTAATTGTGCTGTGGAACTCGGTCCTGGTGGCTTTTCTTTCCTTGAACCCTCGCACTGATTCTGTGAGACTGAATCATTTTCATCCATAGCGAGCATCATGTCATTCTCCAGTCTTGTCCAAGATCTGTCCATCCGGGACGGCAACAACCCTCGCCGTCGCGCTCCCGCCGGCACGGCCCCCTCCGTGTCGACCATTGACGACCGTGCTTCCCGCATCTCGCATGCGATGTCCTATGCCAGCACTGCTGCTACCAGTGTAAGCATTGCGGGCGATATTTCGAGCCAACTCCATGGCGGCTACCATCATCCGTTGTCTCGTGCCTGGCAGTCGGATCGCCAATTGACAAAGGTCCGTACTGCCGTTTTATATATCTGTTGCCCCGCCTTCTTCCTACTTGCGGGGACGGAAAGACAATGAATCGCTGACACAACATGCCACACGGCGCAGTCTATGCTCATTTACCCTCTCTTTATTTCCGATGTTGAGGACGACGAAACCCTGATTCCTTCCCTCCCTGGGCAACACCGCCGTGGAGTCAACAAGCTTGTTCCCTTCCTTGAGCCTCTTGTTCGCAAGGGACTCAAGTCTGTGATCCTGTTTGGTGTGCCCCTCCAGCCCGGTTCCAAAGACGCCCTCGGTACTTCCGCCGATGACCCCCAGGGCCCCGTCATCCAGACCATCCGATTATTGCGCCAGCGCTTTCCCCAGCTCTTCATTTGCGTAGATGTTTGCCTCTGCGAGTACACATCCCACGGTCACTGTGGTATCCTGAGGGATGACGGCTCTCTCAACAACCAGCTCTCTGTTGATCGCATCAGCGACGTGGCTGTGGCTTATGCGCAGGCCGGTGCCCATTGCGTTGCGCCTTCTGACATGAATGATGGCCGTATTCGCGCTATCAAGCTGAAACTCATTGAGGAGGGTCTTACACACAAGACGCTCCTTATGTCATACGCTGCCAAGTTCTCTGGCTGCCTTTACGGTCCTTTCCGTGATGCCGCCAAGTCTGCGCCCTCATTTGGTGACCGCAAGTGTTACCAGCTGCCCCCTGGAGGTCGCGGTCTCGCCCGCCGTGCCATTAAGAGAGATATCTCCGAGGGTGCTGATATCATTATGGTTAAGCCCGCGGCCCAGTACCTAGACATCATCAGCGATGCCAAGGAACTCGGCCGCGACCTTCCCGTTGCCGCCTACCACGTAAGTGGCGAGTATGCCATGATTCACGCTGCTGCCAAGGCTGGTGTCTTTGACCTCAAGGCCATGGCATTTGAGGTTACGGAAGGCATTCTACGTGCTGGCGCGACTATCATTGTCAGCTACTTCACTCCGGATTTCCTCGACTGGCTCGACAACTGAGTTCTGGATTTGGCGTCGAATTCCGCGTGCTTTGTTCTTGCGTACATAACGATCGTGCTTTTGCTGTTGTTTATATTTCATGTCTGGCGTTTAGAGGGAAAAGAGGAAAGGGAAAGGGATTAGAAAGGGGCGTATGGATAACATCCACCGCTGGGACATGATTCTCCCGCTGGTGATCCCAAAAAGCAAATCCAAAAAAGAAAGAGGAGGATTTTTTTTCTTTTCTATAACGACTTGATGAGATGATGAGAATTCGTCTGGCCTATTTCCCACTCGCCACTCAGCATTCGATTTCTGGAACTGAAAGTCGTTCGTCGTTAAAGGAGAGATGAAAGAGAAAGAGATGGAGAGGCTCGGCATAGATACCTTACCTACCTATACCCGAATCCTATTGTACCTACACACCGTAACTCATCCAATTCAATGAGTGATCACGCTCCATACCATTATGCATTTCATTTCACTTGTGAGAGTCACGATATATGGAGAGAGTGAGACTATCGTAGGGAGATTTGCCATCTTGATTTTGCTAAGCTAAGCTACTCGACTCGTACCGACAACCACGACAACATAAACGTAGTTCAGGCAAAAGCTATACATATTCCATTCTTCTGTGCATCGAATAGCAATAGGTAGCTCTAACTCGGCGTTTACTAACTTTTGGTTTGTTTAGCAACTAGGTAGATAGAGAAATAGCAATGACTTGACCAGTATCTAGTCACGTGCCATTAACAGCCAAGCCAGTCTGGAAACAAGGGGCATGGCCACAACACAAATTGGGGGAGTTTCCTCTAACAACGTGGGAGGTTTCAAAGTGTACCCTCTTTTCTCTCACAGACCAGGTTTACCCCCCTCCTCCTTCCAGAGAAACGCCGCCAACGCCTCTATCATCATCTGAAGAATTGCCCCATCATATCTCTTGTTTGTTTACGTCAAGGTGAAAGAGGTGTTTTGTTTCGGGTCACGTAATGGCATCAGTAAGCATATCCCTGGCACATCTGACTGAGCCGAAACGTAAGGGATAGTCATCGACTATTTCTTCTTGCCCTTGGATTTAGCCTTGGCTGCTGTGCCGGAGGCCGCGGTGGTAACGCTAGAAGCTCTCGAAGAGGGTGTTGCTGAAGTGGGCTTGCTGGTACCCTTAACGGTATCTAGAGCCTTGTTCTGTTTTACCCGTCAGTAAATACTCAAACAAAGCGGTAGTTGCAATGCGATCTACGTACCTTGACAACAGCCTTGGTCTTCTTCTTTGCTGGAGCCATGCTAAGAATACTGTCGTCGTCGTTTTCATCATCTTCGGGCTCTCTCTTTCCTTTACCATTGACGGGGGTTACGCCGTTCGATTTAGTCGGATGCACATCTTCAAATTCCTTCACAATCGTAGTGAGAAGGGTAGTGCAGCGACGGCTGATTTCGACAGGCGTGCGGCTCAAAAAGAACCAATCGAATCGGAATAATGGACTTTCCCGAATCTCATCACGAATGCGCTCGAAAATGTTTTCTGAGTCGATACCGTGTTTATCGAGCAATACCAACAGGAACCGATCCTCTTCCTCTGTGTAGACTTTCTTGTTGGTTGTAGAAACAGAATAATTGATCTTCATCTGCTGGAGGGGCACGCGGTACTGCTGTAGCTTTTTTCGCAGCATTTTGCGCTGGTGCTCAGTCTTACGCAGGCGTTCTTCACCAGCTTCAATGACTCCGAGAGACTTAGCGTAGTCCGCGACTTCCTCGTAACGCTGCCAGAACACCTTGGCATAAGCCTTGATATCAGCCGGGGTCTTGCTGTCGATCTCCTCGGCAATCTTGTCGTAGTCGTGGCGTCCGTGGCGCGCAGAGCCGTTGATGAACTGCTGGTAATCTCGCCGGTTCCAGTCACTGAAGCCTTGAAGAGAGAGCCTCTGCTTCTCTTCTTGCTCCTCTTCTGTCAGCGCAACAGCATTGTCGATCTCCTGCTGGTCTGAAGCACGCTCGGCTTCACGTTCTGACAAATTATCATCGTCGCCATCTGGTAACGGGACCTTGTAACCAATCTCCTTGCGGTAAAAGGCCGTTTCACGATCCTGCAATTCCCGTAGGCGCGGAGGATAAAACTGATAATCGTGGACAGGAATTTGCTTCGGCGCCCGGGGGGCCTTAGGCTTGGGTTCTGCCTTTGTTGTACCGTAGATGGCCTGTCGATAGAACTTGTCAACTGAATATGACTGTTCCTTGCGTTCACGCTTGGCGGGATTGATCCAGTTCAAGCCAATTTCCTTCTTTTTGCCACTGAAATTCTCGCCATTCCACTCGTATGCCGATTCGGAAGAGAACTTTTGTAGGTCATCAATACCCAGCTTCTCGTACTTGGCATTGAGCTCCTTCGTTCGAGCTTCACCCTTTGACAGAATTTCCTCAATGTCGTCATCATTCAGTTCAGTGCCCTTTGCGGCAAGACCAGTGGCACCCTTGTTCTGGAACACCTTCTCGGCTCCGTGCTGAATCATACTGAGGAGCTCATCCTTGCCGGCAGGGCCTTTAGCACCGGGGTGAGCACGGCCTTGTTGAATGACCAGCTGATCGAGACGAAGCTTTTGGGCAGCACGCTCGAGAACCTTCTCCTCGATTGCATTTTCTGTAACGAACCGATAAACCACTACCTGTTTCGTCTGTCCAATGCGATGCGCGCGATCCATGGCTTGCAAATCAGCCTGGGGATTCCAATCGCTGTCATACAGGACGACAATGTCGGCGGTGGTCAAATTGATACCTAGACCGCCGGCCCTGGTGGTTAGCAGGAATATGAACTTTTCAGAGTCCTTCTTGTTATATTCGTCAATGGCGGCAATTCGGTCTTCGTGTGCGGTGCCTCCATCAATGCGGCAGTATTTGTATTCGCGGAATACACAGTAGTCCTCAAGAATATCGAGGAGACGGCTCATTTGCGAAAATATCAAAACACGGCTACCCTGCTTCTGAATCTTCTTCAGAAGTCTGTCGAGGAGTGCCATCTTGCCAGAGTTGAATATAAGGTGCTCATCGGTTGTGTACGGTGGGCCAGGCTCGGCACCCTCGAAGAGGTAGGGGTGATTGCAGCACTTTCGGAGTTGCATCACGATATTGAGGAGCCGAGTTTTCGACTCGCGTTTGCCGCCTGCACCATTGACGGCGTCGATATCCTTCTCAAGAATCTTTTGATACCACTTGACCTGCATCTCAGACATGCCGATGTAGAGGTTGATTTCTTTTTTCGGCAACAAGCTCTTTTCCACATCGGCTTTAACGCGACGTAGCAGGAAAGGTCGCAAGACCTTGTGAAGCTGTTCGACAACCTTCTCTTGATCCTGTCCCTGGCCAGAAAACCATTGGTCAAATGCTTCGGCATCGCCAAATACGTCCGGCAGTAAGAAGTTCAGTAGAGCCCAGAGTTCGTGCAGATTGTTTTGCAAAGGTGTTCCCGTAATCAGCAGACGATTGCGCGAGTTAAACAAGCGGATCACCTGCGCTAGTGATGACTCTTCGTTCTTGATGCGGTGAGCCTCGTCGATGATGATGTATTCCCAGGCGAACTTTTTCAAGTGACTCTTCTCCCTGAGGACCATCTCATAACTCGTAATGCAGACATCGAATCCGTCATCCACCAATTTCTCGCTGATGAGCGCATGTCGTTGGTCCTTCGCCCCTTGGAGAACTAGCACGTTAACATCTGGCGTCCATCTCTCAAACTCTCGTCTCCAGTTGTCGAGTGTAGATTTCGGCACGAGGACGAGATGGGGTCCGTTGATACCCATGATGTGTCGCAAATAGCCGAGAAACGAGATAGTCTGCAAGGTTTTGCCCAAACCCATTTCGTCTGCGAGAATGCCCGAGATACCGTTTTCGTGCAAGGAGATCAACCAGTTGAGACCAGCAATCTGGTAGTCTCTCATCACGCCCTTGACGAAGCCCGGCGACTCCCGAAAGACGGTCTCGGCAGACCCACCATGTCTTTCGTCCTTTAGCAATTCAGCATCTTCTTCGGCCTCAGTCCGGCGAGCTCGGCCAGTAGCCGCGCCGCCCCGACGGACGCCTTTCTTCTTCTGATTCGCCTCTTCTTCCTCGTTTTGCCGATCTATCTCGTGCATGATCTCTCTGATCTTGGGGTTCGGATTCGTCTCGATGAAGTGGCGAAACAAATCGGTGAGACCCAAAAGATAGCGGAATCTCCGTATGCTATCATCTTCCTACAAAAGTGCATCCGTTAGCCGACCATTTGACCATTTCCGCTCAAAAGGTTCGATTTATATTCGCATACCTTGGACTCTCCCAAGGCATCATGCTTCCGGCCAAAGATACTTCTTCTCAATTGATGTGCCTCGGCGCGTTTCCTGCGACCATCCACGGGTACATCACCAGCGATGCTGCTAGCAGTGGTGTTGGGGTTCGTGTCAGAGTCGGTGAAGTCTGGGGTGTCGTCAACCTCCTGTATGATAGCATTCAGATTAGCATCGTGAGAAAACACGGTAGACGTGGGGTGATCAGGAGACTAGCCTTGTCATCCGGTCTAGTAGCCGAGGCCTCTTGGGGGTCAGATATGGAGGTGTCAGGGTCGACAGCGCTCGGCTTGGAGCGTGGAGCCATGTCGACGGGTGAAGCACGGTACGCGACTGAGACGCGCGCACCGATGCGAATGTAAGGACTTGGTTAAGTAAAGTCTTCGCAGAGAGGTCGATCGAACTGTAGTGATATCGGTACGATTGATGAATAGGATTGAGCGACTGGTTAGTGAAGAGATTCAACGAGGCAAAACGCAACGCGTCGGAATGTGGTTGTGAGAGTTGAAGGTGGAGGAGTACCTGTAGAAAAGACTGGCTGGTAGTTTCAAGCCTGTAGTGTAAGTTGCCGGCACGGCATGCATGTCAAGTACGCCCGTCTCAACCACCTATCAACGTGCATGAGGCATCTAGCGTAAGTACCACCTACTTGTAATACCGCTTAACTATACGCCAAGAAGATGTAACAGAACCTGTACGGATTATCATCGACTTCTAACCTCCCTGGGATAGATCCATTTTACAACCTCTTAGCACGCAAGTATTCCGTTAGGTAGGTACCTAGGTAGGTACGATATGTAATAAGTTAGGGTTGGTAGCAACTGCCCGAGGTTACGGTAGGTTTTTCGTGCCTACCTAATCCGTTTTAATGGAGTTGATACCATTTACCGTATTGCAAAAACGGTGGGCACAAAACACGAAGTTGTGTTTCTCAAGGCACTTATCAGCGCTTATCTATTTGATGGTTCACTGTTCCCTACCTACAACCTGACGTACACAACGAGCCAATGTGAGTGGCTTCAGAACACGACGATCTGCTCATCGTAGGTATAGGTATCTAGATTCTATCGCGATTTTCGTAAGAAAAACGGGTTCATACGACTTACGGATTTGAAACGTGAAGAAGTACCGAGATAGGTAAGGTTTGTACCAATGCGGTAAGTGCGCATTGTATTTACGTTAGTGTGAGAGGACCTGGGACCAGGTCGGTCAAGTTCTTTCTGAGCCTCCCACCACTAAAGAGGCACCTAATGCACATTCGTGCTAGGCACATGTATAATCCGTACCTGTATGAGTTAGGTAGGTATCCCGTACCGCGCCGACAAATGTAAAATGGTCGAAAATTTCTGTTTGACGTATTCCTGCGTAAATGTCCCAGTCCAGCAGTTTGTTCGACCTCCTCGCAATATATTGACGATGTATGTGATTTGCAGTCTGGAAGTTACACCCGGAGTAGGTATGTAATCAGCCATGGATTACGATACAAATTCTGGTCCACGGGCCAAGGGACAATGCACAAGCATCGTCATAGGCGCGAGTAAAACGGAGAGCCGCTAAAAATCTACCTACGGATTAGGTACGGATTACCGATTACATACCTCGTACGGGCACGAGCACCTGCCAGTTGTCAGCAAAGTGGATCTGGCTCTTCAAGCAGGTCTCCCCTAAAAGCAATGGAACCGCCAAAACCCGCAAGGTTTTATTCGCCCCGTCTTCGTACCTCTTTCGTACTTCATACCATCACCAATCCTCACAGTGGGAGCAAGAATTCGATCATCGATCCTTCATTGAAGGTTGCGGGACAGCAGCCATCGAAACGTTCCTGTTCCGAGTTTTCACCTCTCCACGAGGTACATACTTCGGACGCGTCTCTCCGTGGTATTTACTTGTCGTTGTTTGCACGAGATAATACCTACCGGCATTATCACCTGCATCAGCGCTTCACCCTTTTCCTTCGTTTTCTCCACTCCGATCGCCCTGGCGACGACGCCATTGCCATTACCGTGCCTACGCTAGGCCCTGGGTCCTACTCCCTGTAGGCAGTGTACGGAATACTTCGTGCTCCGTCGTAGTCGAGCCACTACCTACCTGCTTGGCTACATAGTACGGCCCTCTGACTCCGTCCATTCGCTCCTCAGTCCAATTCGGCCCACCGAGCCAGCACGTAGTGCCAAACGTGCCCGCTCCATCCCCCCACCAGGCCAGTCCATCCCCGACAGTCGAAAGCGAATCTGCGAGGATTACGGATTACGTTGGCGACTGACGCCCGCAAACCTCCGGAAAACCTTCGTCATATCGCTCGTAGTACCCAGTCTGGGTGGTATTGGATCTTGTTACGCTCATACTTTTGCTCGAATTCTGTTTGATCTTGGAAACCCTTTTTTTGAAGAATCATGGATCCCATGAGAGGCTCGTCGCCGTCCAAATCCAGCCAAAACGCTGACTCAGAGCAGCTCCTCAATGCGTTTAAAGCCGCTGCCTTATCCGTCACCAAGCTTTACAAGACTTCCGCTGCCGCGCAAGCGAAGTCTCGTTCAGATGGGTACCAGGACTGCCTTGAGGATCTCCTGGCTTTCATTGATAAGCGGGATATTGGTTTAGGAGATGGCGAAGGCTGGCAGATCAGAAAATGGGTCACGGCCCGCCTGGAGGGGGGCGACTCGGGACCACAAGCCTCTGACGATGACGAAGATGTGGACAAGTCCGAAACGGCCATGTCCTCTGATCCCCGAAGCCCGAATACAAATCCACAGCAATCATCGACCATGGCGACCGACTCGAACCCCCAAAGTTTCCAACCCCCAGTAGCAACTGAACCTACCGTTGAAGAACCGCAAAGATTTACGGTACCAACGCAAGACATTTTCACGTTCCAGTCATCAGTCCCCTATCCGCAAGAATCTTACCTGAACCTCGCCAACCTCGATCTGTCAGATTCCACAAGAACAAACGACAATGCGACCCAGGGGTCCCCCGGCGCGGCGCCTTCCCAAAACCCCCGAGCCCGGAGAGATAAGCGCCTGCCTCGGCCACGAACATCGACTTCAGGTCATTTGGGGAAAGGGGCCGGGCAGAAGCGGACCATCAACTTTGCTGAGCTCTTCGACGTCGGTAGCTTAAACTTCGGAAAAGATATGTTCAGCCGAGACGGGAAACGGAGTCGGCATACATGAAGAAGACGACACGTTAGCTTTTTCTCCCGCATCGCTCTCGGCGCATAGGTCTGGGTCAATGGAGTTCCGTTGCTCTTCTTCTGGGGACATGGGATGGAGTACTAGTGAGGACGACATCATAATGAAGATGCATAGGGCGCGGTAGACATGTTAAGGAATTTCGGGCATTTCATCAATACAGGCGGTCTTCTTCAAACCTCTGCATTCAAGGCGTTTTAGAAATGGGGAAATTATCATTGTGACGGGCCCGCCGCGGCTTAAGAAGAAAACAAAACAGCAGAAACAGCCCCATTACATTCAACGACTCAAGCGAGTTTTTGTCGACCTATTTTTTGGCGATGATCTCTCCTTCTCCCCCTTATTTTAGGTATATATCGGGGGAGGAGGGAGATCCGGATGAAAGGAACCAGGAGAGGAGGAGGACGAGAGAGAGAGCGAGATTGCTGCCCCTGTTTTCTTGTTTTTGTTTACTAGCATTATTTGGAATTTTCCTTCTGGTTCCTCATTCACCAATCATGTATTCAGGTATTACCCCTACCCTTCCCCTTTTCGAAGGGGGAAAGGGTACAGTGGAATACGTGTATGTATGTATGTAGATAGGACTTCCTTTTTGTTACTTAGGCAATGTATGGGTTTTATCGTTTTGCCTTGAAGATATTTATCGATGCGGATGTGAGTTGGTCGAAGCCTTGCCGATGTATGCGTCATTGTGAACTGTAACGGCGATTCATCCTCCGGATGAGAAGGTGCAGGAAGCGCACGTGATGAGCAAGCGGTTCACAGATCAGGAGATCTGTTCCGTACACGGAACGCGACACGCGCATGAGCGCTTCACGTGGATACGGACTTACGCATCTCGTCCATAGTTTATCTCAACTTTAACTCAGCGGGATGCAGAATTAACCTCTTATTCCGCGTCCATTTCCCCGGATTATTCTGCGTAGGTTCCTAATCTACGGAATCGATCACAGCTTGCATCATGCAACGCCCACGGTAAATTTCTCGGACGCACGCTTCGGAATCGCCAGTCCCGCAACGTCCGGATCGGAACAGTAAGAATCACATGCTAGATCAAATCAAACGCCGGGGTCTCCTAGTCATGAGGGTTCCCGTCTTCTTAGGTACCGGCTGGTTCACCTCAGCAGACGTGCCAACATCTCGACTCACGTGAATCTAACCAGAAACCTGTCTCTGCGACATCAAATACACCACACATGGAGCGCAACGAGTCAAAAGAGCAAAGGAAGGTGAATAACAATGCGATGTTCCACCCTATCTATCTATATATGCTGTTGAAGGTATCATCCGCCCCGTCCGTCCAGTCCGTCCACTCTTCGCCCCTGGGCGAAAAAGGGAAAATAAAAAAAAGAAAAGAAAAAGATTTTTTTGTTACATGGAATAGAAAGCCGCCCCGGGCTTCCCATCTGGTTGAATCAGATGACAAGAAGCCATGATGAAAGGAAATGAGTCCGAGTCTAAAGAAAAGTTGACATCTACTCTACTCTAGACTCTATCAAAGTCGTGAGTTCAGAACTTAGAAAAGTCCCTGGATCTCGCCAGTCTCTAGGTCGACGTCGACGTTAAGGTAGCCAGGGGCAGTGGGCAGACCGGGGATGGTCTGGATGTCGGCAGCCAGGGCGTAACTAATAACAATCATTAGTAAACAAACTTGCTGAGGTTAAGTTTTTAAGGAAATGCTTACAGGTATCCAGCGCCGGCAGCGATGCGAACGTCGGAGATAGGGACGGTGAAACCAGTGGGGGCACCCTTGAGGTCAGGGTTGTGCGACAGGGAGTACTGCGTCTTGGCCACGCAGATGGGGAGGTGGCCGAAGCCCTGCTGTGTGTACAGGTCGACCTTCTTCTGAGCCAGCTCGCTGAACGAGACGGCCTCGGCACCGTACATGTTCTTGCAGATGGCCTCCAGGCGCTCCTGGACAGAGCCCTCGAGGTTGTACAGGAGCTTGAAGTTCTTGGGCTTCTCGGCGGCGGCAATGACACCCTTGGCGAGGTTGACAGCACCCTTGCCACCTTCGGCCCAGTGGTTTGCCAGGATCGCGTCCTCGGCACCGGAGGCGATAGCTTCCTCACGGATGACGGCAATTTCAGCTTCCGTGTCAGTGGCAAACTTGTTGATGGCGACGACAACGGGGCAGCCGTAGGATCTGGCGCCTTCAATCTGCTTCTTGAGGTTTACGCAGCCCTTGCGTAGCACCTCAACATTTTCCTGCTTGTAGACGGGGTCTAGGGGAGCGCCAGGGGCGATGGCAGGACCGCCGCCGTGAGTCTTAAGGGCGCGAACTGTAGCAACGATGACGACAACGTCGGGCACGAGGCCAGAGGCACGGCACTTGATGTTGAAGAATCGCTCACCACCCATGGTGAAATCGAAACCAGCTTCTGTGACAACGAAACCGGCCTTGGCGCTGTGGTCCTCATCGGGCTCAGTGCCGGTAAGCTTCAAAGCGATCTTGTCCGCAAGAATAGAGCTGTTACCGATACTGATGTTGGCGAAGGGACCGGCGTGGACAAAGACGGGAGTGCCTTCTAGGGTCTGCATCAAGTTAGGCTTGATAGCATCCTTCATGAGAGCAGTCAGGGCACCACCAGCGCCGAGATCGTCGCAAGTAACCGGGTCTCCGGACCGAGAGGTAGCGACGACCATTCGGCCAAGTCGCTCGCGCATGTCAGCCAGACTGGTGCTCATGGCAAGAATAGCCATGCATTCACTGGCTACCGAGATATCGAAGCCGGTGTTTCGGGTCTGGCCCTTCTCAGTGGGCGCGACGCCGACGGTGATTCCACGGAGATGACGGTCATTGACATCCAAGACACGTTTCCAGGTGATGGTGTCAGGGTTGATGTCCAGACGGGCGAAGCGGCGGATTTCTTCCTCGGTAAGCGAGTTAGGGTCAGTCTTGTCAATGCCCAACTTCTTCAGGCGACGGAACATGACGGGAGCGAACTCTCTCTTGCCGTTCTTCACGGGCACGAGTCGCTTGTACAGGGGACCATCCTTCTGGGTGTTCTCGTGGAACATGCGAGTCTCAATGGCCGCAGCGAGAAGGTTGTTGGCAGCACTGACGGCATGAATATCGCCGGTCAAATGCATGTTGAATTCGTCCATGGGAATAACCTGACTGTAACCACCGCCAGCAGCGCCTCCCTTAATACCGAAAGTGGGGCCTTGACTAGGCTGACGTACGTTGGCAAAGGTGAGGCGACCGAGGTGGGCGCCCAAGGCCTGTGCCAAGCCGATTGTCGTGGTGGATTTACCCTCGCCAAGAGGGGTTGGCGTGATACCGGTAACGACAACATAGCGACCATCACGGCGGTGCTCAAGTCGCTTCAGAAGGGCCAAGTCGACCTTAGCTTTGCTGAATCCGTACGGTTCAATTTCGTGTCGCGCGATGCCGACCTCATCAGCAACGCGAACGATCTGCTTGGGGATCTGGGCCCTGGAAACATCGATATCTGAAGGGACGGGGGTTTGGAGCTTAAGGGGAAGGGGGACAATGTGTCTCTCCCGCTGGCGGTCAAAGTACCTGTTTGTGGCCTCAACAACGTTCTGCATCAACATAGCTACCGTCATGGGGCCAACACCGCCCGGAACGGGAGTAATGTGAGACGCGACCTGAGATGCCGACTCAAAGTCAACATCACCAACGAGACGCTGTCCCGACTTCTTGGTGTCATCAGGGACGTAGTTGGTTCCAACGTCAATGACGACAGCGCCAGGCTTCAACCACTCTCCTTTCACCATGTTGGGTACACCAGCGGCAGCGACAACAATGTCAGCCTTCGAGATCTTTTCCGCAAGATCTTTTGTCTGTGTGTGGCAGGTGGTAACTGTGGCATCGGCGGTCTTCAGCAGATAGCTGACAGGTCTTCCAACAATGTCACTGCGACCAATGACCACAGCGTCCTTTCCGGCAATCTCAATGCCGGTCTCCTTCAACAGGACCATGACACCCTTGGGCGTGCATGGGATGAAAAAGGGGTTGCCACCCTTCTTGGCAAGCTCACCAATGTTAGTTGTGCCGAAACCGTCGACATCCTTCTCATCAAGCACGGCGGAAGTCACAGCGTACTCATTGATGTGCTTGGGGAGAGGCAGTTGGACAATGATTCCTGTTACTTTGGGATCATTGTTCAGGTGGTGGATGTGAGCCAACAGCTCAGCCTCTGAAATGGTCTCTTCGTAGTGAATGAGTTCGCAGGCGATGTTGGCCTTGCGTGGCGATGCATGTTAGATCTTTGTACTCATAATGAAGGAAGGATTTGTATGGCCACCTACCTCTTGAGCGGCCTTCAGCTTCATGCGAACATATGTTGCTGAAGAAATGCATTTGTTAGGGTGCTGATGATTCACCAGGAGTGACCAGTACTCGCAAACAGATCACTTACATGAATCAGATCGAGCACCGACTAGATAGAAAATATTGTTAGCAGACCATTACCGTTATCAGACATTTTATTAGAGTCAACGCGCCACAGCTCTTAGCCAGAATTTGCTGGGCCGTGCCGTGTAAGAGAAAAATGAGTAGGTACGTACCTTGAACAATCTTCAGACACGGCTGGTATCGAGGGTTCACCTTCTGCTTCTCGACAATCTCGGCGGCCAGCTTCTCGCGAATGGCCTTGGCGATAGCCGTCCCGTTGATCTCTTTCGCCGGCATGGTGGAGGATGTGGAGAAGAAGCGCTGGGAACGGGAACGGGAACGGGAACGGGACTGAGCAACGGGATGCAACGAGGACTGAACCGTGAGCGGGTTCGGGATCGTGTGCAGGTTCAGGGTCAGGTTCGCGTTTAAGTTGATTGGAGACGAGAGAAGGGAAGTCGAGCGGTTACTCAGACGCGCACTCAGACTGGGAGGAACAGTAACGCGGGGTTCCGTCAGAGAAGCTGGGACGGCGTAGTAATCATGATAAAGAGGGAAAGTGCTGGGAGCGGGCGGGCTGGAGAGGCGGCACTGGCAGGATAAATTTTGGCTCTGGCCTCCCAAATGCGGAGCTCGTCGACTGCTGGACTCCGTACGAGTACTGGTGCCGCGGAAAGTACCACCACGACGGCTGCGACTGCCCTCAGTCACCGCGCTAAGCCGGCGCCATCCCCCTCGCAGCAAAATTGCGTGATTCTCTGCATTTCTGACTGTCACTCTCACTGCCACTGCTACTAGCGACGTGCGCTGCTGGGCCAGACGCGCTGCCGACAGCCAACGCTGCTGCTGGTGCATGCGCATCCTCCTAGGTATGTGTGTATGTGTGTGTATACGTACGAGTAGGTATTGCGCACGAGTACAAGCACGATGCCAATAGCGTGCATGTACGGATCAGGTACCTTGTTGGATTCTATACGGAATACGTGAGGCCCCGTCTGACAGCGACACAGGTTCCCATACAATCCCGCTAAGACTCTGTCGCAATTAGACCGGGCGAGTCGCATTGAGCTGACCTTGGGCTGCTGGCTTATCGCTCGCCTCGGCCAATGGGTTCACTTCCTCCGGCATCCACAATTCCGGAAAGTACTCAGGTGCATGCTTGATGGCTCCCCAGTTTTTCGCAAACAATTGAAGATCGAGGACGAAGAGACCCGGGTGCAAGCAGGTATTTGTCACGCAAGTACGGAGCAAGAAGAGAGACAAGTCGCGAATCGAATGTCGAAGAATCGTTCTACGAGTCAGTGCAGAATCACTCCTCTCCTGTGCCAATCACATCTCGCACCGGCAATGCCATTTGAAAACCTCACGAGTCCTGCTAGACTGCAATCCACACATCCAAGTCCAGCTGTACTTATGTAGGTACCCAGATAATAGTGTAGGCAAATCGCGGGTCGGGTCATAGCGTGCATCGTCTAACATCGCTACGGAATATATTCCACCGAGAGAACTGCTCCTTCGAACATGCTTGCACTCGAGTAGCGTTGATACCCAATGCCGTCGCGACGGTAGTTGTCGTGACGAAGGCAGCTGAAGACAGGCTGCTGGGGGTATGTAGATGTACCGGAGATAGCACTCTACCATCACACTAGGTAGTTGCCGTATGAGTCGGCTTCTTTTCTGCTAACACGTAAAAATGAGCGTAAATGTGGTCAAGGGAATATACCATAATGAAATAGAATCTCCAAGTGTGGAAAACAGAACTACTTTAGCAGTCGAGTCTTCCGCAAAACATTCTTACCTACCAGAGACCAAATGTCTGGTGTAGACACCATTAGTTCCGTAATTCCATCTGTTTTTGACGAGATCTGGTAAATATTCCGTAAATCCATATTCCATAGGTCCGGCTACAAGTCTTGGGAGCTTGATGGCTTGGACAGGATCGGAGATAAGCCAGTGTTTTTGCAATCCGTATCGTAGATGAGCCTCTGGCAGACTTGCAGGCTCAGGAGCGCGGGGTAGCTAATCGACGCCACGCCGGTTATTGACGGTTCGTGAGTGTGCTCGATCGGCACCGTAACTAAACGGGTTGTCCGCACCGTGAAGAGCAGATAGCTTCCTAGATCGTACTGTGCTTATCTAGATAAGCACTCGAAACGTCTCGAAGTTGCAGGTGGGTAACATGAGCGGGAAATCCATGACGTAGTTACCCAGGTAACAATCATCGACCAGGTTCGTAACGATAACTCGGTACAGTGTGGATTGGCGGAGCATAGGTACATTCAACTTTAGCGTGGCGGACTAATTTACCTCAGCCAGGTACAATGAGGGAATCCATCGCGGTACGGGGAAGGTACCTATCGACGTGGTAAGCCCCTAGCCAGCTAACTGAACTGGGTTCTCGGCCAGCCCACCTAACCAAAAGCCTAAAAACAACCGTCTATAGAGCTGAATGCCTTCTAACTAGGCGGTATGGCCGAGAACTGCAACTGGCCGGCTAGACGTGAACACGTTACCCAAAACACAATCGCCTTTCCGCGCAGCGCACGCTTTTAGCACCGTGACCTCTGCCTGGCCTGCATCCCCTTGGGACATTTTTTGGCTTATCGTCACGTGCACGCACAAACCTTTCAACCTTGAAAGCTTACCCACCCCACGATCAGTGCAGTGACTGGCAACCATTCCCCCCCGGAGCCATCTCGACAACCCAAACCGCCATCATGAGACCTATTCTGCTTTCGGGCCACGTAAGTTCCAGACCTCCATTCCGTTGCGCATCTTGGTGAATATAGTCCCCGCTAACTGTCGCCGTCTTCAGGAACGTGCCCTGACCCAGATCAAGTACGCCGCCGCTACCCCGCGACACGCATCTCGTCCCATCCTGTCCCATATGTCCCGTCCCCTTGCCATCCTTCCTTCTAACCAACAGCACCCAGGTTCAACCCCGACGGCGATCTCCTCTTCTCCGTCTCCAAGGACCAGCATGTCTGTGCTTGGTACTCTCACAATGGCGAACGCCTAGGTACCTACAAGGGCCACCAGGGTGCCATCTGGACCGTCGATGTTGACCCGACCTCGACCATGATCGCCAGTGGCAGCGCCGACAACACCATGCGCCTCTGGGAGATCAAGACTGGTCGCCTCCTCAAGACCTGGGACTTCCCCACTGCTGTCAAGCGCGTCGAGTTCAGCCCCGACGGAACCCAGCTTTTGGGTGTCACCGAGAAGCGTATGGGCCACTTGGGCACGATCGTTGTCGTCCCTATCGTCCTCGATGTCAACGCCGAGCAAAGCGACGAGCGCAACCTGACCATCGTCTGCTCCGAGAGCAAGGCCACCGTTGCTGGCTGGAGTTATCTTTCTAAGTACATTATTGCCGGCCACGAGGACGGCTCTGTCTCTCAGTTCGACGCGAAGGTAGGATTGCCGTCGGCCGTAGCTATCAGGCTCGTCAGAATATTCTAAGGCTGAACTAACATCATGTGCCATGGCTAGACCGGCGAGCTTGTCGACAACATCCCGATCCACGAGCTTAACATGCAAGTGACGGATCTGCAGTGGTCGCCCGACCGTACCTACTTCATCACCTCCTCGAAGGACAAGACGGCCCGCCTGATGGCCGCTCGCGATCTCGAACTTCTCAAGACCTACACCGCCGACACACCGCTCAACAGTGCTTGCATTACCCCGAAGAAGGACTACGTTATCCTGGGTGGTGGCCAGGCTGCTATGGATGTCACGACAACTGCTGCGCGACAGGGTAAATTCGAGGCGCGTTTCTACCACAAGATCATTGAGGATGAGATTGGCCGCGTGAGAGGTCACTTCGGACCCCTGGTACGTTCAACCCGCCCATCCAACCCCTCTCGATCGACAACAACCATATGGCTTTCAAAGTAATGGCAGGGAAGACTGACACCAGGAACAGAACACGGTTGCGGCGGACCCTACTGGCAAGGGCTACGCCAGTGGTGGAGAGGACGGTTACGTCCGTGTCCACCACTTTGACAAGGGATACTTCGACTTCATGTACGAGGTCGAGCGGGAACGACAGAACAGACTATAGAATAGTTCGTGTGTACGGTCCGATCCAGGTTTCCCAGAAGTCACGGCGAAGGAACCTTAGTCGGCGTTGTCGAATTCGCAGCATCGCATTTGATGGGAGGCTCAGGCGTTTGAGGATACCTGTTTGTTTCGGGATTAGAAGCAGAAACACCGCTTTTCGCGGAAGCAAGGTTTAGATGGTATTGTGTTGCTTTTAATGAAGATGACTGACTTAAAATGGCTTACAGATCGCAGGTGGTGAGATTGGCCATTCGTTGAGGTGCCTTGCTCAAGATGAGGCTTTCTACGGCCAATGCGTTGTGTGTCTTTCCATGCCTGCAGCCATATATTTGCAACCCCTGACCGTTCTTCTAAGCCACAAGGCTGTCCTCGAAATTCTAACTACATTCCCCAACCTCTTCCTTTCATACCTTCATTTATGCGGAAGAATTGTGCATGTGTGCTTTGTTTGAATGATACACGCATGGCTCATGGAGACTGGATTTACCCGGCGCCAGCGCCGCGTGGCAGAATCGAGGAGAAAATACGGATTAAGTGACTAATATTGGCCAAACGATGACACCTTACTGGTGACAATTTATATGCCTAATGTGCTTCGCATTCCGAGCATACGACCCGAACGCCAGGAGCGGGGAGTGGAAGCGGGCGAGTGTTTACACGGCTTAACAGGGCTTACCCAGTCAACCTATCGGGGCGATAGGGGTTCGAGGGAATCATGCAGGCTCTCAAGAAAGAGATGGAGAAAGCAGTGATAGGACTTAATGCGTGCTTAGGTCCGGCATGAAAAGGCTAACTCGAAGAGATGGAGATGGAGGTTTTACCTACTTATCAACCACTGACGCCATGGAAAAAGGGGGGTAAAGGCTTGGCGCCGAGACTGACATTTCTAGGCTTTGAGACGAGTTATCTTCTACGAGAAACGCTTGCAGAGAAACACCTGCCTCTTTCATCATAAGCACGATGAACTGGCACAACATGTTGCGCGCCATGGATAGCCTGCGTCCCCCGGGTTTTGCGGAACGGTTCTACGCACGAACTTCGCATCTGCAGTGCACGTATTACATGCCCAGATCTGACTGCAGCGATGAACCCCTCATTGGAGATAGAATATCAGTGTAGTGCGACGATGCGCGTTGAGGGAAGATGTAACTCGCGGAGTAATTCCAAGCCCGGTGCTTGCATGCTCATGATCTCGTGTATGTGGCGACTATAAAGTTCCCTGTCATGTCCGTTTGTCTTTGTTCTTGCATATCTGCGTCTCTTTGTTCTGTGAGGTAGGTAGGTAGGCTGAGCGCTACTCGTCTGTCTCATCTTGCTCGAGGACGTCTTCCCATCACATGAAGATGAAGTCACGATCATTCATAGCCGCGGCTCTGGCCTTCGTGCCGGCGCTGGCTATCACGCCAGAGGGCATGCTCTCAGCAAACCGGTATGGAAGCGCACAGGCGAATCCATCAGGAGTCAGTCGTCTTTCACCTCCTCACCTCCATCCTCAACTAACAATGAACAGGACTTCGCCCTCTTCACAGTATCCAATTACTCCTTCGAAACCAAGGCCCATTCCGCCTGGTGGAACAAGCTCGATCTGAAAACAGGGGCCATATCGCGCTGGTACGACGGCGCCGATATCTCCGAGGTCGTCTTTGTCGGGCCCAAGGATACGAGTATTCTCTACGTGAACGACACGAATGCGGAGGGTAATGGTGGTATCAGTCTGTACTCGGCTGACGCGGCCGATCTTACCGGGAGCGCGAAGCTTGTTGCGTCCCTGCCGGCTCCGTATTCTGGGCTGAAGGCTGCGCGGACAAAGTCCGGTGATATCAATTTCCTGTTGTATGCCAAGGCTTATCCGAACGGGACGGCGTATAACGAGAATTTCGCAACGAAGCCGGCGAGTTCGGGGCGTTTGTACGACTCGATCTACGTGCGGCATTGGGACACGTGGATCACGGCGGAGAAGAACGCCGTATTCGGCGGTGTTTTGAAGCATCACGGTGCTGAGTCGTATGTGCTCAAGGGCGCGCTGACGAATTATGTTACGGGTATTTGCAATGTTACGTGCGCGGAGTCACCGTATGATCAGAGCGATGAGAGCGATTATGATCTCTCGCCTGATGGGAGCGGTGTTGTGTTCTTGACAAAGGACACGGCGCTACCGTTGGCGAATTACACCGCTGATGTGATCTACTATGTCCCCTTTAAGGGAACCGCGAAGGACGCCGTGCCGATCCAGGCGCGTGGGTCTACGCGGTACCCCGAGACCCAGGGGGCGACGGTGTCGCCGCGCTTCTCGCCTGACGGGAAGAAGATTGCGTATCTGCAGATGTACGGCATTGCGTACGAGTCCGATCGCAGCAGTGTCTACGTCGCGAATACCAATGCGAAGAACTTCGACGTCACCCGGCTTGCGGGGGATTGGGATCGTTCACCGGACAGTTTGACGTGGGCCCCGGACTCGAAGAGTATCTACGTAACGGCTCCCGATCTGGGACGCGAGCGCGTCTTCCCTATCCCGCTGGACGCAGGGGCAGACTATAAACCGAAGAACATCACAGACGAGGGCGTCGTGGCGGGTGTTGAGCCGCTACCGTCCGGTGATCTGCTGATTTCCGACTCCAAGATCTGGAGTAGTAGAGATATCTACTGCGTCTCATCCACGGGCAGCATTAAAGCCACCTTCTTCGAAGCGAACAAAGTCGATCCCGCACTCATCGGTCTGAGTGCAGCCGACGTATCAGAATTCTACTACGCAACCAACACTTCTGAAATCGAGCAGCAGGCCTGGATCATCTACCCCAAGGACTTCTCCCCGGAGAAAAAGTACCCGCTTGCGTTCATCACGCACGGAGGGCCACAGGGCTCACACGCGAACTCGTGGAGTACGCGCTGGAATTTCAAGGTCTGGGCCGACCAGGGGTATGTCGTGATTGCGCCGAACCCGACGGCGAGTTCAGGGTGGGGACAGAACCTGACGGATGCGGTGCGCGGAAGATGGGGCGAGTATCCGTACTGGGATCTCGTGCATGCGTGGTTGTATGTGAATTCGACGCTGGAGTATGTTGATACGGCGAGGGGCATTGAGGCGGGTGCGTCGTTTGGCGGGTATATGACGAATTGGTAAGACTCCCTCCATTTCCACGATTCTCAATAAATGGCGATGAAAAGGAGAAGATGAATTCAATGATGCTGACAAGTCCACAGGATCCAAGGCCACGAAATGGGTCGCTGGTTCCGCGCCCTCGTAACCCACGACGGCAGCACCTCAACCCTAAACCAATACGCCAGCGAAGAGCTCTGGTTCATGAACCACGACTTCAACGGGGGCCTGACCTCGTCGTCCTTCAGTCCGGGCTCTCCCTACTACGACTGGAATCCAACGCACTTCGTCGACAATTGGAGCACGCCGCACTTCGTCGTGCATAATAGCCTGGACTACCGTCTGCCCCTCAGCGAGGGCATCATGTTGTTTAATCTCCTGCAGACGCGCGGCGTGCCCTCGCGGTTCCTGAGTTTCCCCGATGAGAACCATTGGGTCCTCAAGCAGGAGAACAGCCTGGTGTGGCATACGGAGATCTTTAAGTGGATTAATTATTGGAGTGGTGTTAGTGGTGCCGAGTCGCCTTATTAAGGGGAGGGAGAGCTTTCTGGGCTGTCGTATGTCGTCGTGATGCTCATCTGTGTATGTATTCCGTATCTAGTAGATGCAAATCAGATCATATGGTATCATACCCCTTAACCGTTAACATGACGTTGGATGTCTTCATGCGTGAATGGCAGTACGAGCGACGATCAAAGACCAGGGTAAATGAGCTCATATTGCTATATATACTGCATTTTTTTCGATCGCGTTTTACCTGACTCCTAGTATGCCTAGTTCTATCATTTTGTAACGCCTGTGGTTTTGTGTTTCCCATGCCAGTCAACATAACAGACAACATTCGCAAATCCCCCGTCTCCTCTAGCCCTCGTTGGAAATATCAGAGCTCTTTCTATCCCTCCTACTAACAGGTCGAGATGAAAGAATCTCTCCGATATCAAGCGAAAGCAAAAGAAAAATAAAAAGCAATATTCAAGTTAAGGAAAAGTGGTATCTCAATAACAACCTTTTCTTTCATGCTGTTCCAGCCTTCCTCTCTACCCGCGATGAGCAACAGCTCTCCTTTTCAGAGCAAAAACCCCTTGTGAACGCCACCTCCCCCGTTGATCCGTTTATATACACAGAAAAGGGTTTGGGTTCTAACAGTTCAGCCCACCCAAGAGAAGAAAGAATGCATAGCTACTTTTCCACTTTTTTGATTCTTTTTGATAAGCCCCATGCGGAAAAACCATTGATACATGCTCGACATATTCGTAATTCGTGTTATCATTTCGGTGCAATCATCTGCTTCTCCGAAGAAATTATGACTGCTAATCCAGCACCTCGCCAACAAGCAATGTAGTAGCTGTATACTAAGTGGTAGATAAGCCGAGTCGCTTAGGTTCGGGCTGGTCTCCATTCGTACTGCCTGGTCCCTCGTCGATCGATCGTTTGTGACCAGCAATCTGGTCAACAACCCCGGCACTCGGCGGCGCAGGGCCGGACGCGTTATGAGTCGGCACCGGCGGTTTGAATGTGGTTGGCTCATGATGTTCTGCCGCGGCGGCGTTGACGACAGTGCTTTTTTCAGTTTCCACTTTCGCAACCACATTCTGTCCGATACTCCTGTTAACTTGGTCACCCACGATTCTTCCAACGGGAGCAGGAGCTCCAATGCCGGGGCTGCTGGTGCTGCCCGTGGTAACACTAGCAACACCCTTATCGCTGTTTCTGATACTTCCGAGAATCTGTGCAGGAGTGAGACTGACGGGAGTACCTAATGCACCTGCCATGGGGTTGCTGCTAGCCACAGCCGGGGCCTGATTCACAATACTAGCCGTTGCACACGCTGGAGTGTTGGTCTTGCCAGTTATTTGCGCAGTGGAGCTCGCTGTGCTGTGAGCGATGGGCCTTGCTGTGCCACCACCTACCTGGCTAGGAGTACTGAGTGTGGCAGTACTGACAACAGTCGGGTTTGAGATGGCACCGATCCGGCTGCCAATGGCACTAGTATTGGTCGTAGTGATCGCTGCACTCGTTGCTGCGGGATTTATCGTGTTGTTTGAAATACCACTCGCCGGGATGCTCACTGTACTGCTTGGCGCACGAGTTGTCGTGGGAATGCTCGCAAAATTGCTTGGTGCACTGCTCGCGGGTATGCCAGCTGAGAGGCCCGCCACACTACGTGGTGCAGTGCTTCCCAGGAAGCTTGGAGTAATATTCGGTGCGCTGCTCACTGGGATGCTTGGAGTATTGATCGGCGCGCTATTCACTGGGATGCTTGGAGTATTGATCGGTGCACTGCTCACTGGGATGCGGGGAATATTACCCGGCACACTGCTCACGGGAGTGGCTGCGATCTTGCCTGGTATACTGCTCACGGGCATAGCTGTGCTGCTGCTTGGTGTACCACTCATGGGCAAAGTTGCGATATTGCTTCGCGCAGGGCCGCTCACTGGTATAGTTGCGGCGATGCTTGGTGTACTGGTCATCCGTATAGCTGTTGTATTGCTTGGTGCGCTGCTCACTGGCATAGTTGCGGTTGCGGTACTGCTGGGCGCACTGCTCACCGGGATGCTCGCAGTGTTGCTTAATGCTGTGATTGCTGGCTTGCTCGTAACAATACTTGGCATAAGGCTACTCGGCTTTTCTATGGGACCATTTGATCCACTACCTGCAGTGGTGGTCACAGCTTGAGTACCTTCTCTGCCTACCATAGGGCCTGCGATGCTGCTTGGCATTGTGGTCGACGGCGCAGGATTAGTGACCGACGAGCTGTTTGCAGTTCCAACGCCAGAGTTGCTCATGATGTTGCTAGAGGCAGTGAGGTTACCACTAGTATGGCTGCTCGAAGGAATGTTATTGACGTTGTGGTTCTTGTGGAGGGAATCATCCGTGAACCTCCTGTGACCGGTGATTTGGTCGAGAACGCCGGCGCTGGGGGGAGCAGGACTTGATACATTTGGTCGTGGCGCCGTGGGAGCCGTAACAGCAGACGCCATAGCCGGAGTTGTCGTTGGCTCCTTCTGCAAAACTGTCGTTGGACGCGTCATCGAACTTGTTGTCAGAGGCCGTGTAAGGGCGACAGGGGCAGGGCGTTGGAGGGGCATCCCGGGCCGCGCCATTGAAAGAGTG
Source organism: Xylariaceae sp. X3-2 (assembly GCA_028637685.1). Lineage (NCBI taxonomy): Eukaryota > Fungi > Ascomycota > Sordariomycetes > Xylariales > Xylariaceae > Xylariaceae sp. X3-2. The sequence goes on from JAJFDI010000018.1 coordinate 24,366, forward strand.
CTCGAATTTACAACTCCTGAAAGAGGCGGATGACTGCTCGCGCTGTAAGGAGTAGCTGGTATTCCATTCACAGAAGATGCCGGCGCTCCCGTAGAGGCAGTGGTCAGGGCTGGTGCTGGCGAAGCAGGCGGTTGACTTCGATGGACGGGCTGTACCGGCTGTGAGGGCGCTATTCGGTTGTTACTGGCCGCAGTTGGTGGAGTATTCTGGACTTTCAGGTTATAGGCAGCACGTGCTTCTGCAATGATTTGCGTAACAGACTTGACCATCAGATTGTCAGCCTCTTCCCAGCCAGGGATTTTGCCGGCGTGAGGCTGACCGCAAGCCCGATTGATCGCGGAGTCCACAACAAGCTCGGCTTTGTCGGTCTTCGTCCTAAGGGCTGCGACCATGCTCTCCCGAAAGTTCTTGAGTCGTCTTTGTATCTCCGCCTCGACGGTGGTTGGCGGAGTCGGAGCTGGTTGCACAGGAGCAACAGGCGGGGGAGGCGCAGACACAGTATTCTGGTGGCTGCGCTTCATATCCCTGATCATCCCTTGCATCGCATTAACCAACGTCGTTTCAACGGGCTCGAATCCTGGAACTCTGTTTTGCACCGGTAATCCTCGTATTCTGTTTGCAGCGGCCTCGATGATACTGGCAGCATGCGGAGTCTTCTCGGCAATCACTTCGAGCATGTTAGCACTGAACTGCACAATCGCCCTTTCAATATCAGCCGACAGTTGCTCCCTCGCCCCGGTATTCACAACGGCCGGTTTAGGCTGTTGTTGTTGCGAAGTGCTTGCAGCCTGCGTGGTGGAGGATGCGACAGAGGTTTGGGTATTCCCCAGGCTCGAATCCGGCTTCGATGGAGGAATGGCAGGCGGTGGTGGTCGGGCATAGGGGGAGCTATACGTGCTCTGCTGCGATGTATTTGTTGGACGTTGTATACCAAGGTTACCATAGCCAGCAGGTAACTGTGCCGGTGCTGGTACGTGAGCTGTATACACTGGTTGCGTGACAGGCTGCGTGGCGGGTGCATGGAGTTGGCTGCTTTGCCCAAGAGAAGTAGTGTAGCCGGGCTGAAGATGTTTCTGCTCAGTAGAATAGCTTGGTAGCCCGTGCGTGTATGTAACGCTTCCGGCATTAGCATACGGGCTGCTCTGATAATATGCCGAGTGTGATAGGTGAGGATGAAGATGCGAGGGGCCAAGGTGACGATCTGGCGAGTTCACCTTGCGCTTCTTGCCAGCATCTAACTCCACTCCAGGCACACGAGACCAAAGACCAGTTTCTTCGTCCTTTTTGAAGGCTTCATTACCGATCAAATTGTGCCGAACGCTACTCTCCCATCCCTTCGTCTCCGCGGTAAAGAAGAACCAAGGGTATTTGGCCGTGATTCTTTTATAGATCTGTTTCAGAGTCAGGCCGTCGGGCGGACCGTTAGTGAGAGCCTCATCAATAAGAACACCGTAGTTCTTCGTCGGTTTCTGGAGTTGCTCGGCAGTGTAGTCCTCTCTCCGTAATTCTAGAGGTGGCGACTTTGGTCGAACCTTCTTATCCTTCTTCTCCTTGATGCGTTTTTCGACATCAGAACCGCCCTCGCCATCTTCTCGTTTCTTCTTATTGTATTTGCGCTTCTCGGGTTGCTCACCATCCTCCGGGAGGGGATTCTTCCGCGGCCTGCCCACAGGCCGCTTGATCTTCTCCTCCTGGGGATCTTGAGGGAGAGCCTTTTTCGAAGTTTCTTGCATTTGCTTCTTAAGCAACCTGCGTTCTCTCTTCGACATGATGCCGTCCTTGGGTGGCCGTCCCGGACCTCGGCGCTTAGGGATGTCGGGTATGGCAAACTCAGGCGGCATATCGACCGGCATGTCGGCAGGCATGTCGATCTCCGTTTGAATATTTTCATGGGATTCTTGTCCTTCCCTAGCAACAGGCTGGGTAACCGCAGTATCCAACCCTGCCTTTTGCCGTAATTCCTCTACGGACGCTGATGGTGGCACTGGCGCAGTTTCCATTTCTCCATCGCTATGATCAGACTCAATGTTCGGGGTTGGTATGTTTTCGACGTCTGACAGTTCGTCGCTGGTATCTCTGAAGTTTTCGTGGTCTGAGTGTTCGAAATCGAGGCTCATCTCTTTGCCGCCAACCGACATACGCTTGGTCGACTTCACGTCCTCTTCCTCACCACCAGACATTCCAATTTGGACACCGTTGATGATGAAGAAGAACTCAACATCTTTAATCTGGAGGCGATCACCACTTCGGAGCGTTGCAGGATTATCTAACCCGTACAAGATATCCTCGCAGAAGAAACCGTTCTTGTGCAGCGCGATTCCTTCGAAGACACCTCTTTGCTTGTTAAACTGGATTTTTAGGTGTTGTCTAGAGATGCCGCGTGTTTTGCTGGCAATATCTGGCCCTGGTGAATGGATACCTATGAAAGGTATATGCCCCGGTGACGGTTGCAAAGCACTCATATCCACAGCAGCGGCTCCCGGAGTATGCGACACGTACTGTCGGTTCGATTGTACATGATCGCCCGACGCGTTGTCATCGCCGGTGGGGATTTGAGCGACCGAGCTTTGACGGCGCCGCCTGACAGGCTTGACATCTTCACCATCAGAGTGTTCAGGCCCGAGCATACCGCCCTCCTCGCTGACATAGGATTTACTAAATTTGCCTCTGTCGTACATGACTGGTGTCGGTGGTGGTAACCCATTCCTTTCATTTTCTTCACATCTACGCCTGTAATTTGCCTCCCTCTTCTCGTCGGCCCTCGCTTGTGCCATAGCTTGCTGGTCGCGGCCAATTATCACGGCGTAAGTCGTCATTTGAAAGGTACTGTCAGCGAATTCTATCTTGGCGAACGATTCTAACTGCTGGCATTCGTTCAGAGAGGCAGGTCCAGCGCTTCCCGAGAAAGCTTCACTGTCTTGGTTGAGAGACTGGAGCGAGACTGCTGATGGGTCAATTACAGGAGGCCCATGATCTTGGAAGATGGTGGCTTGTGTGGCGATGTTCATCATGTATGCGCTTGGATCTATGCTCCCTTGAGAGAGCCGCATACCGCGCAGTAAGCCATGCGAGTACTCTGCACCATGAGGATCTGGATCGGTAGTTGCTATGGCCTGGAGTTGGCTGCGTTTCGGGAAGTTCGTTTCTTCCGGTAGATAGGGGTCGTCAATATCCATGGCCTCAGGCATGGAGGTCGCCTTGGCATTGTTGGACTGCTGGGGGCCAAAGATGCCGGTTCGGAAGGTTGGATCTCGGGAAAAGGCGAGGGGCGGGAGGTCGGGGGCAAGCTTGGACAGTACTTCATCTGGTACCTCATCAAGATTGACATTTGTCGCGGCTGGGGTCGATAGTGGCGAGACGGTTGGCGGCGAGGGTATTGGGATGTCTGTGCCGGCTTCGTTCATTGCTGGCTTGGATGACAATTGGTTGCCAGGTAAGTCGTCGAGGGAGAAAGGCTGTGTCTGTGTCTGTGTCTGCACAAGCTTATCTGCAGAAGCCGCATCGACTGTCTTCATCGGGGTTATGTTCGCAGGCGCAACTTGATTAGTTTTGAACTCAGCATTGACCGCGATGGCAGTCGTGGCAGCGGCATTTCCAGGAGCATTTGCATCCGTAGGAAGAGCTGCAGAGGCCGACAAATCGGGCGGCGGGGAGGGTTTGGCGACCGCGACTTGACCTTCATCGGTCGGGCCAACGTTGGACGAAGTCATCGCTGGTCGGTTGGAGACAGCTCGTTCGTCTTAGTGACGTGCCTGGGAAAGAGAAAAAGTGAGGAGTGTTGTCGCTATTGGGGAAAGGTTGGAAGATGGATGTTGCAGACATGGCAGGGTACAAATGCGCGATGCGATTACACTGGCAATTGGCAACTGGATCGGCCGACAAAGAGTAGAAATGTTACCGCCTGCCCGCTCCTTTAATCGGGTCCCGATAAGAAAAGGCAGGCCAGATGGGATCAGCTGACAGGACCCGCTGCATGCACGCCACTAATCCATGTACGGGCAAGGCTGTCCTAATGAAGTGGGTGCTCGAACAGTTCCCCTCTTTAAACGTCCAATGCGGGATCGTGATTGGTCTTTGCGCTGAAGTACCATGTGTCTAGTGCCAGAAGTACACCGGTACTTTATGCACCTACCTGTAAGTACATACGCTAGGTGATACAGGTGCCTGCAAACTGGCCGATAGCGCAGCTACCTTCCGGCAGTGTAAGTACTAGGTACGCAGACCAACAGGTAAATTAACTTGCACTTACCCAATTAGGCACCAAGTAAACCTTGGGGCAGTCATCGGAGATCATCAAGTTTTCTCCCACTCGTGCCACGAGCAAGGTTGGAGCCGTTGGCGGAGTTCGAGGGATCCACCCAAAAGATGGCGCATGGGATCGTCATCATCATCGAGAAGAGCAAACGACGGCGTTCGATCTTCAGTGAGGAACGACAGCACATGTAGCTTAATTCAGACAACAAACGAGTACGGAGTAGTCAAAGTCGACTTTCTTGTGCGGTCAGAACTATCGAAATATTGGATGAATAACAGTTTTCATGGATGTTGCTTCTCATCAGTATGAGTTGGGTAGATGTTCACGACCTCCCGGTATATTCCAGGTATGCCTGCGATGCAATATGCCTGCGGTGTACGGATTGTCCGTCCTTGCATAGAGCACCAACTGAACTTGTACCACGAATGGCAGACCGAGATTGAAATAGATAGCTCGTTCCGTTGCGATGGTAATAACACGTTCCAAGTTCATGCTCGGGCATGGTTGATCGAGACCGAGTTGAGCTATTTCTGAGCTTGGAGGTAGGTACCTATTCCGTATCACAACCACGTTCTTCCCTTCCAAATCAACGATGACCCGGGCTACAAGTAGATATAACAAATATAGATCTTTACAATTTCAGGAGCTCAATAATGGCGAGCGTTCGGTAGACCCATGGTTATGGACTGGAGATACACGATCTGCCAACTTGTAGGCGCAATGGCATAGCATTCCAGCAAGGAATCCAACAGCATCATTCTTGAATGCCAGGATGCATGCCGTCGTAACAACCATCACGTTCCATCTCTGCGTCCGCTCCTCATTTGAGATCTTGCGATGGCGTACCAGTTGCCCCTGGCCATCGCCTTCGTCTGAGCATGTATGCCACAAATCCGAAGCTTCAAAATTCAGGTTCTGTCCTACTCTGGCAAGCTCCAGACCAGAAGCGAGGACCATGATACCCAGCAAGCTGCGTGGAAAAGTCTGCAGCAAGTCAAGCAATGACTCCCCAAAGAAGATACCCAGAACCACTTTGAAGAGCCCCAGAAGGATGATGCTAGCTCCGCTGCGTGCGCCGAAACGATACTGCGCCGCCAGCCCTCCAGAGCCATGGCAAACAGGCATCGCACCGAACCAACACCCAACCAAATTCATGAATGCGACGCTGATGCCGACAGCTGTGACGCTTGGAGACGGCAAGTGAGGCAATAAGTCCGAGGCGAGCGCACTGACAGCAATAACCGAGTTGAGAGTTGTGAGCGGAAGTTGTGAGATGCCCATGCCAATGGCGTCGGCGCTCCAATTCGGCAAGATGAAAGTCGGATGCCAGATGTTTAGTCGGGGCATCGTCATGTTGTCACTATGAGTGACGCTGATCAGGGAAATGACCATGCCGAAAACGAATATGAGCAGAGCAAATGGAAATCGTGTAGACCGCTGGGTTAGTATGAGGACCACGAAGGCGGCAAAAGCCCACACATGATTGTCCAGAGGCTGGCGACATGGACTTTCCAGTTTCTGCAGGAGAGTAGATCCGGCTGATATCACCAGAGAAAGTCCAGCTCCGAACTGGATACCCTTGATCACGGGAATAGGAATGATTCTGGTGACGAGACGGAGGAGACCGGTCAAACTGAGGATGAGAACTAGACCACCTGTCACGCTGCCTGCAGCCATAGTCTCACGCTCAGAAGCATGCGATGCAATTGCCGCAGCTGCAATAGCCTGATATAGATGTCAGTAAGTTGGATATATTCATCTCGTAGTTGGACAGTCTATCGTAAGATGGTAGAGCGGTATCACCTTCATCGGCTGCACGGGGAGTGGGATCCCGAAAACCAGGCCAGTCATGATGTTGAAGAAGCCGGAGAACACTAATGTCGTCGAGAGAGAAATGGATCCGTTTACGGCGAGAGTGATCATGAGTGGGAGCAACGTGCCCAGATCACCGAGGGCGCCAGAAACCTCGGCCAGCGGAGAAGCGCGGATCGTTGCGACATTGTTGAGGTGAAAGCGTTTGATATTCCGAAAGACATCCATTGTCTGAAAAGCAAGAACCAGTCTTGTTATCTCGCGAGTCTATCTCAAACGCGTTCTATATTTCGTGAATCCCAGGCAGAAAAGACAATCAGGCCCCGCACACGCATGAAAGATGTTGGGAGCGAGCGGATAAGTTGAGTCCTGTTTGTTACCTCCTGTTCTCACCTGCAGACACTAAGACATCCAGTAGTAAGTAAACCATACAAAAAGCAGCTGTAGACCTCAGGGTATCCATCCCTCGGTATGTAGCCGACAATTCCAGAGAGACAGGTGCCACCACGCCGTCGTACAGCGTAACTACAGAATTCGCCGGTATGTGGCAGGATAGGCCGTACACGTGTGGTCTCATGGAGTAGAAGATCAATGGGTGTCGTAGGACTCCTGGTATGCGCCGAAGAGGTGAGAGATACCTACCTAGGTATGTTCAGAGCTTCGAACATGTTCGGGCATTCACAGTTACAGGCCTGATAAGTCAGCAAAGAAGTGCCACGTTGAGTGGTTATGAGAGGCATCTCATGTTGAGAAATGGGAGACGAAGCCATTCGTAGAAGTGATGAAGAAGAAGGGCAGAATGTTGAAGCTGTACGGAATAAAGAAGCCAGAGTGAAGATGCTTGCCTACTGCAGTCTGCCTGCCCTCGAACCACTGCAAGTTACCCAGCGCCCGCTGAGGAAGAGCTCCTACGGAAACTGCCCCGCGGCATGCAGTGAGGGCGGGAGGCGCGGGTAAGTAGCCGGTACCTCCCGTACAGTCAACCCGTTGAGTAAAAGGGGCGTCTCGGGACTCAAGCAGAATGCCATATAAGTGGCATGAGCTCATAATCCATGAGACTGGTTTACTATCTGGATACCTTAAAATGTGAAATGAGGACTGAAACAACATGTTTGTGCTATCTCGTACACGAGATCTCGCGCGCAGGAGATTCACGTCGCAGGTAACGGTGACATAGCTCTCGGCATATCGATAAAAATGATGTAGCGCCGTCTCACACGTCAGAGCCGTGGAAGCTCTAAAAACTGGGCTCTTTCCCCGACGATCAGGGTTCATCCCCAATCAAGACCGCCCATTCCCACACGCAACGCGCCCCCCGTCATGTCTTCTGGGCCTCTGCTTGGCGTTTGGGCTTCTGGGCTCCTGGGCTTGTGGGCTTCTGGAGTCTCGCCCCGAGAGTAAACAACCCACCTGCACGCCTGCAACGCTTCAACTCCAAGCCTCCCCCCCCCGAGCTGCCACTCCCCCCCTCCGCAGCCTAATCCCCATTCGTCCAAAAAACAACGGACCACCGCCTTTTCCACCTGCTCCTCTCTTATCGACTGCGGATTGTGGGTTAGTGCACACAACTATCGATCAACATACACGCGCCGCCGCAGCAAAAATATATCCCGGCAACCTGCCCTTGATTACCTACTTACTTACTGACCTACCTACTCTTACTGACCTTGTTAATTCCTAACACACCATATCCATCCGCATTACGGATTACGGATTACACTAGACCACCATCATCGAAGCGCCCCCCTCCAAGAGCAGCCGTGGAAACTCACAGGCCAGCTTCACACCTCATCACGCCCTCGATTCTCCCCAATTCCTAGCCCATCGTGGTCGCGCAAGATTTGCGACCATTTTGATATCCTCTTGAAGCTCTCACACAGCTTCCGCCCTGGTCTCACCGCTCAAGTGTCCCGCTTACGCTGATCCTCCCCTTGCTTGACAAGATGTCTGGCGCGAACAGTTGGTTGCAGCGCCAACGCAAGACCGAGCTCGCTGAGCTCGCCCAGCGCACCGGCTTACAGAAGTACGTGACAGCGTCAATGCTCAATCCCGTCTCATACACATGTCTCACCGTCGCGTGGCCCGCATGCTGCAATTCGTCGCGCTCTCTTACCCCGCGTCTAGCTCCAGTCCAGCTTCACCATGCTGTTGGCCCGACGTGTCGTCGTTGGTAGACACCCATGGCATGCGTCATCGAATTGCTAGACATGCGCGCCGGTCAACCCCATCGCGAATCCCCACGCGTAGCCATTACATCATCAACGTTGGATGTCGGATCTGCAAATGGCTAACATTCTGCCCTGCGAAATAGCTACGATTCACTCAAGAAGGTCGACCTCGAGCTTGCCCTCGACGAGTACCTCTCGAAAAATGCGAGCATCTTCCATACTGACCCCAAGCTGACCCCGTACTTCGCGAGTCGCGCTCGCCTCATCGGCTCTCCCGTTAAGAAAGATGTAGACGGCGCGAGTGAGAAGCCCAAGACCAGCCGACGTCGCACGGCGTCCAAGTCTACGCCTGACGAGGTTCCCGCTTCCGAGTAAGTATTCCGAGTCACTCGCGAATCTTCGCGTTTCTGTTCGCGTAGTTGATAGCTAATGACATCTCGCAGCGGCTCTGAGGAGGAAGGAAACACAACCACTACGACAACGACAACGACCGCGGCAGCTGCTGCATCGACAGCTGCGGCCGCGTCGTCAGCTATCGCCCACACACCGGCGCGTGCTCTATCACTAGCGGGCCGTCTCTCTCTGCCTGCGACACCTGCCGATGTTGCCAATGCCGTCGACCGATCTGCTGTCGCCATTAAGACCCGTGTCGCGTCGGTTTACAAGGAGTCCGGTATCACCTCAGCCACCCACGCGACACGCGAGACCCTGTCCTCCGTGAACTCCCTCCTCTTCGCCGTCTCGGCTTTTGAGCTTTACTTCCTACGCCCAGAGATCCTGGCCGACAGATATGCTTTCACGATCCCTGCGATATCCTATCTCGGCACCAATGACTACCCGGTCTACCTTCCCGATATGTTCTTGCTGCTGACCTCGTCGTTCTGGTCCCCTGCGCTCCTCTGGGCTTTCACGAGCATCTTACTGCCAAGCATTACTGGTTACTTCATCAACATGGCCTCGAGCTCCCACCAGGGTCGCGTCACGCGTCGCAGCGCCCCATCCCAGGATGCCGTCGTGGACCCTTTGACCTTCAGCATTGTCAAGGCCCTCATCTCCTTCGTCATCTACGGCCAGGGTGTCACCTTCAATGGCTGGATCAACGACGTGTCTATTGCTCGTATCAATGCCGCTGTCTACGGAGGCTACAAGGGTATCTTGACCGGCGCTGCCACCACCGCTATCTTCAGCATCTACGATGCCGTGCTCAAGAAGTAAACAAAAGCCGGCGACGAAGCTTCACTGGGAAGTCTTCAGAAAGCCTGGCGCTCAAGACTCATGCAGCCAATCTCTGTGCGACCCTCATCGATTGAATTTGAACCGGACGACGCTCGCTCCCCTTTGAATGCCAAACACGAGTCCATTGGATCTCCAACATGGCGGCCCTTCTGTTGCGGACGCCATGACTAACGGGAGCGGGCGTTGGGAACCTACCACCCCCTGTCAACTCAAAATCCTTTGCCAGCCTGCTTTTTTCACAACCCGGAATACACTTTCAGGGGGCGTTTCAACGGCGTTTCGAACGGCGTTCGATGGCGTTATTGGCGTTAAAATCGTGGGAATTCAAGGCCCCCCATCCCATCTTCGACTGAATACCTTGTCGTTTTATGGCATCGACTTTGTACACTTGTGGTCTTTGCTTGGATCTATGTCTCTGCATACACATTTTCCCTGACTGAAGTTGCGAGGCGCATCGTGTTTACTTACATCCATCTCCAAATCCCAACGAGTTCATACACTGTCGTACAAACAAAACAAACAAAAAAATTCACACACAATCCAATCCCCAACTCCTACCCCCTCCTTTATTAGCCCCTAGTATCGCAATCGTTCATTCCTTCGGCGTACACACAGATAACATACATGGGGTTTCATGCTCGGTCGGGTTTACGGTCGGAAAGGGTGTGTGGATGGCGGTTATATGGGTATTTATCCTCGTCTGTTCTGTTGTGTCGGGTATATTCTGTATGCGTGACAATAGGTAGTTTAGTTTCGGTATCAGCAGTTTGTTAGGTAGTAGTCGGGTGTGAACAAAAACTGAAATCCATCATCCATCTGAAATATACTGTTTACACTATCGTTTTTTCTTCCTCCTTGTGTATGCCCCATGCTTCATATCGTGACTATCTGTGTCCCGAAATATGAGTCTTCCCCTCGATCAGACAAGACGTATAGTCTTTTCCCTCTGCCCTCGTATCGTAACATAGATCGTCGTCCGAGCCCCCCTTATCGCTGCACTTTAAAGGCAAGGCGAAGTCTTCGGTACATAGGTAGGACAATGAAAAGACGTAAAGCTGAATACACAATATGCATTCCTTTCCAGTTCCCTGGATCATCATATATATACAGCTATACTAGAATGAGTCTCCCTCGTCTTGCCCTGTAAGTGATATATCTGAGACATACTCTTGACGAATATTGTTCCTTCGATCTTCCCCTTTTCTCGCTCAACTGGCGTCTCATAGTACAGGTTGGCCTCATTAAGCCCATCACTTGCCTTACTTCTTTCCCCTACCGCCAGGAATCGTGATCACGGTCGGTAGACATACACATTCAATGGCACCGGTCTTGTTGTCAGATGGATGACGGATGGACCTTGACAGTCACTTTTGAGCAGAACAGAATGCACAACCACAAAGTAGACAGATAACACAGATGATACCTAAGACTTAGCTTGAACAGTACTTGATCGTTCATTGCAAGAGTATACGAAAGATTTCCTCATACTCTCGGAGACTTTTGAGCAAAGAGTAAAGCTATGATACTACCTTGTATGTACAAGATCCTACACAGGGCCCCGTGAACCGAATGTCATCGATTCAACTGTCTCACGTCCCACTTGTGCCTTCAAAAGCACTTTCTCTGGGTTTCCTTGTAATGGTCGCGTTGGTGGGCCTACAAGTTAATTAATCACCACAGCAGTAGCACACTTAGAAAACACGAAAAGTGTGGCAGGCGATTGGACCCCAACATGATTTTTTACATGCCCCAGACTCCTGATTCCCATGCCCGCCGCCATCATTATGATCCATGTCCGGTAGGAAGAATTATACAAGTACGGATCGAAACAGAATCCGTCTGTGATGAAAATGGCCGCGCGCTCGCCAGCTAAAATTTCGGGATCGAAATGCGGAGTACAGGGGAAAGCCCTCTTGTACTCGTGGACTAAACGCAGAAGAGGAAAGAAATGGGTAACCGAAACGCCGCGTATATGAACGCCGTTGTATGCTCGAGCCTGCGGTTTTCCGACAAGGCGTAATGGACATGGTCTTGTTTGGCATCTTAGTCCATGCTCAGCTCTAACTTTCGTTTCTCGTTTCATGATTTATTCGGCTGACCAATTCTGCGCAATGAAGGTTTACATAGGTAGACTTATGTTTTTAATCGTCCCTCTCAGCGGGATCTTCCCATTTAATGGGGTGCACGAGCATGCTTCGAAGGCAGAGCCGCCCGCTGCTGGCAGGATCTTGCTCTTCTTCACGCCCGCCGCGCAGGAGACCTTCGCCGGCCCGGCCACCATTTTCCCCTCGGCCATCCATCTGCGCATAGCCAAGCCAGCGTCTCCATATTAGACCAGCAAATTCGCTGTTGTAGTACCAGGTAGTGCCTTTGTGATTGTGTTCATTGTCTAGGTCAAACGGGGAGCCAGGGCCACCAGAGGTATGATCTTTCCCGCCATTGAAAGCTTTATCGATTTCGACTTGAGGCCAGTTGCGATCTAGGAAGACGGGATGGGGGGCGTAGACAGCCTTCAAACCATGGTGAAAAGCCATGGTGGGTGGGAACATCTCGCTGAACATGCCGTGATGAAGACGCCATGTCTCTTCATGCATGACCATAAGGAGACGCCTAGAGAGACGGGATGCTGTAACGATGGAACATCTTCGTGGCGGCTTGGGTAACATTGTTTCGTAACCGGTGATATCTCCGGAGAAGACCCAGCCTGAGTCGTCAGCATCGAACAGAGGATTCAAGGCGATGAGATCAGCATCCTCGCCAATGCCGCACAGTGACACATCAGATTCGTTTGTGCAGTTAGCTGGCATGAAGGTATCGTCTTGGTTGAGAGCAACCTTCCCTGGGAAATTCACCGGGCCGAGTACTGGATGCCTGTTTGATGCCACCATTTCAGAGTCGACAAGCTCCGAAAAATTCTCCCATGTGCCGTGCATTCCAGGGATGTAATACTTAGCTGATCGCTCCCAGGCCCCAATTCTGTTTTGTTTAGAGCCCCATTTGCCAAGGCGATCAAAGAGCTCATAGTAAGAGCCAGTCCACCGCATATCCATCTCCCAATTCCAGAAATGCGCATATTCCGGGTGCATCACCGCGAAGTGTTGGAGAGGCATATGAGCAGATCGATATACGCCATGAATGTCGCCGTCGGATGGATTTTCGAAAGTTTCGCCAAAGTCTCCAGGATAGAATAACTTCATCTGCGCTTCCGACCAAAGTGTACATAGTCCATGAAATTCAGCCGGGACGTTGGTGTTGATTATTTCTTGGGCGGTGGCTGGATCGGCCCATATGGGAGCACTGTTGTCACGAACGTGCAAGAGGAAATGTACATCGTACTCGCCACCTGATCGCAGGTTCAATTCGGAGATCATGGCGCGGAAATTCAGTACGGCATGAGCTGTCCATTTGAATCCGACATACGTCCGTATTACGACGGCGGTCCGGTGCAGTTTCCGGGGTCCAGTTGATGCGAGCTCGGCATCCTTTGTTTGATTACCGGTGAAAAAGCGAGCTCGGTTCGAGTTGAAGCATCGGGCTTGTGCAGCAGCCCAGTCTACTTCATTCCAATTGATTTGTCCCGTGGTTTCCCAGACGGCTTCGCTGCCCTCACTTTCAGTGTCTAGCGACTCGCTGACACCTCCTCGATCCAAGCTGTAACCAAGACCATAGGGACCGTACCGGCCGAATCGATCAAAGCAAATGTCGTCTCGTAGCCCAAGGGTCTCATAGGATCCAATGGCAGGTTCAGGTTGACCCTGAACGAGGCCAGGATACGCGTAGAGATCAGGGACTGGTATTTGTTGATCTGCGTCGACGTAGCAGGGGTTCACCTCAACATAGTTTTCGAGCCATTCCTCTGAATTGTAGTCCGGATGGGCTTGATATATGGTTGGTTTGGGTAAGGTTGTATGGTGAGGTGTTGGGATCGCTTCAGTAGGATTAGGCAAGAAGAACCGTCTGGGATATTCGGGCAAATAGTCTGCGTAATGGACCAGCGCTCTCAATCCTCTATAGTAGCCGTCGAGGCTGTTGAGCGTAATTAGTAACCATCGCTTGTCTTGGGTAAAAGCCATGCGAATTACTCACTGTGTGTACTTGAGCCATTTAGGCGCGTTCAGATCTTCCTCGTCTTGGCTTGGGTCTGTCCATTGATGACCATTATCGTCGTCTTCAGTGTAGTCCTCGGCGGCATTCTTGGTGACATCCTTAGTGACACCCTGAGTGGTGACTACCTGGTCCAGAACATCCTGATTGACGACATCCTGATTCTCATCAGTGAGATACTCATCGACGGAATCTTGCTCCATTGTATCTTGATCGAGGATACCCTGATCGGCGGCATTATGCGCAACGATAGTTTGCATAACATCTTCTTCAGGGCCAGCTTCGACGTCGATCTCGGGTTCGTGTGCATCTACCAGCTTAAGGCGATCCCTATTGACTTTGTCCTGGTTCTGCAGCGGGATGTCTCCGGGAGAAACGGGAATAGCCTTAGCAATGCCCTTGTTTCCGTGAACTATGCTCAAGACATTTCGTGACTGCGTGCTGAAACGTGGATCGAAAAGAAGAGCTGTAAAAAACAATAGGACAACGGCAGTCCAGATCACAACTCTCCGATAGAGACAGTGACCTAGTAGGGCTCTAACCTGGAACTTGGACTTGGCGTTCGGGTTGATGTGTGTCGGCAAGTAGAAATCTCTTTTGCGCGCCATCGCGGGCGAGAAGGAGCTATATGAGCGTGACATGGAGTCTGATACACAGTCCGTTGAACACCAATACGGAAAACTATGCACTCCTGTCGTCGAATGTTAGCGCACTGAATAAGAGTTGGATGCGAAGAACACCAGCTACCTTGCCAGCATATAGAACGAAGGAAGCTTCACGCCGAGACAGAGATTCTTCCCGTCGAAACGACGAGGTTGACGAGTTGCCGAGGTCCTGTTGGGTCCAATGGACAAAGAATCCAGAGACGACGGTGGTCGGCAGATGGCCACACCGGGCCTCGACGTTGAAGAGGATGACACTGGTGCTGTTGGTGACACAATATATGGTGTAAACCAGAGACCAGAGCAAGAGACGGTACGGAAGATTAGGGCTCGACCAGGGGTGTGGGGATGACAAACAAGCAGGGTGGGTGACCCTGAATAATGCTGGTTTTAGTTCGTGCCAGGCACACTTGCGCGTTCTGCGTATGTACGTCAACGTAGGTTTGGCTGGAACTGGGCAGAAGCAGACGTTGGTCTCAACTATAACTTGCCGTGACTGTGGGTTCGCCTGCGCGGGTCACTCCGAGGCACAGCCAATTGACGAGGCAGGGAATCAGTTTTCCGGTTGGGAAGACGCACGCAAAGGGACCAGTTTGACAATGGAGAACTAGAACGAGGGAAAGAAGGGGTTTGAAATGGGGCCCAAGTGAGGGTGAAGGGAGGGAGGGGATAATTGATAAAGACGGAGAAGCAAAGAAGACGATTAGATATTTTAAAGAGAGTGGCTGTCCTCACATAAGATGCGAGAGTCAGGTGGATGGTCAGAATGGAGGGCGAATGGGGTTATGGAAGGAGAAAGAGATCGTCGAGATGGAAGGTTGTTGGTGGAAGAGAGCATGGATGAGGCTGCGGAGAATGTAGGGAGGGAGAAATAGCAGCAACGCGTAGCTGGTGCTGCAAGTGTGGGCCAAGGGCCGTGGATCAGCAGCAAGCACGACGTCACGGTGTTTCTGATCTGACGCTAGTTTATTCTTCACATTATGTACAGAGAAGGCACGACTTGTAGGTTTCAAGTCGGTTCGGTTGATTCACTTGGGAGGTGCGTCCCGGGTGGTACCCGCGTACCTGCCTGTGCAAATCACAAATTGCAATGGCAATTGTACAAGTACAAGTACACACCGTCTCTCGAGAAAGAGAGCAATGTATTACCAGTACGGCCTAGTGTCGTTGCCAAAACCTATCATTTCTCTGGAAGAGAGCATGGCGTTCTACGGGATACCTTTGTTGGAATCATAAGGTACACTAAACCACCCACCAGTCGGTACATGACATCTACCTGCCTCGGAGGTGTATGTACGTAGAAGATCTTGAGCCCCAGCCGGCAATGCTATGTATGTATGTGCTCCTGTGCCGTGGACGCGCAAGCAAATGCTCCCCGAAGCTTCTACTAGGTTGAACTTTGTCGGCACATCGGGAGATCTGCCAGCCCACCAGGCAGGCACGACAGACCACATCAATTGTTTAATCAACGGTTCGTCCAGTACTCAGGTACAGAATGCGGTCGAGAAAGGGCACTTTATTGAGTCCATAATGGCCGTTGTTAGCTCCGAAAGTCGAGGGTCGTCCAAGCTAGGGATGTACAACAAGTACCCTTCCCTGCCGTGGATACTATCGAGTGCCCAAAAGGGATGTTTCAGGAGCAATGGTCTCACGGCATTGGACAGAACGGGGCATGCCCAGACTCGGTACCTGCCTATACTTCAGTGGCTTTTAGGGCCCTACATTTACCGGAGGGCGCTAGTCTAGCGTCGCACACGCTAAGTGTGGCGGACTTACCTAGGAGAGCGTAGTGTACACACGCTATTCCGTGAATAGGCACAGTACAGACGGAAATAGGTGCCACTTGTGCCACGGTACGACCCTTCCCTACGGTTTTTCTGTAACTGAACCGCACCGGCCAGTTCGGATTATTGAGCGTTAAACGGACGGTAACCTGACCTGTTTGCTTCGATTGCTGCCATGGTAGCTATCGAATCGAAACCTGGCTAGCATCTACCGGTTGTCTGGTTCGAATTGTTTAGCAGATGTTTTAGGTTTGCTTCCGGAAGTCTTTACGTCGCTTTAGGCCAGGGTCCTTGCTCACGAAGGTGCCTGACATCGAACGGTGCTGGTACAGGGCTGTCTCTTGACTCCCGGGATGGTATTCCAACCTCTACCTCCCTGGTACTCATCAGTGGAAATACCTCCGTACCGCATCTTAGCTCACATCTTGACACAGCAATAAGCATAGATCGAACCATATCCCGCCGTTCGAGAAGAACCATCAAGATCGAAGCATGCCGCGCAGATTTAGAGGTGCCTAACCGTATCTCAAAGCCAGGGATAGGCCCTTGTTTTACTGACATACATCTTGAGAAGTAGAGCTGACGGGCCAGTTGATATACGGTTACCGTTCTTTTAAGTAAACATATGACATAGGGTATACACCTCCCCACAGCTTCCCATGGGCGTTTCGAAACGATTAGTATTTCGTATACAGACTACGGGTCAATTCTACAGGGTAGTGCCACCTTATAAAGGATGCATTTGCCGTTTTGGCACCGGGTTGCCTCTGAAAATAGTATATTGGGATTACTTTCGTTAGAGTGTATGCTCGGCCACTCTCAGCCTCTCGATAGAGGCTGGCGAGAACGTCAACTCCTTATCAGTTTTTGATTAGACGACGAGCATGGCTGAGCATGGGAGCTGAGCAGCAAGCTGCTGTCATATTTCGCACATCAACGTGAAAGCCATCACCTGTTAGACGCATGAGTCGCTATCTACCTTGTCGGCGACTCGCCTACCGCGACTGTCTCTACTAATCAGCTCAGGGTACTACGTATTACACATGCAAAGCCAGGTAGCACCCGCCAGACCAAACATTGGAATAACCGGGTAATTGTCACGGATCTCATGGAATTAGTGTTTGCCTGATGCTACTGGTTTGTTTTTTCTCCTGGAAAAAGTTTTGCTGCATCGCCTGATCACCGGCTCCACGATGTTCGTCGACGCGATACGATGAGCATGCCTAGCACCCATGTCCTTCATGTACTGATCTCGTATTGGGTGACGACTCGCAATGCGATTGCTAATAGCCCCTCTGAAAGATGATATCGTGACCTGGGTGAGTAATTGACTACCCTACCTGTATTAAGCCGCCAGAGCTCATGATATTCGATGGGAGCGATTACCTACTCGTACACGATACCTCGCTTATCGACGCTGTTGCGGCATGACGTTGCGCACATCATCCAGGTCAAGCCGATGTACCTTTCTTCAAGGGTGACAAGCGGGATCGACTGGACTAACGGTAAGCCACACCGGCGATCCAGGTCTAAAGATGGGTAGCGTGGTACAGCCATTCAGTACCAATTTATGGTACGTCCGAAAACGTGTCGTCACCATGGCCGGAAGTTCTCTCTTTGGAAAAACGAGATACCTACGAGTAATCGTGCACTTACCTTGAAGGTGCTCAACTAAAGTGCAACATCTGATGCCTCACTAAATGGGAATTCACGGTTCCATTCCGAACTGCGGGAGGTTCGGAGCAGAAAGTA
This sequence comes from Xylariaceae sp. X3-2, assembly GCA_028637685.1. Lineage (NCBI taxonomy): Eukaryota > Fungi > Ascomycota > Sordariomycetes > Xylariales > Xylariaceae > Xylariaceae sp. X3-2. The sequence goes on from JAJFDI010000018.1 coordinate 42,139, forward strand.
CGAGTAGGTGCGGAGTATGTACGAAGTACTCGTACATGTTGCGGAATATTTTGGAAGCCCGGCGTGTATAAAAAGACCCCTGAAACCGACCCTGAAACTGTATTCCCGGTTCGTGTTTCGCGAGATGTAATGGATGGATCCATTGGAGGAAAGTGCTACAGACAGGCTATCCTCTCTTTACTTTCTACAGGAATTACGGAAAATAAAGATCTCAGATCGAGAGATTGCCAGCATCAAAAGTACTCTACTGACCGGAACACCGAATTGTCACACACAAATTTTCCGGGTGGGTTAACGTGTTGACGATTCAACCTGGTCACCGAACCGCAATGCTCGGCCAGTCCGCCAGCCTAACACAAACAAAACCAACACACAAACACACCCGAGTCACCTATAAGTGGTATCATTATAGGTACCTAGGGTAGGGTGACCGGGCAAGTGTTTCTCACCACTGCTCTGTACTTGTACACCGTGGATGTCTAGTGCACGGATTATGTATTCCGCAATCCCGTCCTGTTCCGTAAGTTACCGGCAGACCACAAGTGACATACGACCGGTACTCGACCGGCTTGCAGACGGTTGTTAGCTTAGTGGAAGGGTCTGACTCGAAGCAGGCCCACGAATAACGTCACTTATCTCAACTGCAGTCCAGTGTCCAGTGCTCCAGATACCTCAACTTCCGCTGAGGTCTTGTTTTGGTTCGGCCTTCTAACAAGTCGTGCTGAACTGCTAGCAATGGCAGGGCGTGGATAGACGATGTCGATCACTGACAATGCAGGAGTCCCAGGGCCATTCTTCCCTCATCTCCGTACTCACACAGTAATTCCGGGCTTCAACCCAGAATCGCGGGTAGAGACATGATTTGGCAAATGAAACTGCTCGAATAAGTACAAGCAAAGGACTCTCTGCGGGCCACGCGTACTACGGGTTCACAGCACCGTTCATGCTACCAACATTTGAGACATCGCGGTCTCAAAGTCCACACGGACCATATCAAGATAATCGGCAGCAATGTCAACACACATCCACATGTAACAGCAACGTTCGATCTGTCTCGCATTACACGCTGGTACCACAGCACGGGGTTCCGGACACAAATCGGGGCTTTCATAGCCTCTTCTATTCCCAAATATTCCGTATCCCATACCTAGGTAGTTCCCTGACTCCTTCAACCCATATTACGCGCTAATAACACGACAAGGAGATCCCTCAACCATGCCCTGAGAAAAGGCTACATATCGTACAACCGAGAACCAGGCGGTAACCTGAAGACTCAACATGGAGTCGCAAGGTATCCCGGCATGCTCACAGCGTCTGAACGCAAATCTTCTTCTTTCCTCCTTATAATAATACAATTACTTTCATCGTCGTCGTCATCATCATTGCCTTCGGTTTTGTTTCACCGGGCGTGCGTTGCAGCAGGCAACGTAACTTCGGCCTCGACAGCGACAGTATTCTCGTCTGTCGACTTCTCGGCCGGCATGTTGGCCTTGCTCTTCTTCTCTGCTTTCTTCAGCTTCGCTCTCCTATGCTTCTCGCTGATGGTATCTCTCCACTTCTGCCCATAACGAATGGATAGGTAGGTGCAGAGCGCTCCTGTAATCAGGAAGAGACTGCTGATGGTTGAGAACCAGCCTACACCGATGGTCTCGATGGCAGGTAAGACGATGGCCGTGGCCAAGCATCCGAATAGATAGCGGAATGCATAGTTGCCAGCGATCACTTCGGCTCCACGACCACTCATGACGTCCAAGCAGTAGGTGTTCAGCGAGGGGAAGCAGAAGAGTTGCGCAAGACCTTGCAAGAAAAGCACAATGACCGTCAGTGGGATACCACCGACGTTCTTCTCCACGCACCATCCATAGACGATGACGCTTCCTGGTATCACGAACCCGATGAATGGTAGCGCCGAGTACAACCGATCTTCGGGTATCCGGAATCCGCGCTTCTTAATGTATACCTTGACGACGTAGTCGGCATAACGTCCGCCGACGAACGTACCGGTGAGATATCCAAATCCAGGAGCGAGGTAGAAAAGGCCACCTTGGAGTGGCGAGTCTAAGTTGTATCGCGGGTTGAGGACGTAACGAATCGGTGTCAGGAGACTGTACATGTTCCATACGAGTGACGCACTGGCGAGGCCCGTCAGGAGGAAGTCTGCGCAAGAAGTGACGTTAGCTACCGCAATGGCCATTTGACATATCCAACTTGTCTCAGGCGAGTGTGGCAATACTTACTTGGGAACTCGAATAGCTTCAAAATACTCCAAGGGTTAAGCATCGAAAGCAAGGCACGTCCCTTCGCAGCTCCGCTGTAGCCCTCGAGATCGTTAATCCTCTTGTGGAAGATGGTCTCTGGCATCAAGAAGTAAATGCCCAGGGTTGCGACACCTGCGAGGCCCGTCTGTAGCCAGAAGATCACACGCCACGATGTGTACGTCACGATAAGACCGCCGACGAATGGACCGAGAGCTGGTCCAATCAGTGTGCCCGACATGAACCAGCCTGTCGCCGTTCCACGCTCGATGGGGCGATAGATATCACTGGAATCGTGATAAAACGTTAGTTCATTGATTCTCATGGGGGGACGATGTTGCTATGCTCGCAGTGGCACACGTCCACAATGAGGTCAACGATGACATACCTGATGACAGCCGCTCCATTCAATAGGAAAGAAGTTCCCAGAAATGCCGTGAATAAGCGGAAGAAAAAAAAGGATGGAAAGTTCGGCGCAAGCGCAGTACCGATGCTGGTAAGGAAGAAGGTGCCCCCTGAAACAAGTGATACCTAGGAGAGCTCGCGGTTAGCATTTCGATGATGTCCCCTTCCTTCCTATTGCCGCTTCACGACCTAATATGGTTCGACTTGACTATTCGCCTCATCTACAGTCTACTAAGAATAAAAAAACAACACTCACTACTCTGCGACCATACACTTGGCTAATCGGGCCCCAGACGATGGGCGATAAGCCCATGAATAGGAGGTAAAAAGCATTCACGAAGTTTACGACGGAGCCTGTGGTCTTATACTCTACAGCGACTTCAGGTGTGGCTGCTAGCACCGAAGTACTCGAAATCGGCGAAAGGAACGCGCTGAATGCCATGAGTACAAGGATGATTGCTATATCTCTTGTTAGCTCTCTCTGCATCAACGAAATGGGAAGAGGTGAAGCGCTTACTTTTTCTATGCGGCGGCAGCCTATCATAGAACTCCTCCGGGACCTCGATTACAGAGTCGATGGGTTGAACGGGGGAATCACCCATCGCCGAATGCTTCGTCGATATCCTCTCGAGCATCTCGTGCCGCGACACCTCCGATATCTCATCATCTTCCGACGACGACGAGCGCATCGGTGACGACTTGCTGACCCGGCTATTACTACTGCTCGGCCGGGCAGTGCGCTCTATGTCGTCGCTCTTCGCGGGCTCCTGCGCGCCCGGGCGGGCGGCGTTTGACTTCGACATCCGTAGTCAAAGACAACAAGTGAGCAATGGAGATGAGTCGCAAGATGTGATGAGCGTGTGGAGAGCAAATTATCTCATTACACATGCATGCTTATAAAGGGACTGATGCTCGGGGAATAGCCAGACCGGGCAAGGTCCGACTATTGGCAGGTAGGTAATTATATACCCGTCCATGGCAACGATGTCCACCCGGTGGTTCTTCTGATACTGGCCAGCGCAAGACGACCCTTGGAACATCAACCTTGAAGCCACATGCCGCCCTAGCGAACCATTGTGTGCTTCGTACGAAGATAAAAGGCCCAGACGGTCAAAACCCATTATCTTGACAGATACATTGCATACTACTAGCATGTACTATCCTCTCCCGCGGGCGGCCTTGCCTGGAAGCGGTACCTCCTAGGTAGACACTAGACCGGGAATAACCAGTCCATCGTTTTTTCGACTTCTTTTCCTTCCTCAGTCTAGAAAGGTAGGAGACAACTCCCAGCTACATATCTGGGTAGTATTCGACCTAGGCTCATGATCTACGAGGTACGGTACCCTACAGACCTAAGCACTTACCACGATTGGGTCGCCTAATCTGGCGACGGGGGTCGTATTGGCGTGAAGAGAGTGGATGACGGGGCGGGTTGGCCGTTAGCCGGACGGGAATTGCTTCGTCGGGTGGACACTGGAGCACCTCCTCTGCCATGAACACCGACTTTTTCGATGCCTTCTCTCTGTGTTTTGAGGTGGCCACACGACGTTGCAGAGCTTATTAGGCTGAGAGATCCGTTACCACGTGGCTGAGACTTGGTCGGCGTCAACCCTATGTGAGGTTACAATATTGTGTGAGTTTCGAGTCTGCGTTCCTCGCCTCGTCTCAGACCAAGACCAGATGCCAAGACGCAAGTCCTGTCGGCCTATTCTGCCTATTGGTCTTGGTATGCACCCTGGGAGACGGTTTAATGGGCTCTTTGACCTGTTAATTGGTACACCCGGCACGCCGTCCATGTGTCCATATTAGCCCCCACGCCATCGGATGTTAGTCCTACATATCGGCAGTAGTTGCCACTGAGGACGCGGGAACCAACCGTGCTTGGCAACCCCGCGATCGGCTTCTGGATTCACCCAGTTCCTGGTGCCAAGGCCTCGATCACTTACAACAGGGCAGGTTGCGGGTTACATGTTTCTCGCAAAACAGCAGTTTCTGCGACGAGTCTGTTTCGTGGGTGCCTGACCGGGTTTGACCCTGGCTAATCGGAGGATAGATACGAAGTTGACATACATGACCTCGTCGTGGCCAGCCCAGATTGATGCCTGCTAGTGTACGGAGTACTTCACAGATTATCTTGAAACTCGCTGCACGGAGCTCTCAACAGACATCTCTACGGATTACTTATCTACGAAAACCCACTAATAACAGACACATCTCACCCACTTCGCTGTCGGTAGCGCAGGTACTTATCGGGCTCTACCGTAGGGCCCCCCTACGGGATGCGACTAATCTATAAAGTCCCAGCCTAGGGTTTATCAGTCGTTAATTCCCTTGGCACCAGCACAGCTTTCCCCACACGCGGCCACGGGGAACTCGCTCGCTTATCACCCGTTCGCTTTTCTTTCGTGGTGGTGATCACTTTCTGTAGGCGTATCGGGCAGAGAGCTGGTACGACATGATGCGTTTTGTTTATTCCCGTCTGCCAAATCTGATGAATCTTGCAGAAATGTCATGTGAGTTATCGTCGTTCGTACATAGATGGAAGGGAGTTATATTAAGAACCGCCTGCATCAAGCATCAGTTCGAGGTACGTGATTGAACAGCAGCGAACCGGATCGCATCTGTCGTCGGATAGGTACCTATACCCAAACCTCGTCTTTCATCGTCAGTCAACAATCAACAGTGAGGGATCCATCGGTATCTGCACCTGACATGATAGCGGCGGGGCCTGCCATGCTTCGGAGAATCAATAATTAACTTGGCATGTGATTTAACCCAACTTTGTTTTTGTCTTTCTCTCTCTTTCTCTTTCTCTCGCTCTCTTTTCGCTGCCTGCAGTGCTTTGATGCTACCTATTATCAGTTACCCACGGGATCCGTCTGGATGGATACGCCAAAAAAGCATCTACACACTTAGCATGATACTTTAGACGCATGGATGCTAAGTCCCTACCTAAAGTAGGTAACATTCACTTTGACATGTGGCCTCCGGGTTGCCTGGAAAACCTCTGACCGATGATGATAGGTACCCGAACCGGTCGGTCTGGGTGACCAACACGGATGAGGCCCGTGAAGTCACGATACGACCCTCCGTGGCCGTTAACTCTAGTACTAAGGACCAAGTGATGAATCCTTCTTACTATGGATGAATAGGCCGTTGAAAAGTTCTTTCAACGCCCTCAAGAAGTGAGTTCCTACCGTAATCCGTTCCTAAAGATGTGTGGATATGTACCTCCTAGAAGAATCACGTCTCGGATTTAAGGGTGGGACGGATGGATATGCACCCTGTTATCACTGCCCCGTCTTCTGGCATCCCGATGAAAAAGAAGAAAAAATAAACATTAAAGATTCTCGTCCCTGACGCCACACCGCTTCTTCTAACATTTTTTTTCATTGGAAAATCATACTCGTATCTGGCACTTTACCAAGAAGCCAAGAAGTGTGCGCGATACTTCTTTGGGCATGGGGATGTTACTCGACGATAAGATGCTTTGTTTCATGGAGCCCAGGTTTTTCGTACGGACTCATGCCTACCAATCGTCACAACACGTGCTGGCTGCCTAGTCGCTGTCGCCCTCTCACATGAACACCAATCTCAAATTAAACAGTCGAAACTTCAGCTTGCGACGGGGAGCTTAAGATGGATTCGATATGCGCTGAAAATGCCGGCATAACCGGGGTACATGAGCGGGCATGCCATCGATGACTACACTCTTCTGGGCATCGTGGCAGTAGGTATTCGTCCATGATGTCGGCCTAGAAGATTAGCAGCTTCAGAATCCTTCGCCAGCAAGTACCGTTCTACCCCCGCCATACCACAGGGTTCCCACGCGAATGTCAAGGCCCTTCTCCTGACCGACAATCCACTCCCCGATATATTCAGATTTCTTTTCCCAAACCTTCGTTCTCAACCATTTGTTGATGTCATGTACGGCATCAACCCAATCCCTTCGCTGCTCCGGTGTTGCATGGTCCCGATCTGTAAGAAAACGTCCCAGGGTAATGTGAGCACTTGGTAGGACGTATCGCGAGTCGACTTCAACACCAGCTGCCTTGGTGAGATCCCACAGATCGCTTCGGAGATGGTGGTAAGTATACTCATCCCCTTGCTTGAGAACAGTCGCATTATCGGGAGCCGTGGGTGGTGGAGATGTGATCTCTTCACCAGCTGCTGGGAGGAAGGAGAGGGCGACAGCTGACAGATCGTACAAAACCATGGGCTTCACTAGTCGTGCCCGGTGCTGGTACGTGTAGCTGGCAATGTTCTGGGCCACCGGCTTCAGGGTCTCCTTGATTGCATCAATCTCCTCTGCCGTGCGAGAGAACGCTGGCTCCATTGTGGTTAAGTGCACTTTTACCTTGCATGTTAGTCAATCTTTCTAGGCGGATAGAACTAGGTAGAATGGCTAGGATGTCTACTCGTAGGACATGTGATCCGTTATGGATTGGGAAGAATACAAGAAGAGCAGGGTCGGAAGCAAACAGGACCTTGTACTCACTTCGATACGTTGGCATTAACCACAGATCTGGCAACATATTAGCTCAGATAGATCTCTCTAGTTCCCAGATACCTAAAAGACAAGCGCCTGAACTGCTTTAAATAGGCAGATACAGAAGGTAAGATGCTGCCTTGGCCATTTGCCACACCTCTCACACCTCGTCGCGAAATGACAGTAAACCTCCGGCGGAGTATTGGAGTTGGACCTACGTGGAGCCTCCTGGGTGAGCATTCTCTGAATTTTGCTTGCGAGTTCAAGCACATGGATAGGCGGGCGGCCCCAGTACGTGATGCAATTCCGCGTATCCTTGAAGCCTGGTTCCAGATGGGGATTTTGAAGCCGAAGCAGGAAAGGATCGATGATCAACTCCCTGGTATCGAAATCTAGGAACTTCTTCTTCTGCTCCAGACGTCGCCTTTCACGATGGATTACGTACAATTCCTGAATCTCGGCCTATTTTGACTCGGTAAGTCAGACTACTGGTATGATCTTGGGCATATCGTGCTGGGATTGCACCCTCACGAGCTTGATCTAGAGGTAGCCAGCCATCCCCGTTGCCTCAACCATCTTGTCCGTTCCATCTCAGAAGCCTACCTATCCAACCTGATGCATAGACGGACGTATAGAGAGGATTGACTCAACTGGATTATCATGGCAAGCCTTGATCAACGCGCGATAGGGATTCTTTGACTCGTCTGAATCCTCCGGCTTTATAACCACGCCAGACAGATCTTCAATCTTGTTCGTTACGTCAGTTGACGGCAGAACGGAACCCATCGTGGCTTCGACCGAGATTTGCAGCGCCTAACTCTAGCCAGACAGCACTAGGAGGTTTAGGTAAATAGGAGGTAATCCGTATTCTGTAATCTTTTCGGACTTTGGATGTTGACTCCTGACTTTTGCTGCCCGGGGGGCTGAAGAAGGACGGCGGGGTTGTTCAGCTGCCTAACGTTATCTACACGCCTCCAGGCAGGCAATCCGTATTTCGTATTCCGTGCTGCCGATGTTACGGATTATCGTACTCGTACATACTCCGTACATTACCGTATTCCGTGGGTAACACGGACTCGACGAATCACCACGGATTAACGTAACGTAATTCTGGCAGAAACGTTCCGTACTCGTACAGCGACAGCAACTTGACATAATGTACAGTACAAATTAAATATGACACGGTGAATGAGTCTAGCACGGAGACAGTTAAGTGGCAGTTAGAATTAGCTTGGAGTTTCAGTAACGCGGGATACTAATCTGGGTTAGCGTAGTCGTAACGCCCCTAGGTATCTTAGCGTGCAACTTGCCGGCCGTAATCCGTACCCAAAGTACCCACATCTCCGTACCTATCTCCAGCACCATTCCTGCTCCATACCTTCCTGCTCCGTTCCTCACGTTGATCTCCTCCAAAGTGCACCCTTGATTCCGTTACTCATCGGCCCGCACCTTCGACCTTGCACACATTGACCGACCCGACTAACAATAGTGAATGAACAGAACACATCAAGATGCTGAAGCGTATTCATTTTCCGCCTTCGCGAGGCTGTTTGCGCGGCGCCCGCAAGTGGGCGACCCAACCGCCAGTCCCGCTTGAAGTGTGAACGCCGACGCTCTCCGAGAAGAGCCCTTGACGCCGTAGGTCGAGACACCTGGTCAGCCAGTGCAGATTCTCCGAGTCTCTAGCACTGCGGCTGTATGTGACCGAAGTAATCACGCCGACAACCTGGGTACTCAGTTTACCGTCCTGATTGATACCAATAGACAAAGCAGTCCGCCTCGTACGCATTACGGATTACCGCGGATCAGATTGGCCTTTTGCCTCAACGAACCGAAGAATCAGCCGGACGTCTTTCGTTCAATGGTGTGCCAATCTATTCAATGGCCTGCTCTTTCACCAGACAGTATCTGGTTCTCACGCCAAGACATGTCTGGCCGCCTTTCTTGACATGGCCCGATTGACTCTCGCTATCAGTGTGCTTCTTTCTCGCCGGCTTCACTGCATGCTAGATACAAAGTACCTAGTACCTCCCTGCCCGCTTCCTAGGTAGGTAGCGTTAGGTGGCAGGAATCCCTGCTACCAGCCCCAGGCCTGTGCCTCTGGTCATCGCCGACAAGGTCGTCAACCTCGCCAAGACCGGTTACCCCTGGCAACGCGAAACCCCATTAAGTATCTGTAACTACGGTGGGGGTGAAACTGCAACATTCTCCAATAAAATTCTCCAATCGATCGCGTCAGACCACCTAGGTACCTTTCCGCGTCTTTTCGCATCCCCACCGCGTCGCGTCAATTTTTGCTCCCTCCCTCCAAGCACTATAGTGATCAGCTAGGCTCATCTCCACGATTACTTGCATCTGACGCTTCGACTGCCAAACACCATTGCTTTGGCATCTTTTCCTGCTTTCCTTTGGGTCTCCTACAGACTCAATTCGTTTCTCTTCTTCCTACCAAGTCGTTGCCTCACCATTCACTACCTAACTGCTCGCGCTACATCACTCTTTTCTATTCGCCGCCTGTGGCTGGCACATCACCAGTCTGATTTCTTGGGGGGAAAGCTTTTGCCTACTCCTCTTGATATCTACATTGCATCATGGCGCCTCAGCAACGCCGGCAGCCATCGCGGGCTGGCCGTTCACTACCCAAAGCTGCTGCTGATCCGCGCCAAACCAAGCTAACCTTCGAAGTTGTGCTGCCTCACAAACGACCATCCGGCGAATTCCTTCGGCTATCACCAACTCCTGCTGACGAACCCCAGCCTGAACAGCCGCCGAGCTCTGATGATGAAGTAGCTGCCCAACAATCGTCGGGCTCTGATTATGAAGCAGAACCACAAGAGTCTTCGGGCTCTGATTACGAGGAAGATGCCGAGCAGTCATCCGATGCTGATGACACGGCCGATCTCCAACAGTCGTCAGCCTCCGAACCAGAGGAAGTCGAAGAGTCACCAGTTCCTGTAAATCGACGCAAAGTTCCGAGACGCCGTCGACTAGTCGAATCTTCTGATGAGGAAGACGGTGACAAACAGTCATCGGAAGGAGAGAGATCGCCGCCACCGAAACGCCGACGACAGTCAAAGGCCGCTGTCAAGAACAGCAAAGCATCACGCACTCGTCAGCTAGCAGAATCTTCCGATGCCACAAGCGACCCAGAACCTACTTCCCAAGACGAAGATAAGCAGCTGAAAAGTGAAGATAAGCACTCACTTCGGCAGTCTTTGCTTCCGTGGGCTTCTACCACGCCAAAGACGACAAGGGCGACCAAAACGGCAAAGACAACGAAGCCGACAAAGCGCACTCGTCGTCCGGCAGCACGATCATCCGATGATACCGCTGATCTTGAGCAGACGTCCCAAGGCGCACTCAGACTTGACTTGCCACCCATCGCGAATGTACATCACGCTTTCCAGGACATGCTATCTAAACGTCGCTCTGACATTGTCGATATCGCTAATGACGGTGGATTACAACTACGAGTGGGCACGATATGCTCCGGAACCGAGGCTCCAGTTTTCGCCCTTGACATGATCAAAGTCCTGGCTGAGAACTTCACAGGCGGTCAGAAGTTTATTCAATTTGAGCACGTCTTTAGTGTTGAGAATGAGCCCTTCAAACAGGCTTACATTTCTCGAAATGCCCCAAACAGCATCGTTTTCCGAGACGTGGTAGATTTCGCTGATATCGACGCCACAGCCGCGTAAGTTTCCTGCTATTGTCTGCACTTACCACATTTCTTCCCACCGATCTCCAAGCCTTTGGGTGGCGTACTAACTAAATGTCTTTAGTCCTACCATATTGGGTGATCATCGAGAGATCCCCCGTGACATCGATCTTCTAGTTGCTGGAACTTCTTGTGTTGACTTCTCGACGCTCAACAATGGCAAGAGGGATTGCATAAACATCAGGAAGAATGGCGCGAAGCTGGCCGAGGAATGGAAAAAATCCGAAGGATCTCTTCGAAAGGACTTTTTCGACGATGTGCACGAGTGGTTGACTGCTATTACTCCGGCTGAGATCCAGACGGCTGGTAAATCAATTGGAGAGTCGAGCTTGACGTTCTTGTCTACGATTTGCTATATGGACAAGCACCGACCCAAGATGGCTATCTTTGAAAACGTGAATGGTGCACCCTGGAGCTCCATCTGTGGGTTTTTCCTCCGTGCTATCGATTATGAAGCAACTCATTGCCCCGTGGATACCAAGGACTACTACATTCCGCAAACCAGACAGCGAGGTTATGCTGTGGCTGTAGACCGTAAGGTCTTTGGAAGCGCCTCGAAAAAGATCGTCGAGGAATGGAAGGCTCAGCTGGCCAGTTTGAAACGAGGTGCATCATCGCCTGTCCATGACTGGTTGCTTCCATCCAACGACCCTTTGACCATGAAGGCGCGACAAGACGAATCGGAGAAAGCCATTGCTAGCGGCTTGAATCCGGGCAAAGACAGTCAATGGGAGAGAAGCAAGTTGCGACACAACCGTGTTCGTCGCCAGTTCAAGCTGGGTCAGGATCGTCCTCTAACTGGATGGGGACTCAGTGGAATCCAACGCCCTTACGACAGAATTGATAGGCTCGTTCTCAAGGGTCAGAATGACCGCGCGCTAGACTGCGTAGAAATTTATTATTTGCGATGTCTCCAGGCTGGAGCTGACAGTCTTGGAAAGAATATGCCAGCGGGGCCAGCGCAGTACGACATCAAGTTCAAGTCTCAGATCTTCGACCTCAGCCAGAATATCGACCGAAGTCAACTTAATCGCAACTTTGGCATTACCGGGTGCTTGACTCCGCGTGGCCTCAACTTGATCACAAATGAAGGCAGACTGGTCTCTGGCTTTGAAGCTCTTAATCTGCAGGGTTTACCCTTACGTGACCTGGATCTAACCAGAGAATCGCAGGAAGAGCTTCGCGACTTGGCTGGCAATGCCATGACCACGACAGTCGTTGGCGCTTCTTTGTTCTCCTTACTCATTTCCGTCAAGCTACACAGCAAGAAGATCAGCCCCTCGCCACTCGGTGCCATCACCAATCCCATTCAAACTGTGGTATTAAACCAGCCTCTTTACCGGACTGCGTTCCCTAAATCCACGGCAAAGGCAAATTCGGGACCAGACTCCGGTATAATGGCAGCCGTGGACGTTGCTAGACGAAGTCGTCGGTACTGCTACTGCAACGGCGGCGCTAAATACAGTACTGCTGAGCTCTTAGAGTGCCAGACATGTGGTATTATTCGTTGTACAAGCTGCGCCGGCAATCCGACACATCAGTTCGGGAGCCCGCAACATCTGGAAAATCCCATAATGAACGACACTGTGCCTGAAGAAATCATGAAGCATTTCCCGACGGCACTGACTGATGTGGTTGGCACTGCCATCGATCGCATTCCATTCCACCCAAACTTTGAGGACGACGAGTTGCAAAAACTTCTTCTCGACTCTCTTCGATCATCCACGTTCTACTACACTAACGTGCTGATATCAGAGGCCATCACGATCTGCTACACGGCCAAGGAAACCAATTGCTGTTTCCATCTTAAAGCTATTGTGACTGAGAACAGCGTCACGTGGTATCTCTTCTTAGATCCTTGGTCGGTTGGCGGCAAGAAGTTATGCGAGAAGCTTGGTGTACCCCCAGCACGGATGTTGCGTCCCTTTGGTCGTGTACGTATCCATAAACAGAAGGGTGCTACTGTGATTCCCAAGCAAGACGCATGGGAATTCTGGGTTTTCAGTCCAGTCTCTTTTACCGTCGATGTCACGAAGATCGAGGATCCCACTACCACTTCTCTCGAAGTTGAAGTGGTCTCTCTTGAGGATGTCCCTCCTGCGATTCACAATGATATTCGATCTATTTCGGGCACGTATGAGTATCACCCTGAATGCGACGCAGCCGAAGATTCACTTCATGTCCGCATGGAGCCTTCTAAGTTGTTCCTTTTCAAGGACCCTACCAAGATAGGTATGACTCAAGACGACTGCTATGTCATCTCAGATGAGTGCAGATACTTGGAATCCTACGAATTTCGCGATCTTGCAGTCAAGTTCCCTCCGAGTTGGAAGCATGAGACTTCGAGTGGCAAGACGAAGGTTACAATTGCCGGTTACTGGGAAAAACCCGCACTTGCTAGCGTCTCTGATCGTCTGGTGCGCTCTGCCGGTGAAGCTGGATTTGTATCTATTCCTCCTGCTTCACTTTTACACCCTGATGGTCAAGCTCATAACATCCGCACACTTGCCAGTGTCTGTATGAGCTCGAATATCCTTGATGATACTTTTATGACCTTGTCAAAGTACGGACGGGTGGGCTCTGACAAGTGGGCTATTGTCTCCCGGTCGGATTATTCTGCTCTTTTCGATCTTCTAGCTCCGGTCAACGTCAGGCTCGGTGATATCGAAAGCACTATTCGCTCAGCACAGACAGGAATCTGTCAAACTTGCTGTCCCAATCTCCCGGATGTTTATTGGATGGAAAAAGAGTCAACAGACGATGCGAAAAAGAGTGTTCGTATTCGTGAACCGTATCGTCTCTCCAGCGATATGCGCTCATATGAAGAAAAGCTCCGACTGTGTGGCGAGCCTTTCCAAGTTATTGTGAACATCACGCCTAGCAAGAAAGGGGACGGCTGGAAAGACATCACTGCGAACTACGAAGCTAACTATGATTTGCTTGTCCATCGAGCGGTAAACCACCTGCCGAGACTTGCCGATGAATCAGAAGACTTCGGTAAGATGAGCACTTTCGTCAGCGTCGAGCGAGGATCGCTGAATATTCCGAACCTGAAATTTGAGTCGTTCCGAAACTCACTGAAGCGTCTACCTGGAAACAAGTCCCAGGACGGCGTCGACTTCTCTTCGCTGTTCATCGATGGATACGCGCTTAGCAACCAGCAACAGGTTTCCCTGAATTGGATGCTGTGGAGAGAGCAGACCCCTCTGCCTTTCACCGAACGTGAGATAGAGGAGTGCAGATTCGACCCTCTCAACCTGCGCATTCTCGGTATCGCAGAACGTGAAGTCTCACGTGTTGGCGGCATTCTCGCAGACGATGTCGGCTATGGTAAAACGGTTGTGTCTCTGGCCCTCATGTCAGCGCAGCAGACTTTTGACCAGACTGAGTCAAGAAAGGCACGGTCTGCTAGCCAATACAACACGACGGCCTTGGCTGCGTCGCTTGTAATTGTTCCAAGGCATTTGGTCAACCAATGGCGTGACGAGGCTGCCAAATTCATAGGCTGGAAGGGCGCCGATGTCTTGACGATCAATTCGTCTCGTGACCTGCAAGATCTACTCAGCGCGACAGGATCCAGTGGCGAGGCATCAGAACCTCGAGCAAAGAAGACCAAGTTAAGCGTAGACTCGACGACATTGCTTGATAGACTTCGAGCAGCCAAACTTATCATCTTGAACACGTCGGTGTTTGACGATGACTACTATGCCTGGCTCGGGAAATATGCCGGTTCCTTGGCTCATCCCCAAACGATCCCCAGGTCGAATGGCACAAGAAACACCGTCAATCCAAATGTCCTTGGCGCTTTCCAAGACTGGTACGAGGATGCAACAGAGCACGCTCGGAAGCATCTTGCGGGATTTGATTCGGCCGTCTTTAACACAAGCCAAATCGACACCATCCAGCAACGGCAACGGGATCTACAGAACTCTTGGGAAAATGTGGTGGCTGACTACTATGATGAAAAAACGCGTCTCGGTATGCAGGCTAAACGCAAAGACACCACAGGCCTGGTGGACAAGTCCAAGAAAGAAGTTACCGTTTCCAAGGAGTATCACCACCGAGCTAGAGCGGAGGTTCTGAAGAAAGGGGACTTCAAATCAGGAAAGTCCGTCTATGTACTCGAGGCCTTCAGCTTTGCTCGCGTGATCTACGACGAGTTCTCTTATGAGAACTTCTGTGTCGCTCAGTTCGTCAGAAATGCGGAAGCCCACGCGAAGTGGATTCTGTCAGCTACACCTCCAACTGGCAACCTTAAGGCTGTGTGTGATATTGGAAAACTGCTGAAGGTCCACGTGGCTAGACCTGTCAAGCTACGGCCGGGTCTACCGCTCATCACAGAGGGTCCAACTGTTTTGCGTCAAAGTTCTACAGACAAGCAACTTTCTTATCAAAAGCTGTATACAGACAAGAGTGTCTACGAACGAGTCGACCAAGGCCACAAGTTCCTCAGACATTTCGCCAGTGCCAATCCCTTCGATGAGGAAGGCCTGGGCAAGATTAAGGTGACTGAGAAAGTCTACTGTTCACACCTGACGCGTTACGAGTTTGCCAAATACTTGGACATCCAGAGAGACCTCCAGAATTCCAACCTGGACATCTCTAATCTTCTGAGTCGCCACAACCTCGACTCCAGTGCCATGGTTGATTTCCCACCGGAAGGGAAGCTTCGTGCCGGCCTTGCTTTGGCGTACGTCGCATCAGTTCACTCTGGCGGCGACCACCTGAGCAAGAAAGACTTGCTAGAGAGTCGACGAGCTGATCTACAGTCCGCTATGAGCAGACTGCGAGAGATTTGCAGTATTGCAATTTGGCTCGTCATGCGCAGATACGAAGAGAACACAGACAAGAAGAACGACTCGGCCACGAGCATTGTTGAAGATTTCGTGTACGACTTTCAGGCCATGATCGAAGGCAATACGGAAGCGTTTGGAGGTATTGACGGCCTACATGCAGTTACCGTGGCTGTCTTCCCCGAGTCGGACCTCTCCCCCTGGCATAAGTATGTTGGAGGTGACGTGAATATTGAGAAATTCTTTGCCAAGCTTTACCATGGGCTGAACAAAGCAACGTTGGGAAACACGTTGGTGTCCTATTTCCAAGTAACGAGCAGCAACGTTGGTGAGCTTACAAAGCACGAAGTGAAGGATCTTCTCGAGAAGTTTCGGGAAGGTGAGAGTATCAAGAAGCTGGGCGATAAGAACGCTCGACAGCTTCTGGAAGAACTTATTGCAGATAAGCAGGGGTCGTCGCCTGATTCCGATGAAGGGCGGTTCAAGGAGTCCAAGAACCAACCCACGTACCCGCGATTTGGCAGACAAAAGAGGACCCGTGGCGCCACCTATACTGAGATAGAGTCAGAGTTGACCGACATTATGCTCAAATATGTCGAGGCGAAAGAGGACGTCATGGCTCGTGCCAAACAAGTCACCAGTGCCTCGAACCTCTTCGCTGGAGAGGCAGAACGCTCGTGCAGCGCATGTGGACAGTCCGGCAGCGGACTCCTGTTCCTCCCAGAGTGTGGGCATTTCATTTGTCCAAATCATCCAGAGGCTACACACTGCGGCAAAATCAAAACTGCGAAGCACCCAACGGGAACCGGTTGTTCTGCCGTTATTCGTGGACGCTCGATTTCTGTGAAACAGATTGACCGTTGCAGCATGCATATCGAACGCAAGGGATTGCCCGTAGTCAGCTCCAAATCGTGGAATATCCTGAAAACAATCAAGCAGATCCGCGATACCAGCGATGACAAAATCCTCGTGTTCTACCAGTTTGAGGAGCAGATGAAGGAGATTTGCAGTCTGCTGGAGCACTACGAGCTAGACTACAACACGCAGCCAACGAGCTGCGGAGCAGAGTCCCGATCTGGCAAAAAGAAGTCGAGTAAAGATATGATCCGCATCATGAAGCTCAGCAGCGAAGAAGCCGCTGGATCCAACTTCCAAGACGCGAATCATGTACTTTTTGTCAGCACCCCTGTGTTCGGAAAGCAGGAAGACTTTGACAGATACGTCAAGCAAGCCAAAGGCCGCGCGGTTCGTCATGGACAGCAGAAGGAGGTCTTCATCTACTATTTTGCTAGCATCAATACGTTCGAGGTGGATCTTCTTCAACTGCGAAAGAGGTCCCACATCCGGCTTCAATCGGAAGACGTGGCGACGTTCGTTCCCAAGCCCGGCATGCACGCGCCGAAGCGTCGTGACTTCGACTCGGACGGCGACGTAGTGATGAAGGAGCCGGCGTCTTCTGAAAAAGAATTTACATCCGGTCTTTCTGATGACGAAGTGTGGCGACTAACGGACGAGACGAACTGGCTGGTTCAGCAGAACCGCGAGTTTTAAACTACTACCCTACCTAACGACCTGCCCATATTGACATTCGCTTCCTGTTCTTTTCCTGCACATAATCGTTTGAGTTGAGTATACCCTTCGCCACTTCGTTGTTTCGTCAATTCGAGTATGAGACCGACCTTGTTCTTCATTGAACTGAGGTTTATGATTATGGGAGAGCCCTATTTCTATTCATGAGGTGCATACGAAATATTTCTGCTGAGCATCCTTTGCATCCAATCTGCCACCAATTTCGAGCATGAGCCCATCCTTGTTCTTCATTGATCTGAGGATCTGGTTACGAGATGCTGTTAATACCCCGGAGTGCATTTGCCTATTCTTGTTCTTCATTGATCTGAGGATACGGTCACGAGATGCTGTTGTTTATTACCCTGGAGTTGGATCCGCCTATCCTTGTTCTTAATTGATCTGAGGATATCATGAGAGGCCGGTCTTCTAGGGGTGCATACGAGATTTCGGATTTGAGGCTTTCATCGGTCACCATTGTTCGAGTTAAGGCTCATCCTTGTTCTTCGGTGAACTGAGGAGTTTGACTGTGGGGCGCTTTTTACATCTGAGATACGCGCGAGATTGCCGAATTCAAGATCCTGCATCAACTGCTGGTGACCAATCTCGAAAAGCCTGTCCTTGGTCTTAAGTGATCTGAGGACATTGTTAGAGGCTGTATTGTTTTTCTTTTTATCTTCAGAAGAATGCGCGATCGTCAGACCGAGTCTACTCATGGTGAGAGGAAGACTGAAGGAGTCGGAAAGCACACGGCGTTTGAAAAGTCCCCCTTTGTATGATGAGAATGGTTTGTTGTATTTGTGTTTGTTGTTGTTTGAGAGTTCCCGGCCGGGCAACCGAGATCGGGACTAAGATGTGTAAGAATGCAGAATGTACGAGAAAAGCATGAAAAGCAGGCAGGAAGGGGGATTTGTTCGGTTGTTACTCTTTGACCATTCTGATTTGCAATCGTCTGCGGACTTTGCCTATGGTTCTACGGCTAGACAGATAGATTGATTGTAATAAGGAATGATCACTGTTTTTAAACTACTTCGGATGAGTTGCATCGTGATGAATGTGATTGTTTGACTGTAGGAGTCGAGACTCGACTTGTCGGTGCCCATAGGTAAGGACCAAGCGTAAGTTTTGACGCCGACTACGAGACTGATACTAGGAATTCTGCTTAATAGCATGATGTGACTAGCAATGAGAATATTCTGGTAGGTTTCGTTGGAAACAAGAAGTTGGGAATAGCATCAAAAAGGCGGCCCGAACAGCTGTGCGGAGACCGGCCGGGGCCGAAGCCGAGACCGATACGGGCGGGACACGGACATCCAATGAAAGCGCAGTGAGTAGTGAACACCTTATCTTTCCCCATCCATCATCAACACCTCATACTCATCTCACCTCACCATCTACACTCATCTCATCAGCTTACCATCCTTCGTCAAACTTATATCCTCGCCAACAAGATACCGCAACAATGCTCGTCCGCTCACTACCCCTCACCCAACCCCTCACCCTAACACCCACACCGCTAGACCGCGCAGCCTTCGCCCCCTTCGGCGATGTGATCGCGAACCCACGGCCCGACGCGACACCCGGAAAGACCTCGTCCGACGCCATCGCGCGCGGCGAGTTCCCCTGCGCCGCCGTGTCTACGAACCAAGGCACGGCGATCCAGTATCGCGGGATTGGCGCGATGCAGGATCTTTATGGGGAAGCGCCGAGTGGGAAGGTGGGCAGTCCGCGGATGACGATGTTTGTTTGTGGGGCACGCGCTTCCCTCTCTCTTTCTACTCAGACGGAGGGAGAGGAGAAGGAAGGGGAAGGGAATGAGGTCCCCCTCGCCGTCCTAGAACGCCACCCCTTCACCTCGCAGACATTCATCCCATTAACGGCAGACACGACGAAGCGATATCTCGTCGTCGTCGCGCCTACACTGGACAGCAATGAGGAAGACTTACCTTCTCCCCAGGCGACCGGAAATGGATTGCCGGATTTGGATGGGATTAAGGCGTTTGTGGCGAGGGGCGATCAGGCGGTTACGTATCGCGCGGGCACGTGGCATGCACCTATGATTGCGCTTGGACCGGAGGGGTCGACGGTTGATTTTGTGGTTGTGCAGTTTGCGAATGAGGAGCCGGTGGAGGATTGTCAGGAGGTTGGGCTTGAGGAGAGGATTGTTGTGAGGGTTTGAGGGGGTGAGAGGTAGGGAGGTATGAGTTGAAGGAGACTTTACCTTGCTTTGCAGGAGATAACTGCGAGAGTCAACAAACTCATCTGGGAAGAATCCCGAGAGAACATGATGATACTCCCACGAACATCACTCAAACAGAGTGAGCGAGTATCACTCTTAAGAGTTGATAAGCTTCAACAGTGCTCAAGTTTCATGTGCCAGAGAGTCTCACACCTTATACCGGAGAGGATCTCGTGTAGGTGTTGGGTGAGGACCACCTATCTCCGCGCTCCGATATCTTGGCCGGAATGAATATCTTTTGCCTCAGTTGTGACATCTCATCTCCGACTCGCTACCCTGACCAGATCCAACAGCTGCGTCATACCGATATCTCTCTCCTTTCGAGCATCAACACCCTATCACTTATCTAATCTTGAAGTTCACACGCCACTTATAATACGTGCCTGAACGATAAGGCCTCAGGAAATGAAGACCAGATTCTGGCATGAGATGGTTTTGCCAGGAACGCCTGTTCACGACCAGCCATCTTTTGTCGTCGTTGACAGTGGAGTCTCTCGATGATATGTAAGTTCGTTGATATCGTCGACCCGGCCCGTCGCACGTAGCATTCCGTGCCGCTTGCCAACAAGCGCGGTGATCATTTTCCAGACCAACATCAGTTCATTCCCGTAGATGCCCTTGTCGTGGTCCCCCTACCCTATCTAACATATCCCTACGGAATACAACGATCAGTAAACATGATCTCCGTCCATGACGTCTATCCCTCCCCCAACCATTATCACACGCTGTATGGATCGGAGTTTGCTTGTTTGTTGGTGATGACCTTCGCCGTTTGACTACGCCGGCATTTGGGCAAAGTACATACATATCCCTCCCCTGTCCCCTGCCGGCGAGGATATGAAAGCCGGCAAACAACGAGGTGTGTGGCTTTAGGGTAGGGTGTATGATGAGGGAGACAGTGGACCCCCTTACACTATTAACTCACTAGAGCTTGGACGGATTGGTTTGTCTTATTATCCCATCCGGACTGCTTACTTACTTAGTCGTTGTTGGTTGATCGAAGGAGTACACGTAGTGTAAGTGAAAAGAGTGAGTGAGTTGATCGGGCATGTCATGTGATGCCAAGAGGAGTTCGTATAAGTTGCCTATTTATAGGTGAAGAAGTTTTACGAGTCGGAAGGAGTTGTTCAAGTCACCGAGTTGAACATGGAGGAGTTACGGACTTACAGACTTACCGAATAGGTACGCTCATGTCCATACATATCTATTAAGAGTTGACTTATACCTGCACGAACTGGGTTATCCTGTTCGGTGGCTGAAGGCTTCGCGATGTCAGGCATATGGTGGCTTATCTAGGACCAGGGTCGATTCGTGTCTAAGACTTCAGGCAAGTGTTTGCCTTGTAGTCGCCTTGAGCGCATATCCTGTGTTTTTGAGAACGTTCTTTTGTCGTGACAGATAAGCGGAATGTGCGGAATCATGTCATGCTCGTCAGCTCGTAACATGTGCTTCACCGAATCTGGGGCGCAGACAGGTTGAGAACCAGGGCATGTTGTGTTCGGTATAGCGTGACCGTCTAAGCTGAATAGTCATACTGTGCTAACAGCATGTCAGGCAGCAGCTTGTTACAGTGTCTATGCTAGCGCGACACGGTGCATATGTAGACGCACGTAATGCTGCGGGAACAGCTACTTGTACAGCTACAGCTCTTAGGCAGACGAACCGCTTTCTTTTTTCAGCCGCAGTGGGTTACGAGTGAGGAAACATGTGAAAGTCGGCTGACTTTGCGGACGACATGGAATCCGAGTTTTCGTGAGTGTAGCGTGTTTGGGAATTGCATTCCTTTCGGATCCTCCATGTAAGCCGAAATGCGCGACTTAGACGGGCCTTCAGTGAGAAGAGAGAAAAGAAGAAAACTCCACTTACACAGTTAAGACTCCAATGGGAATATTCGAGGGAGTGAGACAATAACTGATGATGGACAGGTTGGATATGTCATGAACGAGTCGCATGCTATACCTGCACTAGAATCGAAGCTATAGCATGCGGGCGTTAACGGGATCTCATGATGGTCGTCCTTGGTGTTTCGGTGGGTGTTAGCCCCCGTGGATCTTTTCAATAGAACGGACTTTTGCGTATGTTTGCCGGTGAAATCAGGCATATCATGTTTCTAAAGCGGCGGCGGGGTTGGTGCGGAAGCAGATCCCTATGATGGCGACTGGTCTTTTTCGGTGTCGAGGTGAGACTTGGTCTGACTCTGCCACCGTTCTTTCGCCTGTGGATAATATTCAGGAACAACTGAAGCAAGGAAAGTCTTTGCGTGGATGGGATAGCCCTGCGAAAAGTCCTACACTACGGAGTATCGTTCTTCGGCAGTTGAAAGCGAGAGGTCCTACGTCGGTTTTCTAGCCTGCGTCGAAGAACATCTCCCTGGCTGGTGTTGCACGACGAAGAGACCTGACCTCTCACTCCGGATAGGTCGACGGCCCTCTGGAATCATCGTCTAGCTTGATGACGACAGCTTCTTAGCTAGCTAGCTGACTGGGCATATTATCTAGCGGATGACAAGTTTAGCCGGATAGGTGAAGGCGTGCAATGTCTAGGCATCACGACATGTCTAGGCAACTGCCTATGGGGATTGGCATATCGTAATTCCCGTGCCCGTCACGGACATACGGGGGGATCCATAATAAGCCGCAAGCATGTCTTGGAGGTCACGAGGGCAGGAGGTGATGTCAACCCCCCTCGGGAAACAAAAGGAAACAAAGGAAAACGTACAAAGTACTCTGCTTACACTTGTTTACGAGTACCTACCTGGGTAGTCCCGGTAGTATGGTTCCCTTCCCGTTTCCAAAGCCGTATTCTGCCATTGGGAGGATCGCGATGGAGCCCGGACCAGAAAAACAGAAAGCGTACGGCGGGTTTCCCAGTTCAAGGGGAACGGCACGGCAAGAACTTGTATGGAACGGAGATATCTAATTCGCACGCCCCCCCTCTCTTGTAGACTGTTCTCCTCCAATGAGACCGGACCATCATCAGATCCCCTGGTCCCAGGGGCCCGGGCCGTCCAGTTGAGATGTGTGTTTCCTTTCTCCCTTCAGGGCCTTTCGGCTTTAGCCAGGTACCATTCGACCAGTATTGAGAATCGCAAGGGATGGGATGGGACGACTTTTCGAAGCTGTCATCCACGTCGTTGCGACGAGTGTTTCTCTCCCCAACCTCGCACGTCATTGCCGTCTGAGGCTTTTCTTCGTTCGGGATAATATCGAATGCTACCTTGGTCAAATCTAGTGCTGACCTCAGTTAGCGTAACATCGTCGATCCCGGCAGATAAAAAAAAAAACAAAATCTCACCTACCTACCTAGCATCATACTGCCTTTTCCGGATATCTGTCTGTCTTCTTTCGTCCGTCCGGGACGGAATCAAGTAAGCAAAAAAAACATATCCGTACACTTACGCTAGCGTTAGGAGAATCATCAGGATCTGCAACTAGATCTTGGGTTCGCAACCATTGCCTTGGGTGTCGAGGTGCTCCGTATTACGATATATCTGGGACGTGTTATCCATTTGCCCGCGGTTATCTTTCTCGTCTCATTGGAGGACGAGGAGGGGGGTGGAAGCAAAAGAGAGAGAGAAAAATAGTCGACGGACGATGTTGAATTTTCTCTGGAATGTGTGGGGTGACGATGAAGGTGAGCCGCGAAACAGTCGTTTACGGCCCTTGGGAATTGCCCGCCCGCCAGCCAAGCATTAACAAGTTACAACCGACTAGAAAAGGGGGTAATGTACGATATTCTTCCTCGTTCTCTTTCTGGTCTTTTTGCCCTGATCTGATCTCGTGGCTCGTGTCCCAGATAGCTTGTTTCACATAGGGCCGTGCTTCTTGTTCGTCGTCGTCGTGGTATTCCCGTCGAACACGTGTTTTGCTGTACTTGTAATGATTGCCATCGGGGATGAGATAAGCCTGTAGGCATGCGGCAAGGGCATGGATGGACAACCTTGTCGTCGGACGGGGGGTCTCACATCGTTATTACCGTCTGACTGCTTTTGTAACGCCGAGAGAGCGCAAAGAGCACAACATTACTTGACCTGGACCAATAGCAATAGTTAAAAGACATAAAGAAACGTTCTATACTTTGTAATAGAGTCCGTTCGAGTCTTGCTAGGTTAACGAAACATTCGTTTGTTTGTCGTGCTCGGGCTGCCCGGAATTATCTAAGCGTCTACATCGTGGTTTGTTTGTTTGTTTTTCTCTTCGAGAGGAACTAGAGACGCTCTCAGACCATATTCTTGTAAGTTGAATCTGCGGTATGTGCAGAACTGGGAGGCCAGGCAGGTCCGTGGTGGTTGCTACCAACCGCGTTGCCCTATTCGCAGGAGACACATCGGGGATCAGAATTACCTACATATGTAGCAGAGTTGCGTTGGTAGGGTAGGTAGAAAAAGACCTCCCCAGCTTCCACAGCGTGACATCGTGGGAAGAAAAAACAGCTTACCCAGCATACATTACCTCCGAGAGCTCCCTATGGATTATACCCAGAGCCGGAGGTTAGGTACGGGAGCTGCCTCCAAAAAGAAAAGTGACAAGTGACAGGTGACAAGTAAGGGAAAATCAGTCCACCTTTCTCTTCCATTCATAGGTAGAATTGTATAAGTGCGATATTTGGTCATAATTAGCCAACCATTATGGACGGGACTTAACCCGAAACAACTCTCGCGGGCTCGATGCCCAAGGGGAAAAAGTCCAGAAAAAGGGTTGGCAGCATTGGCGTTAACAATGGGAGGTGGAGCTGGGCAATCTCCCCCTGTGCTGATCGGCAAACTAACTGCCCGGTACATACCTAGCGCGCGTAGATGGGGTGGGGATGGCGTCGATTCTCGGCACGCCGCGATGATGAATCTGGGTTAGCCAGCTTTTAGCGACGAGTGGCTTGTCCTTGTTAACTTGTCAGTTCGGTCTGTGTTCAAATATAGTCGCCGGAGTGGTTAGGAATGTCTGCTATGTATGGACATTGTGTGTTGGCGATGGGCTCTTTTCGAGTTGATGTTGTTGTTGACAGCTGTGTTACAGATATCCAGCATGCTCGCATACATGGTACATACAGATATGCAGTTGACAAGCAGAGCAGGCAAACTTACAGAGTGCTACATACTATAACTATACAGTTGTGAGTTATAGGTGGTAATCGGTAGCAGCGTTACCTGGAGTTGGGCAGTTGTCGCCATGTGGGCAACAGTAAGTCAAGTGTTATACTCCGTTACGAGACACGTTAGTGTTATTACACAACGTCTTCAAACTGCTGGTCGTATATCCTGCGTCCTGTAGGTGGTGTAGCAGTTGTGGTGAACACCGGTCGGCGGTAGGTAGCACAATGTCGTGCAGTCACCTGCGCCATGATCAACATAAGCTTGTACTTATGCCTCCTGGTTGCCCGTATCAGTCGTCTATTCACTTACAGCATAAACCTGCCAAGTCTCGGCGGACAACTAGTTGTATCAACTACACCATAGTGCTGACACGAGATGCTCGTAGGTGTTATGGCATTGTGTTGTAGGTAGGCAGGTCAATATTGATCAGTGATCAAGTACGGTCTCTGTTATGAGACCTAACTGCATGTGGTAGTTGATTCTGCGTTTCGGTTGCTGTTAGGAAGACAATTGCAGAAAGTCGGCCGTCAGTGCTAGACTAACATGTTACCGAGTTAGGTCGACACGTACACGTGTACGCTATATCGAAGTTCTGATATGGTATGTAGTTAGACGATCTTCTGGAAAATCCTCTGAGCGCAACACAGAAAGGGTCAACACTACAAGTAATAAACCAACGAACCTCGTACTTTACCGCATATACACGTGTGTAATGAAACCAATATCACAAGTATTAGTTACATAGTACCAGCGCTCTGGTCAATGTGAAGAGTTGCCGTTGTTGAGCAATTGGCTCTCTGGCAGATCAGAATTACACCGAGACGGTCTACGACTAAGAGAGCGCTCATGGGTCAACTTCATACCGAAACTACGAAGCAGGTACCTACAGTACCTAGTTACTGCGCCTGCGTAGGAACAGCAACCCAGTCGTTCCCTTGGAAGTGAAATAGAAGTTTCTGTTACACACCTAACCAAGTCAGAACTAACCTGAGGCAACTCGCCGAAAAGGGATTCCAAGGGTTGGACTGTGAAACATGACATGCTGAGCGCTATCATCGAGTACGAGCAGACTTATTTGTAGGTACTTACTGTAGTTGGTAGTAGAGATTCCTACAAGTATGTAGGTACATTCGGAGGAAAGGAATGCACCGGCGACAATGCAGTTAGATCCGATGCCGTAGAAGTAGAAGAAGTGTTGTGCATCTGAGTAGACTCGCTTCTGCTCTCAGCAGGAGAGATGCACAGTGCACGTGGTGTTCTTGGTGGCGTGCATCTCGCGCTTTATGCACTGTATGCACTGTGCTCGTAACGCCGAAAGTCCTGGTACTGTCTCGTAAGTCCCTCCTTCCATCCACACCACCCAGTTGCGCCACAGCGGCACGCTAACTTGGTGTATGTACCTGACACTAGCGCGTCTAACTATCCACCCGTCCGGCTCCACCTGCCCCTGCCCCTCTCTTTTCGGATTGCCAGTTGCCCCTCTATGGAAGTACTTCGTACCTACACACAAGGTGTCGGCGAAAAGCTCCAAGCTCGGGCCAGATTCGAGCTCCAGAACCTGCGAAGTACAACAACAACACCACGTTCCAGCTTCGTTTCTTCACACCTTCGCCAGCTCCCTTACGCTAGAACTGCTCCATCTGCCGTGCTACCTGCATCTGGCTTAGTCAGTGCGACATCTGGCGTTCATTGCGAAAGGCGTTCTTCAGCGCTAGCCACCAACAGGAATAGCCGTCCGCAGAAAGATGCTGCCCGCGGTCTTCCATAATTTTCAATGTTACGACACCTGCGGGCTCCATAAGAAACCATAGCCCCACGCCATCGCCGGCTAGATGCACACCGCACTATGGGATGGTGCATGGCAGCTACTAACCGTGCCGCGCTCCACCGTTCTTCGGTGTGGGCTCCACTTACCCTGCAACGTCTTACCCAAAGTACTAATTAGTCGTTAAAGACCTGCCGGGCCGCACCGGTCTGCTGTCAGGCCTGCAGCTGACATGCAAGCGGCTCTTCCTGATCATCGCGCTCTGCCGGCTGTCTGGCCCGGGCCTCCTTCGCTGCGGCCGAACCGGTTACTTTCGGTAGAATTTCTATCCGTCCGGAATAAGCTAGATGGGCCCGAATATACAGAGGGAGCTGGTTGTACGTCTGCGACTCCGCGTGACTTCCACCTTTCTACTTCGTACCTTTTTTTTTTTTTTCTATTTTCCACTTGTCCTTCAATTGACTGTTTTGTTTCACTCGTAACAAACCCGTACTCGTAGCGACATGGTCTCCGGCATAATTAATCCGTTATAAGATGCTGTTGGTCGATCATCGCTAACAATGCCAGACCGTCATGAATCTGACAGGCCGATCCGAGTCGGGGCCCATCGCACATGTCGTCTCGACTCTGCTCCAGTCCGTCTGCCTGTCGCCACACTAATCGTTTTCTTTAAACGCGTTTCGACACTATCCCCAAACGCAGTAGGCAGTCCTGCGTACCTAAGGCAAGCCAACCGCACTTCGCACCAACACTAATAACGCCAACCTGATTTGGCTGGCCCCTGATCCTACCTAGCGGTGCTACCTGCTACATACCTCCATCTCTACCGACTTACAAGTGACGCCCCAGGTAGAGCCCGGGAATCTGACGTTGGCCCACGCGCATAATAGAATGCGGGTGTTATAACAGCTTTGTCGAACCATTTGCAGGGTCTGCCGGGAAGCTTGACCGAGTACGTAATTCCTATTACCTACAAGTCTATCAGGGCAAGTGCCAGGGCAAGGGCAATGGTCAGGGTCCAAGGGACACTCGAGGGATTCGTTCAATGGCAAAGCAGCAAGCTCGTTCTCGCGCAGACACCTGGGGGTTATGCCTAGCAGTTACCAGCCGCGGGACTCTCGAATGTTGGATGCCCAGCCAAAGAGGAGACCAGCCACACTTGGATCGACACCAAAATAGTAGGCAGACATCGGCCTCCCACTTACACTTGCTATCCAAAAGTCGTACTACGAAGTACGCGACCATACTATTTACAAACTGCCACACCCACATAACCTGTCGTCTGGCTAACTGGACCTGAGCAAGCGGAGACTGAAATAACACCATATCGAGATCCAGAAAGTGGGAAGCCGGCGGTATAGAATTTAGAATCGCGAACGCACATGACACCCCCCGACTTTGGACTCTGGACTCTCTGGACTCTGCACACTACTTCGTACCTCATTCGCTTTGACTG
This sequence comes from Xylariaceae sp. X3-2, assembly GCA_028637685.1. Classification (NCBI taxonomy): domain Eukaryota; kingdom Fungi; phylum Ascomycota; class Sordariomycetes; order Xylariales; family Xylariaceae; species Xylariaceae sp. X3-2. Next base: position 69,914 of record JAJFDI010000018.1, read on the forward strand.
TGGCAAAGGCATGCCCGACTTCCCACTTCTTGCCTCTCCGGTCTTGGTCGTGCTCGGCAACGCAGAGCGTCAGAGCCCTACTATTTTACCCGTATTATCTTACATATGTGCGTGACTACACTATTACCTACTTTACATGGGAACCGGGGGGGCCAGCAACCAACAGCCTCTTACAATCATCTCGTACCTTACCGAGCACCTCGTGCGTTGAGTGACCTACATACTGTAGTAGGCATTGCTCATCCAGGCATCGGCATGAGCATGAACATGGACCAGGGCAAGGGCAAGGGATCGCTACGAGTACAACTACACATGGGCCACGGTGTAGACGCACCCCAGCGGTGAGATACGGTAATCAAACCACCTTGTACAGGAGAGGTGTGCCGTTAGGTTATGCTATGTCTGCCTTCTCGCGACCCTTGGTACACTCGAGGTACCCGACCCTACACTAGATTCCTAGTGCCATCGTCGAAGCAGGACGCGCCCAAAGAAGAAACATAACAGGCACATCAGAAGCATACAAGGACTTTCTTAGTCTCGGCCGGCCCTAGCTACGGAGTACACCCATGCAGGGCGTACGAGATGAGAGGTGGTTGAACAGTATGGACCCTGATCCTTTGTGCCTGGACGCCTTGTATCAAACCGACTCGCGTGTTCGATAACAGCACATTTTGCTGAGTCGCAATGTAGATGTAACAGCCGAAGTGGTCCGACCCGTTAGGGTGTGCTAGAGCTAGACATGGTTCTTGGTCAATAAACAGAAGAGGTAGTGTATTAGGTAGGTAGGTATGAGGCAAGGGTGTAGGGGTAGAGGTATTATGGTCATGGTCATGTTATGGTCATGATCATGGTTATGGGTGTGGGTAGGTATGGGTATGCATATCACTCCCCTGGCTTTGATCCTCGAAATCCCTACGGCAGGTCACATACGGAGTACTATGGGTAGGTATCTCTCGGTTCTTGTTTCCAAACCCACCGTCCCAGAGCCACATATATACCAGACGAAACCGCCGCAATGTCCTACTCATTTTCGATATCCGCACCGTTGACCATTGATGTCATCACAATAACACATATTTAACACTCTCGACATCCTCGACATCCTTCCCTCGAGGCCTCGACATCTACTCAGCCTTATACCAGCAGCAACTGTTCTCACCCAAGAACCAGTCGACCTCACAGCAACCACTGAGTCTCTTGCCCGTCTCTCACACACAACCGACGACAACATATTCACAATGGCTCACCTCCACGATATGGAACACAATTCGCAAATGCCGTTACTCGAGAAGTCCTCTCACGCGGACTTAGACGCCCCTGAGACGAGCAAGTTCGGCTCGAAGAGCTTCCTTGGGAAACTCGCCTACATTCCTTATGTCATCTGGGCCTTCACTGAAAGCAACGCCGACACCTTCGTTGTTCCCAACACCGCATTCGGTATCATTGGAGCCATCGCCGCTCATATTCTTACCGAGGGTCTACCAAGCGCGCCATCGGCCCTTGAGATCCTCTACCGTCTTCCGCTCGTTGTCCTCTTCAACTGGCTCAATGTCTTCATCTTCGACCTTTCCAACCAGCGCTCGAGCGAGTCCATCCAGGAGGACATGATCAACAAGCCATGGCGACCCATCCCCACCGGCAAGGTTACTGCTACCGAGGCTCGGCACATCCTGCTCCTTTCGATTCCCTTTGTCCTCCTCTTTAACTACGAATTGGGTGTCTGGAGACAGGGCTTCTTCATCATGCTCTTCACCTGGATGTACAACGATATCCGCGGTGGAGACGAGATCTGCCGCGACCTCATCATCGCTATCTCCTACGGCATGTTCAACAGCGCTTCCCTCGAGATTGCCGTCGGCGGTGGCGAGTACACCGACATCAACCTGAGCCACGGCGGCACGGTCTGGACCACCATCATCAGCGCCGTCATCCTCACCACCATGCAGATCCAGGATCTTAAGGACCAGGCCGGTGACCGCACCCGTGGCCGTCGCACCATCGCTCTCTGGATCGGTGACAAGTTCTCCCGCCTCTCCATCTCCTTCTCCATCATCCTCTGGACTGCCGTCTGCCTCTACTTCTGGAACCCTAGCTTGTACGGCTACGTTCTTCCCGTCGCCTCCGGTGCTGTCACTGCCTACCGCGTCGTCGTCAAGAAGACCCCCAAGGATGACGCCACCAGCTGGAGACTGTGGTGCCTCTGGACCATCTGCCTCTACCTCTTGCCTCTTACCGCTCTCTTCTAGAGTGTGTACCAAAACATGAACAAAATCACGGAGTGAATAGTTACCGGGGAGGTGGAGGAAAGTTTCTAGTTGCGGAGATAAAGGGGGGTGGTCGGAGTGGTTGAGTCACTCACGCTTGAGTGCGAGGAAGGGCAGGGGGCGGGCAACAGTCACTTTCTTGCATATTTGAGAGCATTTTTGATGAGATTTCGAAGGAGCGTTGGCGCAAGGTGGAAATTTGTTTATATGATCTTTTCTCGTTTGTTTGGTATATGTTTTTTTTCTCTTTCCTGTTACTTAGCGTTTATCTTTGACGACCAGATGACTGAACTGGCTTCTGACTCTCACACTCAAACATTAACGACAACCAATATGATCACGAGCGCAGCTTTTGGGCTTTTTTTCATGAATACCTGACTTTCTTTGTTGAGCTGTTGTGAATAATGAAGTGAATCTTGTATATATCGTACGTTCTCAAAGAAAGAAGTAAATTGCAAATCCTTCGCAACGGCGCTGCACAGCCTCGGACTGCAGCAGTTATGCATTTCGGCAACGGGAATCGTGAATCCTTCTGCCTTCCTGCGTGACATGATCCCAGATTTGTCTTGGTCCCTTATTCCGGCCCGTCGCGTCGCGTGTTGGCGGCCGAAACGGCTAAACAAAAGCCGCCGACAACCCTGTCACATTGAGACCAAAAAACTTACGATGTTTGAATTACGTTGCGGTGTTTTTGAAGTTCGTTATGTGGCGTTGCTTACGAGTAGTTTTAAGGCTTGGCTATTATACACAGGCTTTGGATCCTCATCATGTCATTGTAATTCGTAGTGTAGTAGAAACCGTTGGACGTTGGACGTTACGGATTTCTGCCTCCGAATGTAACAGTTGGAGTTTCTGTAACTGCAACTCTGTAACTTATAATTGTAAATATGTAACTGCGAGTTTCTAACTGCAAGTCGTTTAACTGTTGTATCACAATAGGTCGTGTTACATGGCACCGCATATGTATAATAACCCTTCCTTCCCTTCCCTTCATTGTCAAAAAAACACGCCAACGCATCCCATTCGTTACCATGAACGTTTGGTGTGTTTCTTCTTCTTCTTCCAAACTGCACATCAATTAATGTGGCATATGCATACATGAAGGGGGGTTCGAGATCTCGCAGGTTGCGTTAACGAAGAAAAAGTGGCTTGAAAGTTCCCCTTTTTGGTGTTACCGAGTTGGTGTCTAGCCTTTTAATTCGCCAACCCACAACCAACCTCCAACCGTCTCAATTAACAAAACAACCGCGACAATTTGGTACCTACATTCGTGCCTCTCTGCGACATCGCGGGAGCTACCGTAGCTTTACCGCACCGCATTCAAACCGCCTCTTTGCGATCTGCGAACTTAGCATGGGGACAATTCACTGTTGTTTTTTATGAGGGTAAATAGACAAAAATTCTTCTTCTTAACAAGTGCCTAATTTGCAACTCGCCTAATTTTGCTCGGGGACATTTCTTGTCTATACTTAAACGGATCTAACTGCTTTCTGTCTATGCGAGTGGAGATCTCAATTCTGTCGTTGCTTCTAACACGTTTTTCTTTCTTTCTACCGCCAGAGTTGGCAGTCAGTCCCCTTACCTTACCCTTCATTAAGTACTGACGAGTTGATCACCGCCCTTCAAATTGAACGCCACAATTCCTGCTTCTGGTGTAGTGCATCGTATCGTAGATGGGCTCATGCGCTTCTCTTTAGCCGCGACCCGAACCACCTAACAGCCTAGTCTCTTCACGGCCTGGCCGCGATGATTCAAAAGGGAGGTTGTCAACTTGTCACAGCACATCTTTCTCATTTCGTTTCGGAAACTAAGCCCAAAACTGCTGTGAACGTCGTCGAGAGAGAATATCGCTGCCTAATTACGGTCGTATGTAGCGGAGCGAACCGTTGAATACATGGCTAGCCTGCACGATCGAAATCGAAATCGGTCTCGTCGACAAAGACTAGCCGGCTTGGGCGAGTAACAACGGGCCAGCGTATCGTAACCGTCACACCCTTAGCCGCAATAACAGACGATACCTTCGCCGCCCATAGACGACACGCTCACCAGACATGTACTCATGTAGGTACGCTACGTTATTACATACACTAGTGTTCCTGTTGGTTTTCGGTGCCTGCGTCTATGCATATGCTGCTAGACCAAGACGGGAGTTAGGAGATGTAGGTTGGAGAAAACTCTTCTCTTCTTTCGTTCTTCTCTCTCTCTGTCTCTCTCTGTTCCCCCTGCTTAGTGGAGGAGGAAGGGACTGCATTCAATAGAGATCGTCGATGTCAGGGACCTGGGAAATAGCCGTGGGCTTTTCGTTGCTATTTACGAGTAGGCACTCCTACCACACCCATCTTGTTCCAGTTAGAATTCCTACTAATTACTCCGTAGTCGTTACTCGTACCCTCGTTTCGAGATCTTCGCTATCTCCTTCTGGCTTGGAATTCGTGAAAACAAGCTGTCAAACTTTTTTGAATCTCATTCCGGGGGTGGGCTTCCACGCTTCCGTCAGCACTAGGAGCGAAACCCTTGAGGTTTCTACTCTGAGTTGCCGTGGGCAAGACAGTATGAAGTCCTGACTTGAATACGGAATATATCGTGTTTTTTAACAGAGCAACCAACGGCATAAGATAAGCGAGCGGTATACGATACGATAGACGAGCGGAGATTTTCCCGGTGAGCCAGCCAGATAGCGGAATCTGTTGTGTCCAGAAGAGAGATCCTGAACGCTGTTAGGTGCCCTTCGCTTACAGCACCGACAGTTTACATCGCCAAGAAATGGTCGTTCGGTGTGAAGGTGTTAGAATAATCAGTATCAGTGCCAACGGCATATCGACTCCTGTGCTGTTGATAATAGCACAAAAATCACTCAACTGCAGTTTATACATATGTATGTTAGTCCTCTGCCTCGTCTTGGCAACGGATAATCAGAGCCTCTCTCTCTCTTCTTCACTCCCTTGCGTCATCGTTAGCCGCACGAATACACGCTGCGTCACCGCTATACTCATAGAACATGGGGCAGATCCGCGACACCGTTACGCGAAATCTGCGAATTATTGAAAACACCACGGTATAGCGTATCCGTGATCGTTGTTGTTACCCCGTCTTACTGTTATACGGGTGTACACGCCCCCTGACCCCCCTGGATCCTTGACCTTGACCTTGACCTTGACCCCGTTGACGAATTACTACCTACCTGGATCAACGGAATGAAGCGCGGTGGAGACCCGGGGCCATAATAGCCGTGATCACCGGTGAGATGAATCTGGGGTGTGTTGTGTTTGTCCGTGATGGAGAGTACGGGGCGGGTGTACATTCGATACCTGACTGCCTCCTTAATCCATACCTACTCCGAAGATACCTAGCACTGAGATCAAAGATCTGACATCGACAAATTTACCCCGGTTTCACACCTCCCTACCTCCCTCTCCGCTCTCTAGGTGTGAATCCGGGGTCGGTGTCGTCTAGACCGCGACCGTCTGTCCGTGTCGTATACGGACCGTACCTCCTTACCCCGTAGATAACCCAGCCAGACCGATCTCTCGTATCAAAGATAGCTGTATCTCTCCCCAACCTCCCTCCCGCCCCGGAAACCCGCTTTTTCTATTTCTATTCCGGAATCCGTAGATCCGATCATGGGTTCCCCCCACCAACGCGGAATGCCTCCTACATCGACACCTGTACGAGGTTTACTAACTACCTTCTTAGAAGACAAGGTAGCAAGGTCAGGCACCCATGTAACGTGGTGTCTGTCTACGAAGTAATACTCCTTCTCATCACCAACGGACATAACGCAGCATGACGTCGAAAGACACGGCTCCCGCTCGGGAGGACTCGATCCCGTCCGGCGATCAGGGGCGTGTGTGTGTGGTCCGGTATATACTCGGGGATTTATCTGTTATGGGGCAGTCAGTCATCACAGGGTGAGATGTTTGTTGGAAGTGAGGCGCATGGATGAGGTGGCTTACCCCTTGTCGATGAATCTTATCCGGGCCTGGGTTCCGTGATCTCCGGACTGCAGTTATCTCGTATCACGTTTCTTGGGGATGGGATGTGATTGGAGATCGTGACAGACGCGGACTCAGGGATTGGAGTTGAGATGGGGATGTGCCGAGGTTCGACGTGTGAGTGATGCACGGATGCCGAACTAATTCTTACTCATGGAGTCCTATGCTGCCTTGCAGCAGTTGCAGGACGTTGGCATCTACCGGTCGTTGACTTCGTAGGACGTCAACGTTACACAACGAGGTTGCGCTCGCAGGGTGAGGGCGAAGGTAATCAGAGTTATGACTGTGCCGGTGAGGATCGCAGGATGAAGGATTGCATGAGGGACCGAGTACCGAGGCAGTGAGGCGGCAGGCCCGGGGAGCGAAGCCTGTTAGGAAGATGGCATGGACCTCATAAAGCGAGTATGAGACTCGTAACCTCGGAGTGAACCTCATAAACCTGACCTTGGGTTGATGAATCCAACATGTTACTCGTGATGCTCGTATGAGTTTCGTGAGAGATGGCATGAGACTCATGAAGCTAAGTTGGAACTCATGAACCAGAAACCGGAGGGTCATGGTAAGTGAGTGCCGGAACTCATCCGCATTCCATGGTGCGACAGAGGCATATGGATCTAGACATCCCGTGAGAATAACTATCCGTATTACTACAAAGCTGTCATCCGATCTTACGATGCACATCTCTAATCATCATTGTCACGCTAACGGTGTCCGAAACTTCCTTCATAGCCTCCCGACTCACGGGGGCCTTCATCCTAACACATACTTCGTATTTCATCGTATCAGTGATCCAACAGGCTACATTTTCTAATTCATGGTAGTGCTAGTCGGTATCGCCATCGCCACAGGACTCCCTGAATAATCTGAAAGTTGAGAATGTGAGGGTCTAGATGAAAATGTCCCACGACTTTGTTAAAACCTCATATCTTCAATGCCGTTGCTACCCGTATGCCAATTGCGGCACCTAACGCGTCTTCATTTACCAGTCACGATCATTCTGATTCTATGGGATGTGATGCGCAGTCACGTCTCGGCGCCTAGCCCAAGCCCTCCATCACACATCACGTACTTTACATAGCGTGAAATCCATCCGCGACGTGATGAAACGGGGCCGGACTCCGCGATGACCATAACCACATATTTTCCTCCAACACAATTCAACCCAGTCAAAAACATCCGATTCAAAAACGCGATATGCGAAGTGAACAAATAACGCGTGTCGCGTGTAAAAATTAAGATGACGTTGAAGTTAAGATAATAGGGGTTGATCTACCGTTAGCCCGGCCCGTCGATCGCGATGGGATGGTCCGTGAACCAGGGGGGCTAGCTCAACCCCTGAGGAGATGACGCCTTTTCCGCCCGTCGCGGGAGTCGGGGTACACAGGAATTCTGTCGAGGATGCCGCCGGAAGAATGGGAGAGTCATGAAACGGTGTTGTGGAATGATTTGTAGTAATCGATCAGACCATAGCTGAGATCGCGTTGTCGTGCTTAACGCCGACAGCTTGGATGAAGCAGAAGACGTACGATCAGTCCGTTCTTGTAAATATATCACGAGGCGAGTTTCACGATGGTAAAATAAAGCCGAAAACATAAGGGGGTATCAATTCGCTTTGTCTATTAATATATAAAAAACGAGGGTATCATGATCGTGTGTGTGAAAGCAAATCTTTTTGCCCGCTCGGCCCCTTAAAAAGTATTTTCTCAATTTTTTTGTTTGTAAAAAAAAGGTTTAACAAATAAAAAATAAAAACCCGAAATATTTCCCGCTATTGATATGGCTCCTTCATAAAACTTAACACATTCGACGAGCCCGAGCTCGACTGTGGCGGCCTCGACCGACTGATATCGTTCTCCACCACCACGCTCGTCACGACCTCCATTTGGATGGCGTTGCGGTCGATTGGCTCCAACGACTGCATGCTCTCGCGCGCGTCGCCCGGGTACGTCCGCGGCTCCGGGTCGCCGAGGATCCGCCACCAGCCGCCCTTGGGCTGCTTCTGGTGCTGCCCGTCGCGTCCGCCCTGCACCCACGTCGTGTTGCCGAAGGTTGTCGGCGCCGAGTTCATGAAGGCAAAGGTGCTGACACCCGTGTCCTCGTTTCCGAGCTCGTCGCCGTGCGCGAAGACGATGGTGTGGCGCGTCGTCGCGAAGAGAAGCACGTCGAGCCAGCCGTTGCTGGCGGCGAGGGCGCCGGCGAAGCAGAAGTAGCCGAGCGAGGGTTCGCGCTTCGCCATGCTCGTGACACGGCCGACGGCGAGGGGTAAGATACAGATCAGGTAGATAACGGGATACACCAGGAAGGCTGGGTGGTGGTATCGGCTGCTCTTCGCGCCGGCGAGCTGGCCTCTGCTTTGTTGGCGTCGGAGTGAGACGTAGATGGCGATGTAGAGCGTCCAGGAGAGGATGATGGCGATGAAGATAAAGATGTAATGAGTGAATAGACGGATGTCGCCATAGTATTCATTGATCCAGCACTGTTATATACGGTAAGCTTGACTAGTCAGGCATGAGATGGAAGTAGGATGTGTCTTACCCATGAGCCGGCACGAACGAAGAAGCCTCCGACCGAGGCTCCGTTGTGAGTAGCAGCGAGGGGCAAGAGTGATACAAGTAGCACAAATGTCCAAGTAAGGAAGATGCCAAGGTAAAGGACCTTGTGCGGCGGTCGGTATCCATAAATGATCGAGGAGAAGGTGTGAATGGCGATGGCGGTCATGAAGCAACTCGATGACAGATCGCCCAGTGAGACGAAGAGGCCCTGCACGAAGCATGTCCGACTCTCGACGAGAATGCTATTCCGGGCCACCCACTCCGTACTCAAGGCGAAGGCAGTAGCTTGCTGTAAATCGGCTAAAAGCAAGTTGACGATGAGCACAAGGAACTGGTTCGGGTACCGTGTCCTCTTGACCCTCTCCGACGGCGCCACCGATTGAGAGTACGCGGCCGGACGCGACCGCGGGAACTTGGAGACATCGCGAATGTTACCGAACTCGTCGGGCCCGCTCGTGAATCGGCATCCTGATGTCCGGTTGTTTATCGTTTCATCTGATCCTCCTCTGAGTTGCCATGAGACGATCTTGTATATCAAATGAAGCAGCAGGCATAGGGCGCTCGTGAATGATATTATGCCGAAAATGCTGATTGCGATGGAGCCGGAGTATACCACCGATGGTAACGGCGTGAGAGTGAGGCTCTCGCTCGGGATCATGGCGAGCGAGACGTCGGGCTATTAATTTTTCGGCGTTTATTTTTGGCGGCCGTCGTCTCGCCGCGATAAGGAGTCGAGGAGCTGGAGTTTTCGACAAAATGCCAGCTAGGTTTTTTTTCTCCTTTCCCCTTCTCTCTCAAAAAATGATAAACCAATGTCAGACGAAAGAATACATGTAAAAAACAATTCAATGAAGAAAAGAATCAACGAGTGAACGGCGTTAGGGTTTAGGGAGTGACCCTCTGTAGTTCGTTAGCAGCTGGATGAAGGGATTGACGCGCAACCTCTTCGACGACAGCAACAGCAACGGCGACAACAAACAACGACGACAACAACAACAAACGGCAACGAGTGTTTGCGCCCTGAGCCTCGAATCGTCGGCTAGTCCCTGGTCTGATAATGGTGTGGTATTCCCGGCTTCTCTCGCCTAGAGATGCGAGGGGGGCACGAAAGGGTTCCTGCTCTCTATATTATATGGACGATATGTATTACCCGGACTACAGTGTACAACGTCCGTGCCGTAGATGTACAGCCATGCATCTCTAATGAAGCGCCAAGCGGTTATGCCAAGTTAGCGGTGCATGAATCCACGTGGGCCAGGGTTCGTTTTCAGCTCAGCTGACTGGACGGATGCACGAAATAGTTACCTCCAGCCTGCCCTCGACAATCTCACGACGGGACGCAGTACTTTGCGAGTACCCGTGCTACATCTGGCGCCTCAGAGACAGCTAGTCCGTAGCATCGTAGGGATAGGCAGTGTACGAGTAAAAGTCCGTAGGCAGGACTAGGTAGATTACTAGTGCTGAGATATAAATATCGAGGAGATGGTATTAGTTGGTAAGCACTGACTGGCTGGCCTTGCGAAAAACTTCACCTTAGTGCTCCTGGTAAGGTGTGCGAGGCGTGCTCTTCTCACGCTAGATGGGCCTATATCTGACTAACTAGAATCGTAGTGCAGGCCGGTGGATGTCCGTCGTCGTCTGTTTGGGCTTCACGATGGTCATCTTGGCCGCGGAGGAACGTGTTCGACTAGGTAGGTCGCAGGTACTCGTAGTAAGAAGTAGGTAAGAAGTACCTAGCCCGGAGGAGATGCTGGGTTGGTGTAAGTGAGATGCGCCATACAATTCGTATTATTCATCAGCTCACCACCGAGATTTTCGCGAGAACAACATCTTGTATGTACGTGTGTACTCGTATGTAGGTATCTCCCAGGTACCCCGGATTTTCGAGACTTATTATTGCTTGCCATTTCTCTGGCCATGTCGGCGTGTTACACTGCAGTCATAGTCGTCGAGAGTCCAGCAGAAAGTGGAATAGTTGCGAATGGTGAGGTTGACGGCTAAGTCCCTTTGCAGGCAGACTCTGGGGTTTGGCGTTTGTGGCTGCATGAGCTCATACCGCATCGCGTCTAGCGCAGGAACTTTTTCCCATCTGGATCACTGGACTGATGAGTTTATTCGCAGGCCCTGGTCAATCTACCCGGCAGATACCTTACGTAACGTATCTATACCCTCTTGGGAGTATAGCATCTGCCACTCCACGCATACGAATACCTATACGAACGCCTCCGGGTTATTAAGTACGCGAACTAATACGATTGCCAAGTATAAGCGCGTATCAGTACAAGGAAGGCAATCGAGGCGTTAACCGGATCGAGAAAATCATACAGGCCACTTACGAAATAGAGACTGCGGTTTAATAGTGTACCAGATTGTGAGATCGGAGGGAAAAAGTTGGATAGTCTTGGGATAGTGCGAGATGCAGTGAGAGAGTGAAGTGAAGTGCGTGTGCCGTTGCCAGAAGAGGGCGACTTGGCAGTGTGCAATGTGCAGTGTGCAATGCGACCCTGACTGACATGGACATTGTGTGCGTACCTGAATTGAATGATGGATGCATGCAGACCAGCAGCAGCCCCAGCAGACCCGACCCAGCGACCAATCTCGATGGCAACCGTCCAGTTGGGACGTCTGGCTGGGCTAGCATGCTCTCGACATAAAGTACATAGTCCGTAGTTCATAACCGATGTCATAGGCAGCGTGCTATGTACGAGGATTCACGGATCACTGCTGCTACTGCAGGCGTGTCGATCAAATCCCTAGTTCGGCCTGCAGATCAAATCCCTAGCAAGGACTACCATCGCCAACGAGCCTGTTTGCCCTCAGCATTTGCCATTCCCTATCATTATATGGGCACATACATTACCTAATAAACATCAGATGCTCGCCCCCTAGTGCGCCAACCACATCGCTCGGCCTGTCCGCCTAGATATAGGGGATTCGTGTACTTCGTACGTACAAATAGAGGGGAGTCCCCTATGTTGGGCGGGCTGGCCGAGCATTATCTGCTGATGCTGAATGAGAGTCCAGAAGAGAAAGCCCATTGCTCAATTGCTCTGACTACGTACACGGGTTACATAAGAGTCCCTCGTTTGGCCGAAATTCGCTGCTGCGCCCATATCTACCTAATTAAGCGCAATCAAAGGCTGCATGAGGGGCGAGATAGCCAGTAAACCGTATCTAGATAAGATAAGCCGACTGCCCTTGCCTTCCACGCTGTGGACACGAGATCGTCTCTTCCCTGGAGCTGATCACTTTAAAGTCTGCTCGATAGCCGCTAGGCCAATCCCACTTCCATGTCTTTTCCTTGAGTGATCTTCCTTCCCGCTTCTTCTCTCATTTCCGCCTTTTCCAATGCCTTACCGTTCGTGCCGGGTGATTGGTCGGTTCGTCCTGGGAGATATGTGATTCCATCCCACGATATTGACTGTCTCATGATTGGTCGGCCGTTAATGCTTTGATGGGTCTGCTGCTTATTGCCACTGTTGGGACGCCATCGTCTCCTAAATCTCTGGAGCGTCCAAAGAGTCGAGAAATTTTTCAACCCTTGCGCCGCAAATGCTGCGCATGGTCGTTAGCGGGAGAACCGAGCGACCGGGACGTTCCTGGGCAGTGTACCTGCTTCATAGCGTCGAGGCAACGGGTCATCGAGTGGTGTCGACGTGGTCCTCACAGCTTGCCGACATCCCGGGACTCAATTGTCTCACAGCCGTAGGATATCTGTCACATTCACTACGGCACACAATGTTACAAACCCTTTCTGCGTGCCGAATGTACCGAATGGTGGGTACGGTTCCTCGAACGCACGCGCCGTGTAGCCAGAAGATCCATGTCTCTGGGCCACTGTCTCAGACGACGTCATTAGATGGGAAATGTCATTTGCAGGTCTCACTCATAAGAGAGCGAGTCTTAAGTATCTCCGAACTCCTCTGAACCGGTTTAATTTGAGCAGGTGGGACAGATCGAGCTTCAAAAGTACATACAGCGAGCACCGCGGACGAGCCATTAAGAACTTCACGAAATGGATCTTTTTGCTAAGTGAGAAATAGCAGTTCTGTTATGGGAGATGTCCAGTGCTGAGAGTCAAGGCCAAGACGCATCCAGGCTCGGATTCGCAACGGTTTTGGCTGCACATGGGCAACCCTCTTCGATGCACGATTAATTACACCACTGCCGACGATGAAATTGGTCACGTTGTGGGCGACAGCCGAACCAGAGTTTATTTTGCAGCAGAGCGGCACGCGAGTCGTGAATGGCGCACTGGAGAACCAGTGAAAAGCCATCGCCAGATGAGAACCTGCGCGGTAGTTATCAAGACATGCGCTACTCCGAACGTTACCAGGCCCATTGCCGGCCTGGATCGAAGGATGCTTCATCACACAATCCGCCTATCTAGTCCAAAGGATGCTTGCAGGTCCCACAGAAGTACGGAACACCTGCGCCATGTGGTGAGCCACCTTGTTTCCACTCAGTCTCAAAAGATGTTAGAACGGCAATCTCAATGTAAAGATGTCTTGGCAGTCTCAAGATGATCTGACTCCTACATATCCGTACTTTTGATCGGGAGCAAAACACCATCCCTAGTTGATTCTAGGTAGGGTCTACGAAGTACATACGCGGGTCAGATTGTACGGAGTAAGCACCCTCTTCTGACGGCTGTCATCAACCTTTTCGCCGATTGATGCATGCAAAGTTCTCTACGACTTGAGCTACCTACTGCGTGCGAAGTGTGACTGGTAAGTTAACCTTACCTGCCATTTCTTAAAGACGCTATACATCCTCCAAGACCCAACAACACAGCTTCCTAGGAAGGACCTCGAAGGAACTCCTGAAAGTTTGGATGGGTCGCCGACATGTCTCAGCAGCTGTCAAAGCGCACCAAGGACGATGCCGCATTGGAAGACCGTTTTTGCCGCGGCAACATCTTCCATCAATTTTGTGGCTGAGTCCTAGCAGTTTATTCTCTGTTAGGGCCTCAGCACGATGTACGAGATAGGAAATCCGTACAGTCCCCAACTTCTCTAGACTGGCTTGGCGAGTACGTGGGCATGTACCGTGCTGTGAATCTGGTTCGTACAGTGTTCGCAGTTTCTTCCCTTACGACGATGCCGAAATCCGCACAGACTCCGTTGCTCGTCCTTCGTAATTCATAATATCACCAGTCTTGGCGTCGCGATGCCATACGATGGCACATTGAGTTCAAACATGACACTAGGCATGACCAGCATAAGGGTGAAGTTCAAGCTGACATGCGTATCAGGGTTCATTACCTTCAGTACGGAGTAGGGGGACGATGCATTGCAGATCCGCGGGGATCCTCCAGTTTTGATGCCCCTCGGGCTACACCGCAGTCGGAAATGTTTAGCGAAAATCCTTAGCGCGCTGGCTAGTCCTTAAAGACCAAACCCAACTCGTCCTGATGGTGAACTCAACAACCTGCTCATTGCTCAATCCTCTCTTCTTCTCTCCGGTCCGCAACGGAGGAACTCTTCTAAAATGTCCCGCCGGGACATCTGGAGACTGGAGATGGGCCAAGAAACTTGTGGACCACGCTACTATTCCCTGCTTCACACGTGCGAGGCCTGCTTAAGCTTAATTAATGTGACGCTCCGCTCTGAGGACAAGCAACTCCGATGCTGCGCCGGTTCAAGACCAAGAGGTATCGACTTTGAACCATTTCCTTTCTAAGACGAAGTCCCGTTTCTGCAAGCGAAGATGTGTCCTTCTGTGGCTTCTCATTGGCTGCTCTATTCATTTGAATCGGACTTTTCACCATCTATGGTACACAAATTCGGGCGAAGGTCTGTATCGGGCAATGTTCTCAGCATGTTCTCAGCTGACCACGAACCAGATCTCCTATGATGATGAAAGACGGCTAATATTTCCTAGGGAAACTTCCAGATGCCCTGTCTGCTCACGTGAAGCCACAACGCTTAAATTCGGTTCCTAGAGGCCCTAAGCATCATATCCAGTCCATTTGCAATTGCAAGTTCGATCCGCTGGCCGCTATGGAATGCGCTATCTACTTATGCTTAACGGCAGCATCATTAGTTCGCGTTTAGGCTAAATGCTCGCGGTTGAGGCCGGTCCTCGCACGTGTGGAAGTACCTGCCTGGTATTCACAGGTACCAGTGGCGTGCGTACTTTTTACATGACACTACGAGAAGTTCCGTTCGAAACCTGGATCGTGGACGCTTTGGAACTAAAACCAAGGTTTTCAAGTCACGAAGGTGCTTTACCCGTTGATTATCAGATGGGATTCTCCAGGTAGGTAAGCACTACTTCGGAATGCTTATTCGCCGAACGGTAGCCCTATGGTAGGGAGGCAGCTGACCCGAAAAAAATCCGACAGCATGAACGAGGGCCTCCTGTTATCTCTTGGCTAGATATTCAAAATCTGCTTGAGGAAAGTCTCTTGAGATGGTGATTGTCAATAGCTTTTCCTCCATCCAAACGGGACGTCCTTATCCGTTAACTCGTTCAATGGTACGGCATACAGTGTCTACCGATTTCCCACGTTTAGTTAAACGGGACGAAGCGCATTCTCACAAAACTTCAGCCTAATAACTAGAACTCAGACTCGGCGCGACTCTACACTAAAATGAGTTGGTGACCTTAGCAGGTCACCTAGGTTACTCATTATTCGTGCCTATCTGCTCCATGGCGTACGAAACGGGGAGGGAGGGAGGTTCGCGCTTCTGAAGAGTATGTAATCCGTAGGTCAAGCCACCTACGATACATCGAACGAGGGCAGATTTCCGCAGCTCACAACCGTGAGCGGAAATCCTTCAACTGGAACAAAAGATTCTGTTCGTCGACTACCGCCGGAGAATTACTTTGAACACCCACACTATCTTCCTACTACCTAGTGTAACACGTAAACCGCCCTATCACAGCCCAAGATGCCCAGATGTCGAGTGACGGGCTCGCTGGTTGTCTCTGTACTAGGTAAGGTAGGGGCTCCCTAGTGAGTCAGGCAGAAGCCGATCACATCCAGAGATGTTCTGTATTCCGTACTTACAATTCAAACGCCGCATGGGACAGATGAAACCGCGACCGAGAGCCATCGCTGGGTTTTGCTCGCCAAGGCCAATCGCGTCTACATCTCATATGCACCCTGTCTCTCCAACGACCTCTTTTGAGTCAATTCGTTGTCTTTTTTAGTGAGTAACGGCGAATTTACCTAGTTACGACGTTGGTTATCAGTTCGGTTACATGAGTAGTTGGGTAAGTGTGAAGTCAGAGTTCATGACTCTTGACTGCCTCCGGCTCAGATCCGCCAGTTTTCGTTCGCTTTGGGCAGCCTTTAATCCGTACTCCTTTTCCCAAGCAATAGCGCATCAAGACTAACGTTACCAAAACCTTCTAGGCTTTCTACCGATTCGACGCCCTGCCTATCTCAAGGCTAGGAGACTCCCTGCCGGCTGTATGTGCCATCTGAGGCTTGACTCATTGATCACTGGCAAACAGCTGATGTTATGAGGTCTTTACCAAAAGATAGTATTCGACTTTCGAAGTCCAACATCGAACGATGATGATTAATCGATGAAATCCTCCGGAAAATTTTGAGAATTCACGGGGACAGCGTGACCCCTGACCCGCGAACCTTGATGGACTTCTTTCATCAGGGGTATCTACCGGGCCGTTGCAGTCCGCGACAGCTGATCCGGACCTCCGTCTACCAACCCACCAGCTGACCATCGCCACCTTCAACCGCGCCTGGTCGGCCTCCCGCTAGACCTGCGTCGGGAGCAGACCGGACGAGCAACGGTCTCCGTGCTAAATGCTCCGGTTCGTTGAACTACAGAATACTACCTACATCGGAATCAACCCTCGCCAACCCCCAACATCGAAGCGAGGTTCACACGCACGTTTCATTGCCGAAACACCTGCCGCGCGTACCAAAACGCTCTACTGCATTCCTTCCATCCTTTCTCACTCCGCACGCGACGGCTTCAGCGCCAATTTGTTCGCTGGACGATTCTTCCGAGTTTCGAGAGACGCGCCGGCGCGCGCGTGTCCGTTGTAGCGTATAAGGTTGTATTTCGCAGACCGCAGGTATGACGCAAATGTCACCTCCCTTCACGATCCCTTCACCTTGCTAGCGTAGGCCCCCCTTCACCCGATCGGGAGGCCCTGCTCTTCAACGACAAATTTAGATCCTACCTACTTCACCCAATCCGTATTCCGTTCTCATTCCATAAATATACCGACCTACCCAATTCCGGCCGTGTATTTCGGAATATTACAGGGACTCCGTCACTCCGTTTGGATTACAAATTCATCGATCTTCATATCGTCCTAGGTAGTTGGTTGGTTGGCTTCCTCCTCCCATCTGGAAACTAAACTAACTCCCGAATTCCCGAACGATCTCCTCGATCCTTTCTCATTGACCATTGACATCATTGCAAGATTCCCTGCGTTTAACGACGGGCTGGCATCTTTACTTATCCTTGAGTATTCCGTATTTACCTACCCTCACTATCCCTGAAACCTAGTATCACACCGTGATGTTTACTTCCACCATGTTGAGGCCCGCCATGTTCCCTACGCCACGTATTCCTTCCCCTAAATACAACGATTCGTGCCTCCCATCTGCCTACTCGTCCAGCCTCCTAACGGCTCACAGTCCTGTGGGAAAAGGATGCCATATCTATAGTTCTCTACTATTCAAACAATCACTCCTTTCCTCTAACCTACCTACCTAGATAACTAGCCAACCCTCCCATCAACCTCGTATCGCCATACAACCAGGCCACACTTACCTAGGTCTCCCTATCCCCTCGGCTCTACCGCGCTTACGCACGAGTCGCGTGAGTTCGTGAGTGACTGACTTACCGCGTTACCTAGCCAGCCATCGCGTGAACAGTGGCAACAACACAACTCTCGGAACGTTGGTAGCGCCCGAAGATCCGAGTCGTTTACCATATCTAGGTAGTATCTAGCGTTAGCCTCGTTACACCTTTCCTTTCCTTTCCTCCTAGCTCGACGAAGCCACTGAGATTCCCAAAGTCTAAACATCGTCACCGACTCCACATGGAATCCAGGATCAGGGACGATATGAACTGGTCAATGCGACTGAGTTGTGAGTTACGGTAGCCGAGCCGGTAGTAACTCGAGTCTCACGTCATAGCAGCACAAATCACAAGCATGTACGGAACAGAGACAGACAGATGTGTGAAATCAATTAACATTCCTTTCCTTGGACTATCGTGAAGTATCTCTCAGTATGGTCAGGCTACCATTCGCCACCAGTCTCGTTCTTTTCTGTATTTTATGATTTTTTTGTGTTTTTCGGGGTCTTTTTCATGCCTGTTTGAGATACTTATCCGTCATGACGGTGTGTCCATAAACCTCTCCTTGCGTAGACAAAAGCGAATTATGAGACGCCAGATCAACAACTGCCTCATTCCCATACGTCCATGGTCCGATGTGAAACGAACAAACTTGAGGTTGTCTAAGCCAGCCGTGTCTGCTTGCGAGCCTCTTGGAAAACCGGGCAACACAAGAAGCTTAGACAATACCTATCTCGGTCTCATGAATCGTACTTGATGCGTTCCTAGTAGTTCTGGGTAGGGACATAGTAAACGGGACCGGCGGCCTGGGGAACAGTGCCCGCCTGGGGAATGCCGACCTGGGGAATGGCAGTCTGTGCAATGGCGGTCTGTGCAATGGTGGCCTGTGGGATGGCGGGCTGCTGGTAAGCGGTCTGGGGGAAGGCGGCCTGCGGGTAAACAGGCTGCTGGTACGCGGCCTGCGGGCAGTTGGGCTGATGGTACGTTGCCTGTGTGAAAGTTCGCTGCGGCATACCGTAGTTCGCCTGGACCGGGTAGACCTGAGAGCCCGGGACGGTTGGCTGGTTGCTGAGGTAGTGAGCCGTGTTGTTGAAGTAGGGCGTAACATAGGAGGTGTTAGCTATGGGTGAATGAGACCGTTAGCGATAGACTCTCCAAAACGTGAAAAGAGGGCATTCAAACGGATGGATGGTCAGCTCGCCCGCATGAATGAAATCAATGAAAGCACTTATGCCATCCACATGATCACGGAACTCATCCGGCGCATGAGATTGCGAGGGTCTTTAAATTGCGCGACGAATGCCATGAAATGAAGAAACTTACCAGGAAGACCTGCGCCCATGGCGGCACCAATCGGCGCAGCAGCACCGTTGTTGTAGTAGAAATAGGCTGGAATAGAGCCCGGAATGTTGTGGTTCTGAAGAACCTGCTCCTGCTGATAAAAGTACTGGGGCGCGACAAAGAAGGGGTTGCTGGTGAAGGATATGATCAGCTATCAAGAACAGTGACCGGATGGGTCTAGAATACTGAGAAATCAATGTGAGATGTCGCGCGTCGAGTCTTGTGAGACGACAACGAGCGAACGAAGAGGAAACACTTACCGCACGGGCGCCGCCCATGGACTCGTAGCGGCCTGCATCTTGACAGCGTCTGGTAGCGGGAGTGTTGCGATCAGATTGATGGTTGAGTGGGATGGATTGAAAGGCGTGAAAGACGTGAAAGATGTGAGAGGTGTGAAAGATGTGAAAGGTATGAAGATGGGGACGGTGACGGGGGGAACTTCGTGAGATGGGTTAGGTGCTGAAGTAGGGCCTGCAGCAGGAGCCTGGGACGTCTGTGCTGCAGTGGCTGCACCTGCTTCGATTGGCTCCGAGCAAACAGGTGCGGAATAAGGAGGCAGGGGCGAGCGACCCTTGCCGATGGAGGCGGAAATCTCAGTACCATCAAGCTCGACAGGCTCGATAGGGAAGTGACCTGGCTCTTATCAGTGACTCATCCTGGATTTGGAAGGCTCGATGTAGGTGTCAGATCGGAAGCCGCGATGCTGCTTCACTCGCAGTTGAGGGAAGGACTGAATGGTGGTTTGTTTACCTGGCATAGCTGCTGCGGAGCACTGATCTCCTCCTTGGTTCTGGTTCATTCCATGGCCGATAGTTGGCTGGGCCATCTGCTGAACATCGCCCTGAGTCTCGGCAGGCTGAGCGGTCTCATTGGAGTCATGGATCATGGACTCCTTAGCCATGGCATCGGTCGGCTTTGCGGTGTTGTCAGTGGTGCCGATGTTGTCATTAGTGCCAGCATCGTCGTTGATGCCGATCTTGTCATTACTACCAGCATTGTCGTTGATGCCGGCGTTGTCCTTGGCATCGGCATTGTCGTTAGTGCCAGCGTTGTCGTTAATGCGGGCATTATCATTGACACCGGCGTTGTCGTTGGTGCCGACGTTGTCGTTCATGCCGGCATTGTCGTTAGTGACAACGTTGGCCTCCTGCTCCGCCTGTTTACCGTTGTCCTCTGCGTGCTGAGTCGACATCTTGATTGTCGTTGCCAAAGTGCCTGGCGTCGACCGTTGACTGATGCTATGTGAAAAGTTATTCTGAGAGGTGAGAATGCAGATAGATCCGGGGAGAGATGATAGGAACGTAGGTAGGTACGGAGGAGAAGATTTGGGATTAGACTGTTAGAGGTGACCGACTCAGTTTCATCTCCGGGCTGGCAGACATCGGGGAAGAAGTAATCACTGCTGTTATCCAGCATCACGAATGGCAGGTGCGAATGATCAAGACTGCTCGGCGCGTGCCTTCCACTTGAGTCCGAGTGAAGCATTATGAGAAGTCGCTACTCGTGAACAACCGGCAGGGGCAATGAAGGAAAACTGGACAAATAGGAAAGTGCGCCGCTTCTATGAGTAAGGCGCGAAGGTGTAAACTAGGAATGCTTGCCATGTGCGCGGCGGATTCTCGCCATCCCCTGTTTGTAGCTCCTTCTCTTTTCAGTCCTTGACGTGTTTGCGGTGGCCCCGTGCTTGTGTGGCTGCATACCTACTGTGACTGTTGGTCTATCTAGGAAATCCTGGACGAGACGCGGTATATACTTAACACGAGATCGTTTTGAAACGATTGCACTTACCTCAACTACCCCTTCATTATTGTTAAGTCCCTCAGACTAAGAAGTTTTGTTCGTCAGTCATAGAACACAAGTATACGACTATCACCACCGACACCCTACTTATGGGAGATTGCTCGCGGTTATCATAGATACCTATCTAGATATAACAGAGAAGACATGCCCGAGGGCCATTAGCATGAGATCAATTCCAGGCTGTTGCATTCATTAGTTGTTTACAGTACATATAGGGGTTAAGAAGTTACATCGTCAAAAGCATCTAGAAAGCGTCACGCAAGTCGTCGTTACATCAACACCAGGTCGTAACAGTTGTCATATTTTGAAATTGACAAGACATGAAGTGGTCGGAGAGGTCGACGCCCAGGCAGTTACATTTTACTTAAAGCCGCCATTGTCCCTTCCGCGATTCCATAGCTGGATTGTCATAAGTCGGGTAGTCGTAGTGACTTAACGTGTCTATCGGAATGGCATTAATTTTTCAGATGATACTAATACATCTGAACTGGCATCTTAGGTACGTTGTCGTTGATATCCTAATTGTTGTTGCCTTATCCAAGTTACCCAGGCACCCTTCTCGTCAATAAATTAAACATTCTCCTCCCATCCTTTCCCCATTCTCTTTTTTATTTCTAAATCCCCCCTTTCTGGCGTTTCCACAAGGAGATCTTGAAAGAGTTATTCCCAGCACAGCCAACCCATCCCACACCACGTTTACTCCAGCCTCGATTGCCCGACTTCATTCATCCTGATCTGACCACACTCATGCCCCCCTTTCCTTTCCTTGTCCCCGTTAACCCCTAGCGTTTCTATGGGATCGAAACACAAATGAAGGGTACCGATCATGATCTATCCTAGTTGGGTGCCTTAGGCACTTACCTCCTGGGTTGCTGCCTTAGGCATCCACCTTTGGTGAAACCTACAACTCAACAGATTAAGTACCTAAGTTTTCTAAGCAGATTTTGAGACTTTCCTTGCCAATCTCAGTATCTTTCTTATTTCTCATTAAACCGGCCACCTGCACCCTGTATTTCGTCGTCTTTGGTGAGGTTGAGCCTTGAATCTGTTAGACTGCCTACCTAGGTACCTAGGTACCTACCCGGTAGATGTCGTTGGCGAGGTACAACGTCCATCGTACCCGCTCTGCAGATGTTGATGCTGGCCCGTGCGTCAAGGTCGGACCTACATGTACACTAGTCCTGTAGGTACTTATCTTTAGGCTTAAAAATACCATATAAAGATGTACCCACTAGCCTAAAATACCTTGCTCTGAGCTTCATTCTTCAACCGTGTAAATTTTGTCGCAGCCAATCCGTAGCTCTGCTGGACGCTGCTAATCCTACGCGACCTTGTCACCTACAACTCCATCTTCAGACCCGGTCTTCGCATCACGACAAGGAGCGAAACCACCAAACAACCTCTTCCGATTCTGTTCGCACCTGATTTTCTTATTTGTTTAGGTGCTTCTAATACCCATGGAAACAGTCATTCATCTTGTCATCAGTCCTAGTTCCTAGCGCGTCCCGCGAAACCGCCCGTCTTAGGCACAACAACCAGCACCAACCACTTCAGTCCTCAGCGGCCGTGCTTCTGTGCCGTCATCATGTCTTTCCGCTGGTCCGAGTTGGGCTCGTCGCCCGCTACGCCCGAGTCCAAGAAACATTCGAACCCGTTTGGCATCAGTGTCGACGCGCCCTCCACTACTCCCGCCGCCGCGCCTCCCTCGGATAGTATCATCTCTCTTACGCCCGCTGGCGAGCCCTCACCCTCCTTCCTACAAAGCTCCATCGGCGCCATGAGCACCATAGGTGCCACAAGTAACAAGCCGAAAGCGCCCAACTTTGGCAAACCTAACTTGAGAAATTCGAAGTCGAGCTACAAGGGAAGCAATGATCCGCTTGGCAGATCCATTCGCGGTTCTACGAGAGGCCCATCAGGTCTAAGCAGAGAATATCATGGCGAAGATGATGAGAATGATCGAGCGGGCAGTAAAAAGGCTGGCGGAGGCAGAGGTGGCGTTAGCCGTTCGGGCACTTTCGGAATGAACTTCGATGACAACGAAGTCGACGAGGACGCATTTGACAATGACGATGCGCCGGAAGACGAACAAGATGCAGAACGCGATGATTACGAAGAGGAAGAAGAGGAGGAGTATCAAGAGGACGACGGAGGAGAGGAGGAAGACGACGAGGATGCTGAAGCTATGATGGATGACGATGCCGACTACGAGGACGAAGACGACCTTTTACAAGAGATTGCTGAAGCAGGAGTTTCCCGTGGCTCTCCCAACGATGATGGCTCGGATCACATACTTCTAGCGACGCCCGCCGCCGACCGACGCATCATGAGAGAGGCCGATGCAATATTCCGTGCGTCGACTATGCGCTCCGTTGCGGGCCGAAAAGTTACTCTCAAGTACACCATGCTTGCGAAGGGTCTGTATAGCCATCAGAGCTTCGCGACCGTCTCTGAGCCTGATCTCGTCCTCATCCAAACAGAGGATATTATGAATAGACTGTACGATGAAGGCGTAGGTTCCGAGGACGACGAAGAGAAGCTCGATAGAACTCTCTCGCGTGTCAGCGTCGAACTTGTCAGTGACGTATGGACACCGCATGCCGAAAGCCTACCGACAGATGACAGCGAGCAGTCTGCCAAAGTTGGTCCTGGTGCTCGCGCTCCGCCATTCGCGAAGGCTTTGTATATAGCCAATCTCCTCCTACGCATACACCACACGCCACCGATTCCAGACGACTTTGGAGGATGGAGGTTCCCGTGCCTCCCCGAGATTCTGTTCAAGTGGCAAGAGGATGAACACAACTTGCACGGCAGTCAAGCTGATGTCATTCTGCAACATCGGCCCTCACCAGCCAGCCACGCTCTGTTCTGGCCGGCCGTCTTCAGCACCCTTGTGCGAGGCAACATTGTTGGGACCGTTCGGTTGTTGAAGAATGCTGCTTGGGAATATGTGAGGGGAAGACCCGGCGGTGTACCAACCTATGCCGGACAAGCCCTTGCTAATATCCGGCGTGCCGTTGAGGAGCTATGCGAAGTCATGGAAGGCTGCCCAGCTGTCACAAACCAGAGCTGGGATATCCGAAGTAGTGACTGGACGCTCTTTCGTCTGAAAGCGAAGGCGGCCTTGGAGGCCCTTATTAACTTTGCAGAGGGCAAGGATCGGCCCGTGGCTGCCACCAAGCGATTCAACGACAACATTTTCAATCAGTCGAGCGGCACGTCCCTTAGTGGACTCGCACGGAAGGCTCAAAGCCAAATTCCCTGGGATGTCTACGAGAACTTGCAATCACTCTATGCTATCCTCACAGGTGAATCTGGAGCTATTCTCGCCGCTGCGCAGGATTGGTGTGAGGCGACGATCGGTCTATTTGGATGGTGGGATGATGGTCACAAACGCAGTCGAGGCTCACCAAATTCCAGACTTGCTAACTCGATTTACGCCGTCGTAGACGATGAAGAAGAGCTCTTGGACCGGTTAGTCTTGTCTCTGCATAAGGCCACAGGGTCGGATTTCCACTTTAACTCTGAGGATGGTGTTGAAGTTGGAGTTGCGAGCATTTTCGAGGGAAACGTCGAAGGTGTAATTGGTTTCCTCCGTCTTTGGTCGCTTCCCATCGCAACATCAGTTGCCGAGATTGCTGCTCTCGGCCGGTGGCTCCCGCTTCTTGACCCTCCAAGTCTCATCAACATGGGCGAGTTTGACATGGAAGATCTCGAGGTGCTGGGCGTGAAGCCAAGTTCGGGTCCTGACGATAAGGACGGTATCAAGGACTCGACTTTGATCCAGTATGCCCGTAGCCTCGCGGATCGTAAGGAGATAGTGGGCACCACATCCCGGGGTAAATACTGTCGCGATGGCTGGGAGATGGCAGTCCAAGTTGTTGGTCGGATGGACGCGCACGAACGTTCAGAACAAATGGTTCAGGAGCTGTTACAAGGCGTCCTAAGCACCATAAACCAGGAGTCTCGAGCTACTGTCGACAAGCTGTGGCGGCTGCTGACGGATCTCGGCATGGTCAACTTCGCCGAGGATGCCGCGGAGGTAAGTGATAATGACTGAACTTTTGTGTTGTAGGACTGACTAACAGGTTTTATAGAATTTCGGAGACATCCTAGCTAAGGACACATTCCGCTTCGGAGAAGCATTATGGTACTATGCGCTGGCTCATAACCCTAACAAGCTGCGCGACGTGCTGAACACTCTGATGTCGGTTTCCCTCGTCGAATCTACCGTGTACCCGCCGGATAACGATATCGACGAGACCCTGCGGGGTCTTCTGAAAGAAAGGACGACAACGCTCGAAGCCTTCGCAAAGCAAGACCTGGAAGCTGCAGAGCTTCTTGGCAAGATGCTCAGTGGATACGCGACGCTCAGAAAGTTCTACGAGTACAGAGACAGTGGCGTCAAAACGGGTCAGAAAACGAACATGCAGCGCCGACAGGCTGCGGCTGCAATGACAGCCGTAATTGCTAGTGCGGACGACAACATCCGAGGTGGCTTGTACGATGACAGTCGAGACGCCGTTGTCAGCGAGGATTTCTTGCTGGCATTACTTGGCGAGTTCTCTGTCTTTGTCGGCCAATCCCCACCAGTAATCACTCTTGAGCAGATCGACACTCTGCTTAAGGCTATCGAGGACATCCAAACAGTCGGAAGCAGGGTTTACAACGCCGCAGATGAGTTCTTCAAGCTTGTCCTGGCATCAGGTCAAGGCAAGGGCTCGACGCCCGCAAGCCTCCTGGACCAGTCGGATGGATCGCTGGGTGGCAGTTTCGTCATGACTAACAGTTCGATGATTGCCTCTCAGCTCCACAAGTCGGTTTCTGCGAGTGGCATGCTGAAGGGAGGTGTCAAACGGGGCTGGGATTGGAGAAGCACGGTTTTCGCTGCTAGTGGCTCGGCCGACGTGCTGAAGAAGTTGAGACTCGGTCTCACGAAGGACCTGGCCGACCTCTGGCTTGAGCAGGCCGACAACGTGATCATGTAAATTCAAGCGGAACAAAAGGCACTGGCGGATGGCGTTAGTTGGCGGGTGATGCAGGCAATGCATTGTGTAATATCAATCAACATCGTGAACTAAGAGGAATGAATTCTAAGCACAACTTTGACCAGCTTGATACACTAATATTTGGCGAGACTGGCTATATCTGTCTCGCTGTCTGACCGTTGCGTGTAGCTGATTCACCCTGGAGATCAACATGACCTCCTATTCTGTAGACCACTCGAAAAAGGAGTCATCAAAGAAACAGAAGAGCATTGCAAGTAAACAGCTAACTATACGCCCGTAGTAATCGACCTCGTCCTTTCTTATACGCCGGGCAAATCATTCCATTCTAATAATTCCCACAAGTCTCGACTCTCGTGCCATTCGTTTGGTTTCATCGAAAAGAAACAACATCCCATTCCCAGCTATGACATGACAAATGCGACTGACTGATATACACATACTCGCTCGAACCCAACAATGTCTTTCTTTCTTTCTTTCACCCTTTATATCTCTTTGTGATGGTGTATTTCTTACGTCAAATACCCCTGACAACTCTTTACCGTCGCCTCTTAGCTCCCACGGTACGTCGTATAGCTATACGGCGCCAACAGCAACGGCACATGAAACTGCTGGCCCTTGGTCACCACAAAACTGACGACGACCTCGGGGAAGAAGGTCTCGCCCTCGCCGAAATAGGTCCCCGTGTCGAAGCGCAGCGTCCACGTCGACCGCTCGCCGCTGACGGCCAGGACGTCCTCGAGCGCGTACGTCGGCACGTCGCCGGCCTCGTGCGCGCTGCTGTACGGCAGCCACGTCTTGATGCGGCCGTCTTCGTCCGTCTGCGATTCGAAGGTCTTGTTGTCGGGCGAGGAGAGCTTCACGCGGATCCCGCGGGCGGGCTTGCCCTTGGAGGTGTCGAGCACGTGGCAGGTTATGGGATCTTTGTCGCCGGCCATGGTTGGATGTTTGTTTTGAGGATGACGGGGTTTTGATGGTGCTCGCGGAATATTAGGGGTAGGTAGGTAGATGAGAACCGGCTCGCGGGAGAAGGAGGACAGACGGGTAGAGAAGACGCAACGTAATGCGGAGGAAAAAAAGGTGGGCGTGGCGTGTGTGGTCCGTTCTCTTCCTTCGCTACGTAATGCCTGTAATACAGATGGCTCTGTCTGTCGTTTTTCGTCCCAGGTGAGAAGTAATTTGGGGGCCTAAGATTTCAGCGGGCAGTATCACGAGCTGTGTGTGTATTCCGTGTATGTACTTATTAGAGGTAGGAGTAGGTATTTATCGTTGCAGTCACAGTCTGCATACGTCTTGCTGGTGGTGGCTGAGTTGAGTTGACTTGCAACCCCCCCATCTCGACCTCGGCGTTCCCATCCTTCCCCATCCCATCCCACCTCTCCCGCTAAAGCACAGCTGACGCTAGGCACTTTGAAAGCTTGCCGCCCCGCAATTTTGGCTGTATGGATTTAGGGGTCTCCACTCGTTGCTACCACCACCTTCAGCGCAGGAGCTGACGGAACGGACTTGACCGTCTTTGTTAGAGTTGAGTTGAGAGGGTTGAGTCAGTAACAAACGGGATTCCCTAGTAACTTCAGTTTAAAAAGGTAGAAAGAGAACTGTTTGGCTTACGAACATTACTAATACCAACTGTGTTATTCGCGAAGGTTGAAGAAGAAAGTGAAGAGAGACGAAGCGCGGATCGTCTATTTTTAGATTCGTCGGGGTTATTCGGAGTTAATGATTCCAGGGCCTGGGTTACTTTCAATGGTAACAAACGTCAAAGAGTGGGATTCTGCGCCGTATTTAATACGGGAAGCTCCAAGGGGTTTTTGGAGGATCTACATGGCATGATGCCGTCATTTACGTATGCAGTCGAAGAAAAAGTCAGGGGAAGGTGGTTGTTTATCTTCAATTTTATGTATGTATTTCGTGTATATAAGATATATCGATGTACATACGGATTGCTCCCTCTATCTCTATGCCTCTCCCGTATATTAAGAGTGTGATGTATCGCTGAAACGACGAACTTACCTTTGTGACCGTGTAGAGACCGAAAGAATCACGACACGACTTGCCCCATTATCTGCAAGCCGCGTTATCACTTACGAGACGCAATATATGTTAGATGCGTCTCGCAGCCAGACGCCCCCGACTTTACTCATCATTAGCGAAGTGGACGTGTCTCCCATTCACCCTCTCCTGATTCTCCCCCTCAATAAACTCCTTAAGACTCAGCTCATTAAATGCATTAACAGTTGGCTCGCCATTGTTATTGACCCCATACACAACACTACTCTGTCTGCGGGCGCAATTCCGATCATAGACCTCATGCTCAAGGGCCGCGTCGCGTTTCATGAGCCGTCGAATCGCTTGAGAGCAGAACTTGTGGTAGACGATGCAGTTATTCATGAGCGCGAGGGTAGCCGGAGTCTTAGGCGACGGGGAGTCGGTGATATGGCCGGCGACTTCCTCGACCATGGAGAGGATGCGGGCGTATGAGAATAGGGAGGGCGTTGAGAGGGTAGGCGTTATGAGAAGGTCTTGGATCTGGTTGTGGAAGGCTTCGACGTGAGAGAGAGCCGCCATTTTCTGGTTTGGTATATAGATAGAAAAGGAAATAAGGAAAACAAACAGAAAACAGAGTTGAAAATGGTTGGAGTTTGGTTGGTTGACGAGACTAAAATCACAAGACGCCGACTTGTGATGGCTGGCTTGGGTTAAGTAGTTGTGATCAGTGAGACACGGTCTCATAGATGTATTATATAGGAAAACTGATGAAGATGGTTGTTAGACAACAATGCCTTTGCAAATATGAATAGGATAATCGAAGTTATTGTCATGTGTTTGAGCCGTGAAAGGGAGCAGTCTGACACTATTAGCATTGTCGCAGTTGAAAGAAGTAGGTCCATTGCGGCTCAAAGGCGAATATGATTTGTTCCTTTTTGACTACTCACTGCCTTTGAATGTAAGTTTTTAGACAATGTAATATGAATAGTCCCTTTGATGGCCTCTTCGTTTCAAGAGCTTTGGGTTCACTGACAAAGAAGCTCAAGACAGCCACTACGTCATGTCTTGCTATGGAACAGACGCGGTTGAAGCGAAACCAAACGCCGTTCTCTTGTGAATCTCGGTGCATGTCCGGATGCTGCGAGACGCAACCTGAAGGGGGCCATAAGACAGATCCAAATGCTTTTCCCCGGATTGGAAGGAGATCACGATCTGTTCACCACTCGTATCACCTCAACACAGCCCAATCACAAGCAACTCCCCAGCGTCCCTGCCCATCCAACACAACCTCCCACGTAGGTCGAGCAATACCGACCATAACCCCCGGCTTGACATCATTCCCGACACCAAGACCGCTCAACCGGCCTGGGCCCGCGAGAATAAGCTTAACGGGATTCGCATCCAGTGCGTCCGTCTCCTCGCCGGCATCCTCACCGTGACTCTTTTCGCGAAGCACCCGTCTTCCCAGAACAAGCGTCATGCCCCTTGCACTTCCACCTCGTAACTCATCAACACGGACACGAAACGTCCACTCGCCGTCCTGATTCGCAGTCGTCATAGAACCGGCACCAACGCCCGCCTCAACATCAACAAGCCAATTGCGCACTTCAGCCGCAAGACCGCCGGCCACATACTTCGGGCCCTTCCGTCTCGGCGAAAACGCATCAGGTAAGGGTTCCGGCCGGAACGCGTCCGGGATCTCAGTTGGTTTAAAGCGTGGCGCTTTCTGAAACGTCGGCTGCGTTGCTCTATGAGATTGTTTCTCTTTCCCTTTGGAGACTTCGACGTCGTCGCCGAGATCATCTACATCCGGATCGGCATCGTCGTTCATAGTTGGCGGGAGCGGAAACGATGACTCAATCTCGACAGAATCCCGCATCTCGACATCAGGACTCGAGGCCCCGTCCCATGGCGGGGTCTCAGAAATCCGGCGCCGCTTTGCGCGGTGTTCGTCATTCTCATTCTCATCCTCATCATGAGCAGGCGACTCACACACCACATCGTCCCCCTCAATCAACGTATCCCCGTCATACACCAAACACCGACTCGCCACCGGTGACGGCGCCGGCGGTGAACTATCGATGACAAAATCATCGCGCCGCTGCTGATGTGCCGTCGATGCCCGCGCAGCAGAGAAGCGCGGTGTCGCCTGGAATTGCTGGCTACCGGCCGGCTTGGGCGTGTCGCTGCCTGGCTGGGACCGCTTAGGGACGAGGAAGCGGTGGGGTGTTGGCGTCTGTGATCGGAATTAGAACATTTGGTCTCAGATGGGAAGGGGAAGGGGGCTCACGGCCGGGGGCGCCATGTTCACGTCTCATGTCGCGTTCTGTGAGGGTTGGTGAGATGAGCTGGGGTCATTAGTGCAGACGTGAGCTGCACAATGACTAGTCGAATGATTCAATGTGCCATTTCAAATCTTCTCCCTTTTTGCAGGACTTTTGCGTCGCGAAAATATTCTGTACAAGAGAGGTAGAAGTTGATGCAGTTTACTCTTGGAAACGTTCTTTGGTGTTTCGTCATTTTGCCCAGACCCGACCTCCTGTCCGCGAAGCCAGAAGCCCCGATAGGTTCATATCACGTCTATATGAATGCGAATACGAAAACACCATCACGAGTACCCCTTAATCCGTGGAGGTGTATATTGGACTTCATCGAAAGCAATCAAGGAAAAGAGGAAAGAGCAGCATAATCAACTGAAATAGTCATTGAATCAGATCTCTGCCTTAATCATTCAAGTAGCCACTGCAGACTCTGATAAGTACAGCCCATCTCGTCCCAACGCCTCGCCAAACATACAATACAAATACCAAATCTCACGAACCATGTAAAACGTACCTAAGCCATGCATGCAACACTCCCATCATTCAAACGAACCGCTTCCAAACAGACTACCCACAACCTTACTTCGCCCCTCAGCACCCTTCCACTTCTTCGCCTCGCGTCTCTTCTCCGCATCCGCGACCTTGGCCCTCCGCTCATTCTCGTGAGCGAAGTAGTTGATACCAGATCTTTTACTGGCATTCTTCTTCAACTTGCCATCGTCGCCAAAGGCAGCGGCCTTGTTCAGAGAGCCTGAAGTACCACCCATGGAGCCGTGGCTGGTCTCGCTGTGCGCGGTGGAGGTAGAGCTGGTGCTGAGCTTGGACGAGTTCGTAGTTGCGCGACGGAGTAACGCCGGTACTTTGAACCCGCTGCTTGTGCTGGATTGAGCTGCGAATGCGAGGCGTGAAGTACCGCTCGTAGAAGCTGTGGAAGAGGAGCCATTGCGCTTCAGTGTAATTCTGTCGACGACAGTACTACTAACAGTGCGCCTGGAATTGAGGTTCTCCTTATTAGAGTGTGACGATGTTGGTTGCTCCCCTTCCCCTTCGCTGTCGGAGGCATTAGTAGCGAGGATGAGAGACTCGGTGGAATCATTGTGCTCATCAAGCAGTGTCGAAAGAGATCTTCGAACCTCCAGAATCGACGCTGGCCGAGCGCCCTCTTTAGTACGCCGCTCACTTGGGTTCGACCGTGAGCCATCCGGATCCGCGCGAGTGCGTTTGCGATTTGTAGTTTGGGGCTGGGTCTCGGGGATGGCTTGGTCGGTTTGCGACTGGCTATCCTCGCCACTAGGAGACGCCGTCTCGACGAAGTTGTCACAGAAATCAAAGTCCTCGTCATCCCTCATGTCCTCCATGCTCTTCAGGAACGCGGCGGTTCGAGGGTTCTCTGCAATTTTACCAACACGCTCATCCGCGAACAGTGCTTTTTGCATCTTGGCAAACTGGCGACGTTTCAGACGACGGCGGGCCTCGCCTCCGTCGTCCGAATCGGAAAGATCGAAGTCGTGGCCATCGCCACGACGTCTCTTCCGGAGCATACCCGAAGTAATGTCCCGGAAGAGCTTGTCAACCTGAGCGGCATCTGCGGCGCGATCCTGGTCCCTGCGATGAATTAGCGATGGGATATTTCGAGAGTCGAGACTATGAACTTACGCAAACATGCCAGCCAATTTGGCTGCATCCCACTCATTCTCACCAGAATCATCGATCATATCCTTGTCCAACTCCTGGTCCTCATCACTGGAGTCTTCACCATCTGCACCACCAAGACCAGCGTACTCGTCTTCAGACTCTTCGGCCTGAACCTCAACCATCTCATTCGCCTTGCTCTTCCTCTCGTCAAACTTCTTCTTCCGTCGCTTCTCTCGCTTTGCTGCTTTCTCCATCAAACGGAAGGCATCGGGTGTCGCAGCTATCTTTTCAGACGGTTCGTCGGCCTCAAAAGTGGACGCCCTGCGGGATCTTTCAGGAGCCTTCTTTGATGGGGATGTAGAAGCTTCATCAGCAAAATCAATCCGTCGGACCAGTCTTCCTCGTTTCCTTGCAAGTGGTGACTCTTGTATGACTTCGTCTCGGGTGCTGCCAAGCAGAACAGTGCTGTTAGTCGATGGCGGAGCGTCAATAAACCGTTGTTTCAAAGGCGTGTACTCCTGAAACCCGCCGTCTTGTGTGGGATCGAACATCTGTGTTGAATCCTCCAGCATGAGGCTATCAAGCCCATGAGTCTGTGACTGTGAGAAATGGAGCTGTACTCCCTGGGTTTGAGTTTCGCCCGTCTGGGAGCCTCCTGCGTGAGGAGGTTGGCTATCAGACACCATGCCGTTGTTTTGAGACTGGTCAGCTGTGGCAGAGAACTGGGAATCAGGGAATTGATTACTGCTAGGCATCAATTCCATGGGCGAACCACTTGGAGATTCCGGATCACTATCATCCATGGTGCCAGCAAATATCTGAGTGAGGCCCAAACCAGCAGGAGCTGCGGGTGCGATAGGGAGGCCAGGAATGAAAGGTTTGGTCGCCGAGCGCAAGACTGAGGTTGGTGTTTTAGTTTTGGAAGGGCTTGACATCAGCATAGAAGGCGATTTCGGTAAGAAGTGCTTCGGTCTGGGAGTAGCCTCAATAGTACCAGCTTCGTCTTCGTCTTCATCATCTGAGATGATCTGGGCGTGCTTCTTGGATCTTCGTGATTGACGGATACTTGGCCGTTTCAACGCTTCGATGTCATCATCTGAGAAATCAGATGTAGTCTTTTCGTCTCCAGAATGCGCTTCTGCTTCGTCCAAGACCATGGCATCCCCGTGAACTTCATTGCCTTCCTCTTCAGATCCAGAGACATCGTCATTGACCTTCTCCTGCTCTTCGTCTTCAGATCCAGAAAGTTCAATTTCATTCTCGTCGCCATCGGCCTGGTCGTCGTAGGAGTCGTCCTCTTCGCTATCGTCCCAGGCAAGGGGGTCTGCTTCGGCACCCTGCTTTTTGCGATTTGCCTTCGCCTCCTCTCGCTCACGCGACATGATCTCCTCAGCTTCCTTACGCGCCCTAGTCACGATATCTTCAATTTGCTCTTCCTCTCGTTGTCGCTCTTCGGCAGACTGGACTACTATGCCCTTGGCACGGAGCGCTTCGAGACGCTGTTCGCGCTCAAGTTTGGCCTGAGCCTTGGCGCGTTGCTGTAGAGACAATTGAAGTTCACCTAGGGTCATGGACGGCTTCCCATTTCGTACTTGCTCCCTGGGTGGTGAAGAAAGCTGTGCGAGGTTGCGCAACACTTTCATCCCAGAAGATTCCTGTAGCCGGTTCTCGGGAATGCGCGCAAGTAACGCATCAAACTTGTTCTTCTTTGAGGGTTTCACAATTTCGAGTTCATCGTCAATGTCTACCATGTCTGTGTCGGCGTGAACAGCAGGAAGTTTGACCCTAACTCTACGCGGTAATGCTTTTGTCGTGGGTTGTTCGGATTTGGGGATTGGAGCCGCTGTCTCGTCGGGCTTCGCTTCGGCTTTATCGTGAATAAGGTCCTCGTTTGCGTCTCCAGGCGCAGGCGTAATATTATTCGATGGGGATACTGCAGTAGCTGGCTGTTTAGAACCTGGTTTGGGGCTAGGAAGAGAACTCGGTGGCGTCCCATTGTTCTCTACCTCAGCATCAGTCTGAGGGATTGATCCCGGTGTCGTAGGGCGGCTGGAACCGGGTTGCTTGTTTTCGCTCTCGGTGGGGATTCCCTCGGCTCGGAAGTTGAAGCGCTGGAAAAGCGAAGCCTTGCTGATCTTCTTCTTGGTCTTTACTTCATGGGCAAGCTGAAGGCTTCGGCTTAGTCGCTGCGTCTCGCGATGCATTTCTTCTAGCGCCTTTTTGCTGGCTTTTCGGGCAGGGCGCGAGACCTCTTGCGTGAGCTTACGACCACCATCGTCGTCTGTGATGTCTGATACATCGTCGTCGTCGGCGTCAGAGTCCAATTGCATCTGTTCGCCCATGCGCTCGGCCCGTTCTTTTCGTTTGCGTTCCTCTTCGGCTTCCCTCTCTAGCCTCTCTTTTCGCTTTCGCTCAACAAGTGCTTGAAACCGAGCACTTTTGCCCAAATCTATAGGTACATCGGCATCGTCGGACTCAGAATCAGATGGTGCGGGAGATACAAATAGGCCGGGAGACGAGTGTCGCTCTGCTTGATTAGCAGTCTCTGGCGTGGTTTCACGTTCGGGTCTAGTCAGTCTTCTTCGCGATGGAGCCACTACGACATCCTCGTCGTCGTCTTCCTCTTCTTCCTCCTTGTCCTCGCCTTCTTGTCCAGTCGATGGTCCCCCCGCAACGGTTCTGTGTTCTGACGGTGAGGACAACGTCGCATCTTGTTGAGTGCGTCGAGGAGAATCAGAAGCTGAGCGTGATTTCGATGCCACTTTGGATTTTGTGAAATTTGCATGCATTCGAGCAGCGAGACGGCCTCTAGGTCGGAAAACCTCAGCGTCCTCATCTTCAGATTCGTCTGTTTCTGCCTGTGAGACTTGTGACGGATCAAGCTTCCGCTTGCTCTTGTCGATCGAGGCAAACAGCGCTTTGGCATCGATGGGACCCCTGATCTCGTCGTCCGATGATTGATCGTCGACAGCTGCTAGCATTGCCTTGAGTTTTGATCGAGGAGTCAATTGCGGCGATGCGGGAGCAGACTTCTCGCCGGTAGGCAGTGGTGAGCCGGTAGAAGCCATCGTCATTGACCGTTACCGGCAGAGAGCCGGAAGAAAAAGTGATATTGGCGTTGTTTAGAAGGATTAATTCAGTCAAGCATGAAGAGGATATTCTTTTTAAAAGTGGCCTAACTTATGGGGGGACTGAGAATGTTCAGTGTACGGAATAGAAGAAACATGAATGTCTGATGCTTATCGATGGTCAGAGGTACGGAATGGTGTCAATAAGAGAAGATGAATGAATGAATTACGGAATAGATACGGAGTAGACTGCGGATTCGGTGGTGGGGATCGTCGCATGTCCACTTAACAAATGCACGCGATCCGAACGCGTTTCCGTGATGGTCATCGCGTCGAGCATTTGAAAAGTGGACCCCACTTTAACGTCATTAATACGCTAACCTATTCTCGCACTAGCGTGGGCTGTACGATGGGTCCTGGGCATTCTTCAAGGGGGCCGCCGTGTAAAGACTGTCCCATACTGTGTAATCTATACGGAGCAGCGCATTACATTGTAAGTAAATATCTACCTAGCTATCATTCAATGTCAATAGGGGCGTCCCGACATGTCTGTATAAATAAATGTCTGCGACGACACCTTTAGTTTAAGCAACACAGAGGGTATCGATAATAGCAGCAAGTACCAAGCCCTTTCCAATCGGTCCAAGAAACGCCAAACGCCGTAATCTGCCTTCCCAGAGCTGCCATGTAATCCGTCTTTTGCGCTAGGTAATTCACACACGCTGGGCCGCGAGGCGGCGATTCTGCAAATACAGAATTCAAGGAATCGCTAATACTCCGTCAAGCACATTGTTGAGGGACTGCATGTCCTGCGAACAAGTGCCTGGCCAGACAGAATCATCCTCCTCCTCCTCCTTATCAATATCCATTGCATCCGGCTCCTCGCCATTGGTCAAGCCCGCGTGGTTGCCGTCCACGCCATTGGGTGCCACCTTCTCGTCGTTATGTGACGGCGTATATCCCTCCATGTAACTGTAGTTGCCGTAATGCTCTAACTCGCCATCTCGATAGGTGTGCAGGACCGACTGGCGAACGATAGGAAAGGAGCTGATACCACAGTCACCAATTTCCAAAGCAAGCCGTAAATCCGCCATGCCGAGGGGTGGGCGCTCGCTGGCGGCTTTGGCTTCAATCGGTAAGAGACCACTCTTATCTCTGGATACCTCACCCTTTTTGAGGGCTGCCTCTTCTTTCCTCAACTGTCGTCGATATTTGTGGGTCTGTATCCACCCAACTCCGGCTCCAAACCCGGTACTGCCTGAATCGCCAGGCCCATTGCTCCTGGTCCTGCTGAAAACTGTTGAGAGAAACTCCTTAATAAAAGTTTCCGTTGCCACAGTCATAAACTGCGCCACGTCGGGAGCATGGCCACCAACGAGTCCAGACTCGTATGATATCGGCAACATGCGCGACTCGATGCTCGCAATATCAGGGAATTCCCCAGACTCCACAGCCAGCGGCTGCGCGAATCGCTTCCGTATTTCCAGGTCCAAGTCTATCATGTTCAGCTGATGCGTTCCTGACGGGGTTTTGCTATCTCAAACTTACTCATGCCGTTGAGCCCAGTGGCACTCTGAGGTATTTCTGGGGCTCGCGTGACTCTGCCTCGGTGATGTTCCATGAACATGTCGCTCATCATATCATGAGGGTCAATCTACTCCAAGTCAGCTTCTCATGCTGGAAATATATCATGATGTAACCATAGAAAAAGGTTATTCTAACATCATTGAGCGCGAGAT
Organism: Xylariaceae sp. X3-2; assembly: GCA_028637685.1. Lineage (NCBI taxonomy): Eukaryota > Fungi > Ascomycota > Sordariomycetes > Xylariales > Xylariaceae > Xylariaceae sp. X3-2. The sequence goes on from JAJFDI010000018.1 coordinate 106,410, forward strand.
CTTTGATGCGCCGTCTGTCACGGCTTGGGAGTTGCATGACATCGGCTTTTAACCTCCGCTCAGCAGCATCGCCCGTCACAGGCTTGGCTCCAACATTGGCCATCGGCTTGTCGTTGGCAGAAACCCATGGAGCCAGCCCTGCATCTGGCATTTCTCTTGTCAAATTTCCATAAATCGCGGCCAGGAGCTGGTTGTGGAGATGCCATTTTTCGCCATTGGGAGAGGCTAATATGGGTTCGACGCGCTCGGAGTATTCCGTCTGGTTTAACCGGCCTGTGCAGTCCTCGGGTCAGCGTATATAGAACAACAGGATAGAAGTTGGGCAACAAGAACGAACCGGTGACGAATTGAGTCACGGCTTCTTTGTAGGAATTCCATTGCTCCGTGCCAATAGCGCCCTTCAAGGCGGCATACAACGGCTCTAGATCAATGCGTGCAGGAATGATCTGACTGGTTTTTGTTATCTTCTGCGTGGCCGGCGTTGATACGGTAATTGGTTTGAGGATGGGCGTCGAGAGGCTAATCGATGGGCGACTACTCAGAGCCGCAGGGTCTATATCCACCATGCTGGCAGGGTGACCGGTCCGGAGACCCAACTGGATGGGGGATCCTTGGAACTACGCGGCGCACGAGTCTGTGACTACTGGTAAGAGGACGTAAACTACGACAATACCGCCGTGTAATTAAACAAAGTAAAGGAATTTCGGGGAGGAGTGGCGGGCGTGTGCGCGCGATCGAGATGGATGGGAGAGTCAGAGAGGGTGAGTGGGAGGGCGAAGTCGCGTGAGATCGAAGGCGGGCAATGCGGCGCGAAACCGGGCAAGTATCAAGGACAACCTCCCAGAGATTTCTCAGACTTCGCACATGCGCAGGATATTCGTCGCTGAAAATAAGTTAAATTACATTGGGCGAGCATAGATGGACCCTTGATGAAGTTGACTTGGATGTTCGCTTGAATAGAAGTAGTTGAGGTGCAGGTAAGGTAGAAGAAGAAGACGGATGATTAAGGTGTACGAACGCTATGCCGAGTAGTTCGGAATCCCCGTCTAGGTGAATCGATTGTTGGTCAAAAGCTGCCCGGCGGTAGGTACCCATTTGTACCTGTTATCCACTGCCGGTACCTGAATGGTGGTACGCTAATGCGTACGGTAGGCTGCTTCAGGTGATCTCGGACCTAAGAGAGCCACTAAGATATCCAGGTTAGGTACCTGCCTGCATGCTTTATGGATATAGCCAGCACTCCAGCTCGCAGAATAGTCTTGTATGGCGGTGTATGCATTTAACAAGGTGCCCGTGAAACAATGGCATTCTTCTAAGCGGAGTTACCCGCCTACACAGGTTAACCCGCCGGTCTTGTTGTGTTTCGCGCACATCCTCTTTCGCAGCTCTCATTTGTCTCAACTCTCAGCTGCACACACCTTCATGTATCAACCCTCCTTCCCTGCTGAGCAGAGATTCTGATCTGCCTTTGTCCCCTATATATCGGCGCATTTCTTCAGACAGTGCCTCGACTTGACAAAATGACACAATGTCTCGACCAGGTCCGGACCGCTCGAAGCGCGTTGATACCAGCATCAACCGCCTCATCTCGCAGATAATCCCCGACAACCCTCTCTACACCGAGGATGAGAACCAATTGAGACACGACCTGCTCTTCCAGCACGTCAAGGAGCAGCTCGAAGGGCAAGTGCGCACAGTCCTGGTAGAAATAGACGACGCGATGGAACAACCACCACTAATAATGCTGAAGCCTCCAGGCCGCAACCTCCTCCCTTGGCCGACCAGAACCATGCCTCTGAATTGATCCGTCGCAGGCTCGTGCAGTCTGACCCGAACCTGGCGCTACGATTCTCCAACCTGTACTCGAGACTGCTGGCCCTGCCTATTCTCGACCAAAAATGGGCGATGCTCTATCTCCTACACCAACTGACAGATTCCCCCGATCCGAACCTGCCCGACCCTGTCGCTTTGGCCGAGTATCAGCAGGAAGAAGCCAGGGAGCAGAAACGGCGAGATCGAGAAGAGTATGGCTCTCTTAGTCCCTCCGATCGCGAGAGCGAACCCGAATATGTTCAGGACCCTATGACCGGCTTCTATCGGCCAACCGATTTGCGCGACGTTCTGAAGAACCCGAGGGAATTCAGGTCTGCGGATGGTGATCCTTCCTACGAGGCGTCGAAGCGCCCGGTGTCTTCTGGCGAATGGAAGCGCAACAAAGGATTGCGAGCTGACGACTCGGCCGATGCGCCCAAGAGAGATGTTGCCATCAAATCGAAGTTGCTGGCCGATAACTACGCCGGCATCGATCCTCCCGAGACAACATTGCTCAGAGATTTGCCATACACCTTACAAGGTGTCTCCTCCGCTACCCTTCCCTTTGCTTCGGATGGTTCTTTGAGGCTGCCTGCCTCTTTGCCGCCTCCTCTGGTCGGTCTGCTCCATACACTAGCTGAGCCATCGCTTTTATGTAAAGCTCTTCAAAATTTCGTGAAGACTCCCGCCAAAGGCCTTCTGGACCAGAGCCTCCGGGCTGCCATCGACGATGAGCTCCGATCTTATTTGACTCTTGTTGCAACCTTGGAAGGTCAGATCCGACGGGCCTTATCATCCATAGACGAGACGGCACCTCGCGGCGGCATTGGGAAAGCTGGTGTTACCCTCAAACGCTGCGTAGTTTGGACTCGCGAGGCAACAATGGGGTTGAGACTGTTGAGCCTGATCGCTGAAGAGTCGAAGGCGAAGAAAGGAGGCCAAATCATATCTCTAATTCACTCCTTTTCAACGTCACATGGTGACCCCATTGTTGGAGCCTTTGCGGAACGCCTACTAACACCTGTAACGCGACCCTTTTACAATATCCTCCGTCATTGGATTTATGATGGAGAGCTCTCCGACCCCTATTCGGAGTTCTTCATACAATTGATCCCCACGGAATCAATGACCAAAGGCAAGACAGGTTCAACGAACGTTTGGAATGAAAAATACGAGATGGCTCATGCTATGATTCCCTCGATCATCACAGCTGAATTCGCCGAGAAAGTCCATCTCATAGGGAAGTCCCTGAACTTCATTCGTCACAGTTGCGGTGACGCCTCGTGGGTTGAATCCTATTCCAAAGCCTCGTCCAAAGAGCTGCGCTACGGAGATACTGCTACACTCGGATCGTGGATTGACGAGGCCTACAAGATTACAATGCGTCGCTTAGTACATCTTATGACGAACAAGTTCCATCTTTTCGAACACCTTCAGGCGCTTAAAAGTTACATCCTCCTAGGACAAGGTGACTTCATTGCGCTCCTAATGGAGTCGTTGGCCGCCAATTTGGACCGACCAGCGGGCGCTCAGTATCGTCATACATTGACTGCTCAGCTCGAGCACGCTATTCGCGGGTCCAATGCCCAATATGACTCTCCAGAAGTCCTTCGGCGACTAGACGCTCGTATGCTCCAGCTTTCCCACGGTGATATTGGCTGGGATTGCTTTACCCTTGAATACAAGATCGACGCGCCAGTGGATGTTGTCGTCTCAGATTGGGGCAACCGCCAGTACCTCAAGGTCTTCAATTTCTTATGGCGCATAAAGCGCGTTGAGTTCGCACTGTCGTCTACCTGGCGGAAAGTGACCACAGGCTCCCGAGGTGTCCTTCAGACAGATCATCCCGCGGTCCAAGAGACTTGGAAGACAACACGAGGATTCCTCGCCGAAATGGTGCATTTTGTAGGTCAATTGCAATACTACATTCTTTTCGAGGTTATCGAAAGTTCTTGGACGGAGCTCCAAGCCCAGTTGAAGCGAGAAGATGCTACGCTAGACGATATGATCAAGGCGCACAAAACGTATTTGACCTCCATCACGCATAAAGGTCTCCTCGGTGCGCGTAGGAAACGTTTCATGGGTTCCTCCACAAGCAGCTCTGCTACGGCTGCCGCTGCAGCTAACGAGGAGGATGACAACAGCTACATGATACAACTAAGCGACTTGCTCCGCACCATGCTCAATTACCGCGACTCCGTCGACGGTCTGTATTCCTGGTCGGTGTCGGACTTCACGCGCCGCCAAGAAGCCGACCTCCGACGAGAGGACATGGTCTTTGATGATACCCCAGGGGGGGCGCACAGCGAGTTTCCCGCCCTCCAAGAGCGCCTCCGCCATCTCGGCGATCGCTTCCGCACGCGTCTCCAGCTGCTCCTGGGGGATCTGGCTTATCAGCCTGACGTCGACCTGCGCTTCCTGGGTGTGTCTATGAACTTCAACGACGTGTACCAGCCCGTTCGTCGCAAGGCGAAGGGCACACCGGGAACCTCGATGTCTGGCAGTATTGACAAGGGGAAGGAGCGAGCAAAGGAGTAAAGTAAGAAATATTTTGTAAAATCAGAAAAAGGGAGTGAGGTGGGCACGGTGGCTTTTCACGGATGAAAATACCAGGAACTTTTCGGAGGCGTTAGGGACGCGAGGTTTTGTTATTGTGGTGTAGTATGTGTGTGTGTGTGTGTACTTGTATTGTTGTTAGGAAATAAAGTCGAGAATACGAAAACAAATATGGCAAATAAAGTTCTCAACAGATATGATACGTATCTTGACAAATCAACTACGGCGGTCCCTGAAGCGCAAGACGTCGTCACCCTACGATGTTTACCGATTGCGTGCTCGCGTCGGAGTCCTCGGAAACTTAATTTGTCGTCTTGTTTGATTCCCAACAGAGAGGATATTCTTGAAACTGTCCCCAGTGTAGAGGGATCCGTAGTCAGAGTTACGCTTCTGGATTACGAAGAGGTAGTACGTTGGTACAGAAAAGGGGTAGTCCGAATTGCAAAGGTACTGGCATGTACTCGATATCTCGAACATGTAGCAACTTTTCATCGAGATCCAACCTTTGAGCCGGCATCAGTGCTGCATTTCAACCCAGTCAAGAATTTTGTCAATTAAGTTTCAAGTGCTCGTGCCCGAGAATTCAAACACCTCCACGTAACCAGATATGCGTATCCCGAGTCAAATCAGAACCCAATATCTCATTGAAAACAAATGCAGCGTTGCCATGGTGACCGGATCCGCGGCTCTTACGACGCAACTTGAAGAAAGGGATAGAAGTTGAACGGCGAACATCACGACGGCGTTTTCAAGGGATGACATTCCTATGGCGAGATGATATTGGTATTAGGCTTTCCCGGGGTGATTAAACAAAGGTTTTCTCCTTTCATATGCCGTCCGGTAGAACAAGAACTGAAGGATCTTGCCCAAGCGCGGAAGGCCAGCCGTACACCCCTTTCCAGTCCCTGTTGTTACGTTACACCCGTGAAGTTCTCCTGTCGTCGCCGACATCGTGGTATCTAGAACAGGTGAAATGAAGTCGAAAGTTGAATTTGAGTCTAGTTATACTCGGTATGTCACGTTACATACCTGTACCAATGTACGCATCGAGATTTACTTCGTCGGTGATACCTACCACCTACCTCTGCCTACAGCATGTGGTCCTCGAGGCATGACAATAGTATTGTATTCCGTCTTTCCTGCTGATGATTTCACTTTCACACATTGTAACCCGAGTCATCGTCCAGTTGACACGACCCCTTTATCAACCCACATCTACGAAGCTCAATAGGAAACAGAGGCAGTCCTACACAACAAAATTATATTCACAGTTGACACAAAACACAAGAACGTGTAGAGAACCCGATACTTTTATTTCGCATGGTCATATCATTATCGTCACTCATACCTGGTGCAAGCAAACTCGTGAAACGTAGACCTAGGCCATGGCCATGGCTCTGAGGATCCTCTGCCCATGTCTGAACTCTGGGCGAATACAGCACCGCCTCCGCTACTCCTCCTCGTTGAACCCGAAACAAAGGAAAATTGTAAAGTGCCTAGCAATGACGTTCGCAAGTGATATCCCATAAAGGAACCTCACTCCGTTCGTCAAAAAACAAGACTCGACTTGTAAAGGTACAGTAGTCTTTTCTCTCCCAACGCCCATTAAAGAGGAGTTCTCTCGTATAACCGCCTGTCTCCTCTATGCTTGCGCCGTGATACTGTATAGAGTGACTCTCCCAGTAAACGCCAGGTAAATAACGAGTGTCAGTCGTGTGGTTGCAGTGTCACGACTCCTCGGACCATGACAATAACCCGAAAATAAAAGATAAGCCCACGACCTCTGAATCACTTCTGCTCCTTCCTTCCTTCTCCCGCAACACGTAATGAAGCCCATTGTCAGATGGGGCCGTAGCCTGAGGCAACTGTAAACCGATGTCGACCATTGCCATCTCGTGATCTCTGTCGAGACAGCATCTTATAGACTTATACCACAAAGTCCTTCGTCCTTGCTGATCGTCTCTCTATATCCAGCACAGGTGACAACTAATCGGCGGACCCAACGCCGATTCCCAGGTATATCCCCACCCTAATCCATCTCCCGGAGATTGAGTAAAGCGCGATTTTCGAATGTGAAAACAAATTGGACAGTTGTTGCATTCCACAGATTAAACGTCGGTCATTTCCGTATCGAGTGACAGTGGTTCAATGACATCGTCGCCAGGACCCCAGTTACCTTCGTATACCGTGGCCCCAGCTCTCCGGCGATGACCAACCCAGTTCATCGCCTCCAGTTGAAGCAGGTCAAACACAGTGAAGCGGAGCATTGGGACAGCCGCCAACATTCGTCGAACAACTTTATCCAGAGAGCTAGGATGCTCGGGATCGCTCATGAAGACAGGTGGCTCTTGTAATTCTGTCTTTCGAATAGAGCTTGTGCGATTCAGGCCAAAGATGTCGCCTGACTGCCTGGATCCGCTTCTAATGACATGTCGACGAGAACTCTTTGTTGCGCCCCCGTCACTGTCGGGCCCATTCAGATTGCGTTCAGTTTCGTCTAGGGGCATACCCTCCGCATCACGCTGAATAACATCATCGGCCTCGGTAGTAAGGACGGGGATTTCAGAAAAGTCGTCCTCTCTCAAAGCCGTCCAGGTGGCTCCGTTCTCGGGGAGCTTGACATTGGCCGCAATTTCTAGCATAATCAGTCCGAGGGAAAAGATATCGGCCGGAGCATCGATTTCGGAACGGAGCGCTTCGGGAGCCAGATATTCCCGATCTCCATCCATATCGAAACTGTCCTCTGGGGTCTGGTGCAGAGATAATGCCAATCCGAAATCGCCAATTTTCAGGGATCCGTCAAAGCCAACCAAGACATTGGAGGGCTTGAGGTCTCGGTGGACAAATCCAGCGGCATGGATGTGTTGCAAACCCTAGGTAAATGCATTAGTGGATATTTCGATCTTTCGTCGAGTACGAACGTATTCAGGGACTTACTTGGGTCATCTCCAACATGATCTTCCAGATTCTGAAGTCATCCAGTCGACCTCTTGCTCCAACCTCTTGAAGAAACGTGCTCAAGTTGCCCTCCTCGCAAAACTCAGTCTGGATGAATATCTTGTTACTCTCTTCCCAACTGTCAACGAGCTGCAAGACATGGCTACATCCAACGAGAGCCTTGAGTATATTGACTTCATTCAAGCGCATTTTCCGGTCCTTTTCGCCCTGAATGGGAAGAGTCAATCTTTTGACGGCAAATACATTGGCGGACGAGGGGGACGCGGGTGTAAACGACTGATGAGTTGGTGTGCGGAAGAAGCTATTGTCAGCTCCAGTACTAGTCTTCGTGTTCTCCGTGACTTTATAAACTTCCGAAAATTCGCCATGTCCAATGTGCTCGACCTTCCCGAAACGGCGTCTGAGACTAGTGTCGACCTCCCGGGTAGACGCTCCGTGAACAGGAGTGATGACACGTTTATCTAGCTGCAAGGAGAGACCATGCTGTCGCGTCGTAGGTGTGGCAGGTGGGAAAGCTGAACCTCTTCCGCCGTTCCCAAGACCGAGAAAGCCCTCCGAATGATGAGAACTAACCGGAAGGCCAGCACCCGGAGGGAAGGCGTTCTGCGGTGTCCTTGGCGATGCCTGCTTGTTGAAGTCAAGACGTTGCAAAGGGGTTGCTGCTTTAGGAGCAAAAATGTTAGTATAAATCATTGGAACAGTGGTGCCAATGACGACTCCAGGTACCACGACAACTTCAAAGGGGAGGCTTGACTTACAAGTGACATCTGCGTCATGCTGTGCGGATGAACGCACATTAAAAGACGAAGGGATTTGGGGCAGCAGACGACTGATAGTCGGACTCTCATTGTCGATCTCACTCAAGCTGCTCCAGCTTTGGTTCGGCAGCTGATTCTTGGTAGGCGTAGGCGGCATGTAGCCATCGTCACATGTATCCATCTCGTCTGCAAACTTGCTAGGGCTGTTGTTCTCGTCGTTGTAGAGACTGAGAAGACTTCCTTTACGAGGTTGCTTTGCATTGAATCCGGGAAAGAGAACAGGTCGCGGCGGTTCATCAGAGTCGCGGCGGCCGAAAGGAGTTGTGGGAGAACCAAGGTGTCTGTTAAACCTTCCGCCTCTCTTAGCAAGACCAGTTGGGGGCGGCGGAGGGAATGTAGCAAAACCATGACTAGGCTTTTTCTGTATTCCGGGCGGCGCCTTCTTGCATGGGGTGTCCGGCATGGCTAGTGTGAATGAGGCGGTCGAGAGCTTTTCCTCCGGGTTCCGAATCATCTTGGAAACTAGGCCAGTAGAAGCGAATGCACCCTCAAAAGGTTTCGCATGTTTGTAGTCAGGCGTCGACATGCTAGCAACCGGAGAACCGGAAAACTCATGTTTAGGGCGAACTGCACCCAGAGGCAGACTCTTCGAGAGATTCATGCGGTGCTTTGACATCTGCGCCGCCGGAATCGAAAGATGAATGGGGGGATCATCTTCTAGGCTTGAGTTTGAAGATGAATTTCTGATGGTTCGGGAAAGTGGATGGCGCTGTGCTGGCGGCTGGATTTTGTGAGAGGGCTGAGGAGGGATATCATCCGCAAACGGACTATCCCGTGGAGGCGGCGTGAACGATTCCATCAGCAGGCGCGGTCGATTCATATTGATGGGGTTAGCTACTTCAGGTGAATATGTTGGCGTCGTGGAATTCATGCCACTGCGTCGCGAGGCAGACATGTGGTCGCCACTGTTACGCTGCTGAGGAGTAGATTTACGCAGCGAGCCAGATTTTCGTAGCATTTCCGACGGTGACATTGCGTCTAGGGCCTCGTCGTCCGCATTCACGGCGGTGTAATTGGTCCAGTCATGGTCGCTGGATAGGTTGTCCTCCTCTGTGTCCGTAGGGCTAGGCAGTTTACCACACTGATCGAAGATATCAAAGCTATCCAAAAAGCCTGGGCCACAACTGCGGCGTTTCGCCTTGGGAGTATCTTCACTCGGCTGATTGAACTTCATCATGGTATCGTTCCTTTTCTTCACAGGACTGGGTTGTGGAACGGTGTCCAATTTGAGAAGATAAGAGGTAGAGATGTTGATAGGCAAACTATGCCGATTCGTGGGCTTCTCTGTGCTCTTGCGTGCAGCAGCGCTGCGCGTTGAAACAGCGCCAAGATTCTCCTGCCCGTAAGGTGTGGTGGGCGTCAAAGCTGGCACTGAGTTGCCTGCAGCAGAAGCCGCAGTCAAGGCGCGTCTAGATGGACTGCGCGGAGATGTGCGCGGGGATGTGCGCGTGCGTGCCCTGGTAGTGGTAGAACCAGATAACGGGCTTCTAGAGGCGGACTTGCCGGCTCGTAGCGACAGTTTGACGCTAGGTCGGAAGGGAGTGGCTAATGAGGACTGGTGGTGGTTCGAGCTCAGCGGAGTCGACACTAAATGACCAGATCCGAGATTCTGGGACTGTGCGCGACGAGCCGAAGGTGACGAGGGCGACGAGCCGGTGTCTGAGCTGCTCTGTGATGCAGTACGGGCAAGGTGGAACTTGGATGGCGATCGCGATAGAGAGCGTCGGAGATTTCTGAGTCCGGCTTGAACGTCAACACGATGGTGGGGATGGGTAGGAGATGGTAAAGTTAGAGTGCCTCCACTGTCTGACATTTTGGCTTCGGAGTGGTGTTGACGTGACGCGTGGCCCAGACAGGGTTCGGCTCGACTACGCAACGCTTAGATATGATCGGGCCGGGTGGTAGTGCCTGTGGTGTGTTGGTGTTTGTTGACACGGAGAATGCGCCGGCGTTCGTCCAGCAATGGCGGGTGAACGATGGTGACGTGGGGATTGATCGGGGGCAGAAATGTGAGCGGAGGAGTGTCTAATCGGGTGGAAACATCCGGAATGCCAATGATGTAAGGGCAAGAATGTTTCTTCAACAACGGTGACTAAGACTGCTCATGGTTTGCTTTGCTGTGTGTGTCTCAGCGCAAACGTATTGGTGGAAGAGGGTAGGTATGTGGAGAGAGGGAGGGGATGAGATTAGGATTGTCGCAAAGGCTTTCCCGTATGGACACTCCGATCGAGCCGGTCCAACAAGTAGGCGATTACAAGCGCGCGCGAGTGCCGAAGACAGTAAGGTGAAAAGTGGGAGTGGGAGTGAAGTAGAAAGAGAGGATGACGAGAACACACAGACACGGGCACGCGCGACTGTGTTGATTAGATGGTGAGTAAGTAAGTCACCGAGCGACCTTAGTGTTGCGACGGCCTAAAGTGATGCGATCCAGGCAGACGTGTTGTCAAATTGGGTGGCGGCCACTTGTAAGACGGGATGCCGAATGGAAGGAGTGCTTGCACTGTTCAACTGCTCGCAACGAAGTGGGCAGAAAGAGGCTATCGTCAAATCGATGGTGTGGACTAGGTATTATTAGTAGGAACATGAGGGCGGGAGTTGAGCAGGTAGTAGTAGAAGAAGAAGGCAAAAGATATCCTTGCCAGCGATGAAAGGGTGGGTAGTATTTGCAGTTGCAGGCGTTCACTGCTCAGTGAAAGCGAAAAAGGAGAGCAATGAGAGGGACGCGTATAAGTCGAGGTGGGCGTGCGGTTGACACAAGTAGCGGTCAAGGGTACGGTACAAGGAAGGGGCGGATGGGGCAACGGAAATTATATAGGAAAGTGCGAGGGCCGCGCCTACTCCCCTTGTACCGTGGCTTAGAAGTGACATTTAAGGAAGGAACGAACGCCAAAAAGCGCGTTTGTTTACACTACTGAAACGCGTTTTGCGGGTTAATAAGTGGAGACCCCCCTCACGCGATGCGCTTTACATAAGTCCCCTTTTAATGAGGCGAGCTAGTCCCTGTAGGTACGTATGGGGCTGCTGACCTTAGTTGGCGCAGTGCAAGCACTTTGTGCTAGGTAGAGTGCCCACCTGTACCCCCCCCCCCCGGGTGTGCGTACCCATAAAGAGACTGTCTACCTACCTACCTAAGGTATTTATTTACCTGCCTTTCTGGAATCAAGAACCTTCCAAAGTTCAGCAAATCTTGTCGTACCGAGCAACAACAATGGCAAAACTCTATGTAGACACGTAATGCCCTTGAATTGCTTACATGAGGTCAACATCTGAGTTGTGACATTTCGGTGTTCTGGGGCAGGCGCGTCATTCGAGGTAGGTACGTATGAGGTTGAGTGAACCGTATTATGGTTTGTTGTGACTGCTGCTGCTGCCGGTGCGCCGTGACTTGTTCTTTCTCTTTACGGTTCCTTTTTCTTTGCTAGCGTCTCTTATCCCGGTAAGTATCACCCACTCCATGTTCGCAGCAGGTCAGTGGTACCCGTTTCGGCACCTTCTCGAGGATCACTCTGTACATGTGCACCCAGGAAGGTACCTGAATAGGTAAGGTACACCTGCGACACGAATAGAGAGTTACCTTGTAGATACGTAACATTATGCAGAGCTGACAGCCACGAGATACTTTAATATCGAGTACCTGTGTGTCAGGCTTCTGGATGCCCGAATAACAGCAGACCACGCGAACGGCGCTAAGCATTAGTGGTAGCTGTTGCCCCTTTCAGGTACCCAATTAGTACTAGCGCTGACATGTGTACAAAGAATCAAGGTACCAGGTAAGCAACCTTACATAAGGCCGACCTGGGACACGACAACGATGATTGTCGCGAACCGGAAGACAAACCCAACGTGAATGTGAAAACCATGGAAAGAAGCAGAATGATTGTTAGTGTCACTAAGTTTGACAATGCGACCAAAGAAACCCAAAGATTCGTAGGCCGTTGTTTGCCTATCAACAATGCAGTTCGTCGCACCTGCTATTCTCCGTCCACATTCCTATTCTCGTCAATATCATTGATCCCGCATGCCGCAGGTCTCATGTAAACAGCCGACCCGATGCTCCCCCGTTGGGCCACCATGCTTAGTACATATGTACAACAACTCCCGGCTGGGCGCAGTACCGTTACAATTGCATTGATCAACACAGGGGTAAGGTGAGCCGCTGGGGTCAGCTCAGCAGCTCGAAAGTGGTAGGCACATCGATCTTGTAGTACACTACGCCGTCACATGTGTAAGTACCGTACGTACGGGACATGGATTGAGGATTTGGAGTCGATACAGTAAACACGGCCAGAGTTGCACTTCGCATGCCAGTAGGCTACCTACCTATTTCAAACATATTTCGAGCGTTCAAAAGCCGATTAGGTACATCGAGATCTATAGATGATGTCATATGACGTAGCGTAGGCAGTCAACTAGGCAACCGAAGTGCGCGCAGGAGTTGCGCACGTAATCGACGTCGTTGCAGATTCCTTCCGTGCGACTCTCGAACCTACTGGCAAACTCTACGAGAAATGCCATGTGACCGACTGACGATATCGTTCGGAATACGCCGCCACCTTCTCGTGCCAATCGTGAGAAGCGCGGCGGCTTCCCACCCTCCCATCCCGGACAAGCTCCCAGATGGCCCGAAGCTCGCTAGGTTAGCCCACCGGCTCTTTCCTAAGGCTAGAACGACTGAGTGGGTGTGGTTACCTACAGGCTCCTTCCACACGCTAAGGGGACACTATTCCCATCCCGATGGCGCTAGCACGGCAGGTGGCTGGTATATGCCTGTCACAGGTGAATGGCGATTTGTCGAAGTAAACAACACACCTTCGCGCCCAACCAGACACGATCGCATTCATCCGCAAGGTATGCGCACGAGACCAGCTTTGCGAAAAGTGTTTGGCGCATGCTCAGCGCATCGTCAGATCGAGTCTGATGGTGGCAAACATGTCTAAATGGGTGTAAATCTGTAGTAATGGATGACCAGGATATGTTCTTACTACAGGTACGAGTTATCCGTGTAAGTCATCTGTGTAAGTCGAGGATACGAAGTACCTATGCGGGCGGCGTATGGTGGGCGTATTGGAGGCGACAGTGTCTGTTTTGGTGTGCAGGGAGTGTCGCAAACATGCCCAAGCCACATCCATCTTAGCGTACCGTCTTGACGATCCGAGTGGTCCGGCTAACCTCCCAATAATCAACCACCAAATTGTACATCTTCACACTTACACGCTCCATACGGAGTATTGATACAATACGGATTAAATCACTACCAAATTCACAGCTCACAACAGATTAATTGGTTTCACTCTGATGGCGTTTCACAACATTCGATCGGGAACTTCGGAGATAATTGTGAAAAAAACTTGTAGTATTCCGTACTCTGATGCCCATAACACGGCAATCTGACCATCATCGCGTCTGCGAGCCATGCGACTATTTGCGGAGCATTAACTGAATCTGAGTCCACGACGAAGGTATCGCATCGTGTAAACTCAACTCAACGCAAAAAGCCACTTACACGCAGACGACCACTTTCTGAAAGTACAGTAACTGACTACAAGGGTAGACCCATCGGTACTCTGGTACGGATTGCGGTAAAATTGACCGTGCCGTAATGCGTAACCAGAATACAGGCCCAAATAGTAGCGCCAGTCGAGCCGTAGGATCTATCCGGCCCTAGTGAAGCTTAACCACCATCCCGACTTGTAAACTGTCAACCATCAACCGTCAACTGTCAACTAGCAACTAGCAACCGTGAACTCACAACCCCTCGGGATCAACAACCCGCAACCACGGCAACACGCCGTGAAAACAAGAGCAAAGACATAACAATATCCCCTTCCACACTACTACTTGGCAGAGCAGAACTTCCATTTCTTTCGGTTCAGGGGCGGATCACTGTGAATAGGAGGTAGTCTCACAATTGTCCATCTGCGTAGAAGTTCCGTGATGTAGTGTAAGAAGGAAATAAAAAGAAAAACCATCGCCTCGACCTCGAGGACTGAGCATTTGCAAACGACCAAGCAATGAAGTGATGCATAAAGCCCACACCATCGTCCCCATTGTTCGAGTTATTCCTCGTTTACAAGGGCAACACACGAGCCTCGCGGATGAGTTGCGCGACGTCAGGCTGGTCCAGGCAGCTAGCGATCATCTGTGTGAGGAACGGGTTGTCGGTCAACACCGGCACGATCTGATTGCGGAACTCGGGGATATGGAAGTTCGCCGCGATGATGTAGTGCGGGATCTTGTGGATCGACACGTTGGTCACGGGGATGAGCTGGTCCATGCGGCGGACCGCAGCAGGAAAGTCGGTCCACACGGAATGGACGACTCTCATCTTCGCCTCGGTGAAGCCTCCGTTCTGCCCTTCGCCCACGGTAGCATACTCGGGCTTCCATTGGAAAATCAAGAGGGCCGTGCGGTAGAAACGGTCGCGAGCGAGAAGCTGGAGGGCCGGCAAGTTGAAGTACATCGCCACATGGTAGACGTTCATGGATAGGAAGAGACTGTGAGCCATGTAGCCCTCATCCTGCTCAAAATCTGCACCCAACTCGTCATTCTGATTCGCATTTTCATCACCGGCATATTTGATACTTGGCAAGTTGTTGGGCGACGGGAGAATCGCCAGTCTCTCCAAGACCTCGCGCATGGTATACCTGATTACATAGCTGTAGCGGGTGTTGGCGTTCGTATTGCCCGAGCTTCTGTAGTTGCCGCAATAGAAGTAATCAAGCATTTTGCTGACAGCAGTTGGATCAAAGACACCTCCGCGGAGATCAACGCGGTACCTGGTGGTGCCCTGGAAGAGAGAGCCATATGTTAATATAAACAACAATGCTTGATGTTATAGCATTACTTACACGTTCATCAGTCCACTCACGAATCATGGCCTCGAGCATAGGGCAGTGGAGGGCAACGACCAGACGATGGCAATGGTAGATCTGATCATCGCTAAGAATGACCTCGAGATCGGAGAACAACGGGTTGTTCGCGTAGCGCCGAAGGAAAATGAAGAGTGGCGGCATCGTGATAATATCGACGTTTAGCCGTCGATAGGTGAACAGGACTAATGTTAAGTCGTCAGGTCACTAGAAGGTCCTGCAAGTGTGCTGGACGTTGGCCTAAACAATGTTAAGGATACGGTCAGATGTGCTTTGCCATTGATTCCAAATTCAGGACTTACAGTTGTGATCGTCTTCAGAGGCTTCGCGTAATACACCCTCGATGTTCTGTCGGTCGAAGTTTTGTAGGACAGAGTGAACTTGATCTGAGATCGAGGTGTCGGGAGAACGCGTAATGTCGATGACCGTACCGGAGTGGCTGATAGATCACCAAGGTAGAGTGGGCGAACGTATGATCCGCCTCGTCTTAGTGAGCAGTGTGAACTATTGTCTGTTTTCGTCAGTGCTATGCAAACACTTGTTGCAAATATTTGTCTTTATGACTAACTGACTCTGAAGGTTGGTCGCAGACTAGGTTGGAGAAGACGAAAGGGTAAAGAGAAGAGGTTACGGTTGAGGGTCGGAGGAGTTGGTAGAGACTTCGAAGGGTTGACGAATCGAAGCAAGGATAACAAACAACTCTTGAGGGTAGGTAGTCCCCAAGTTGAAATCGAAGAGTAGTTTGTATCTGCCTTGGGCTCTGGTCAGATAGTATCAGAGAAAGAGTCTTGTGTCGAGATGCTGTGGTGGTTCGTGGAAGAAGAAAGGACTGAGGATGAAGGTGGGTGAGTGGGAGAAGAAAGGATGGGAATCTGACTCGAGAGAGGAAACGAACTTAGGTCAATGGTCCTCAGCTAGAAGAGCAGATGGTGCCTTCCTTGGTTCGAGTTAAGAAGACAGTATACGAGCACGGAAGGAAGGTGGGTTACGGGCAGGTAGTTTGCTAGGGGAAGAGGGGAGTTAGGTAGAGGTTAGGGGAGAGGTTAGGGGGTTTCAACTTGCCCTAAGCGAGGTAACGACCTTGATGCGTGGTACTTGGTATCAAGATGTACCTTCCTTGAATCCGGTAAGGAAGAATTGCTCGGAAGACGAGAAGGGATGGGATTAGGTTGAGTGCCTAGGTAGGTAGGTTGGGTACGGGTAAGATCACGAAGAGTTGCCTCTGTCAGACGGACTCAGGACCACTGCAGTGACAACTTGGAGGTTGTCAGGTGTTGAACAATCAGGGACGACGAGGATACTCACCATGCAGATTGTGTACTTATCTAGAGGTGAATTAGGTAGGAAGTCTGTCAAGTTGAATGTTGAGTCTTGGGATTCGTGTGGTTGTTGGACAGAAGTTGGAGAACCATGTCCTGGACCGGCGTTTGTGTATAGGTAGGTAGTCATTGATAGCACCCGTACGTACAAACACCCGGCCATTATCCGGTCCGCAGGCCTTATCAGCACCTAAACACGGGCTTTCTATGGGTAGGTAGTTAACGAAGTCAAGTTGCCACGTTTAGAAGGCACTCGAACTCGCTACAGCCGTTATTATGGTTGGTTGCGCTTTCTTTGACTTATAGATAACATGATCCTTACCAGGCACCACACTGGGACTCAACCTCAATCTTCTCTCTACCTACGTCTCTGGACTTCTCCTAGGAGTTTAGGTACAGTTGAAGGTAATAACTGTTTGATCAACGCCGTCACGATTCACGTATCATGAAAGGGATACAGGTATTACAGAACTCGCAACTGTTTTGGTCAACCCCTGAATAGGTACCACACGAGCCTTACCACGAATTCGAGCAGCGTTTCCCAAACCGATATCGTCACGAACTACACGAAAGAACACACCTTATGTTGAGATCCTTCCTATTTCAGGTTTTGCAGACCTGTAGGTACGTCTAAGCCTCCGCAGAGGTCAGCAGCATCATATCCGAGTACTCAAATACCAGAGTTTAGTCCTGCTTCTAACTCTTTGCGCAAGGCAGCTACCGAGCGCAGCGAATCAGTCGATCCAACTCCAAGCCTTGAGAACGAATATATATCCGGCGATAACACGACACCGCATGTAGAATACGCCTACTATATTCGATAGCTCTTTACACTCCTATATTATCACCAGTATTATCACCAGCAGGTTGAGTTACGTGACTCCATAGTCTTGGGTATCATATCCATTGATTCCTATTTTTAATACCTATCTATTTAGTCCCTCAAGAACCCCTCGTCAAACTCGTACCGTCATTACATTCGTTCGTAACCCATGTCCCATGCCTCTTGTCTCCATGCCCCGACCCCGGAACACCACAACCGATCGTCGATGTGTACTTATCTACGGTTCAGTTTTGGTGTCTAAATAAAAACAATTAGCAGAGTTCTTTGCTTTACATGATCCTCAACGTTCGTGAGTCGAGTCAGGAATAAACAACGCGGGAGAATATGGAAGTTAGTACGTACCACAAGTCTCGAGGGCATCGTGAAACTCCTCGGAGACACGGGGAGTTTCGGGCATGGAACTGTGCCCAGATCCGAGAACGCAAGGATCTGGGCGGCGGATGGGAACTTCGCTGCCCTCGAGTTCCGCGGGACTTGAGTTCGAAGACTCCAGCGTGTGGGAGTCCGGAACAAAGACGGCACCAGGACGGTACGGGATGTACGAGGAGGGCCTTTGGTCGGCCCTCCAGGTAGGGGAGAGAAAGGTGTCCGGTGAGAAGGGGACACCAGGATCACCGTCCAGGGACGAGCGCTGGATCTCGTGCTCGGCGGGGAGCGCGGAGTTCCGACGATCGTCAGTCGACATTGACTGGTCGACGTGAACGGATTCCTCGTCATCCCCACCCCATCTCTTCTTGATGCCAGCATATACTAGCACGCCCAAGATCAGCAGGGCAAACCCAACCGAGAACCCGATTATGCCTGCCTTCGCGTCGCCGGCCAGATCAGAGCTGGGCGACGGGGAAACGATTCCAGTCTGTGTTGGCGAGTAGACGGCCGCCGTGGTCGTCGCTGTCGCACCGGCAACCGTCGTGACGGCGGCAGTTGAAAGACCCCAGATTGGATCGAGCGATACTATATCTAGACCGGTAGCCGTGGGAAGCAAGCCGGTCGCATATAGGTCGGTGGAATTTTTGAAGAGACGATCCTTCTTCTCACAGCTGCAGTTCGCATATGGTGGAGAAGATCCCACGAGATCGTCATCCTCGAAACATCCTGCGAACCACGGGGACTTGGGATCGCAACGGAATATACCAACCCTGTTGCTATGTTAGAGAGGGATTCGACTCCAATACTGATGTTTCGAATAGGTACTGACCAGGGCTGGTCCGAGAATCTGCCTTTGTTCTGGCAGGCAGTGTCCTTGAACTGCTCGTCGGTGCAACCTGCTATGTAAAGAAAACCGCCGTCTATGCGACAAACTAGTTAGTACCTAGCTTGCAGATGATGGGAGTGTGTGACGTTAGGGCGAACTTACGGTTCTCGTTGTAGCAGGCGTTATTTGTGACACACTTGTCACCAGCGAGGCAGCACGTATAACTGCCACCGCGAATGACCGCGCCGCACGGAATGTACTCCTCGCTCAGAGGAATATTCGGGCCGGCCCAGCATTTTCCCTCGGAGTAGGGAGGAAGATCATTGACAGAAGCCATCGTAGCTCAGGTCTCAAGTACCTTAGATGACACTGAAGAAATGAAGTGATTGTCCTGCTCGATCCTAGAGGTCGCAATGCACAAGTGGTCGCTCAACGTATCCGACTTTCGCGGTGAAGTTGAGGTGCCAGGTAACAATGCAGATTGCTGTTGTAGGAAGCGTGGGGAGAAGAACGAAGAAGTTGGGAAAGAGCTGGTGAGTTTGCCCACGGTGGAATATTCTCCTCTCTGAGAAAACAGATCACCTTCCGGCACCTCACGAGCTTCCATTGTAACTGCAAAAATACATTACGCGAGGGCAATGTTTGTTTGAAACTGCTGCCATTAGTGGTTGCTTGGACACGCCTGAGGTCGGTGCGGTGGTCCAGGAGGTTGGCTTCAACTCCCACGCCGTGGCATTGACACACGGAGACAGTTTGAAACTGGGCTCAAACCTCTGGCCTGAACCGCAATCTGGTCTACCCATTCCATAGGGTGACGACACTTGAATTGATGTATATATAGGCATATCATCTGGATAAATATGACTGGCATGGCTTTAACCGTATACTACAATCAATCGTTAGACAAGATCACTTTCCATCTAAGGAGGTTTCTGAGAAGGGAGAGGATTCACGGACCATCGAAGCTGATAGCGACCTTGAGGATGTTCGACCCAAGCGTCAACAGTCACGTGAGGTCTTTCACGTGCCATTAGAACATCGTGGTAGCTTGTCCGTAAGCGCTCCCAAGAAAGCCGTAATAGGGCGTAAAGGTTCGCCAAAGTCCACAATCGCCTTGCCGTGGAGATGTTGCCATCTTGCTCACTTTCAAGGAGCGTAGAAGATCGCTAGAAAGCTCTCTAGGCTAGGAAACGGTGGTTGAGGTGCTTATGGTGAGACGTTCACTTTCATTAGCTGGCAAGATGTGGTTGGAAGCGCCCCTATCTGGAAGTTGTCTGGGCCAGGAAACGGCAGTTGAAGCATTTATAATATCGAGAATTCCACTCTCGTCAATTCGCACAGAAGCAGTTGGAAACGCTCCCATCTGTGTATTGGCCCCATGCCCAGTTCTTCATCTCGGTAGAAAGGTACCAGCGTGAGGCTGTTTGAATTCTGGTAGTAGCATGGTGAATCTCAGTTGACGGTAGAGGAGCAGGTGGCTGCTTTTATAAGACGCTATTGAAAGAGGCGCAACTGGTGAAGAATGTTTTACTGGTCCAAAGATTGCTTTTGCCATGTCGCTTCTTGGTTTGGTTATGAGTCAACTGAGGCACTCCGGTCCTGAGACATCAAGGCAACCAAAGTCATCAAAGCAACCAGTGACATCAACTCTGGCTGAACAGAGCAATCACTTTGCCTTAGCATGTGGACTCTTTCATCCACGAAGGCAACATAGTCCTCCCACTGAAGGTTTTGATGCAATTCGATCTAAGCACATGGTAGCAATAGGTAGTTTGCAGTTGAAAAACGTGGGTAGACTCAAACATCGAAGGCAGAGTCGAAAGTAATCCGTATGGATTGCCGGTTCTCCAGCGCCCTGACGGACAAGAGCATAATCCGTATGATAGGCATGCTATGCATATCTCGGGAGAAGGCCCGAAATCAGGGGTACGGAAGATACCTCGTAATCCGTAGCCCAATCGTCCTTATCGACGACATTCTGGAAGAACCGGAAGGATCGGGAGAAGCGGTAAAGCGTAGGAACCGTACGAACAAAACGTAGACAGGTACAAATTCCGTAGGTAGCGAGTGACAAGTGCAAGTGTTTCGAGCTAACCACGGACCATAAAAGCCGAGACTAGTCGAGGAATTTCACGAAGCGTTTTCGAACGGCGCGTCCGTAGCAGCCGTAGCGCCGGTGATGAAGCCGAGCTAGGCTTTCCGATGGGGAGGACCCCCTTTATTCCGAACGACTGTGAAGATTCCAGAACTCGTCGTCGAACTCTTGAAGTCTTTGAAAGAGAGAAATAAGATCTCATTCGTGCAGCAAAAGCAGCTGAAACTCTTCTCCGAGTTGCCTTCACATGGATGCATGGACGGAATTCGGATCATGTATGCACAATCAATATTGCGCAGGATGTCACCTCATCGAATGCAGTTCACGCCCTGCGGATGACAAGTGCGTCTTAGATACGGTCTCACCTGCTAGGCCGAACCGGGAGTGACACAGGATCATAGATCCAGATAAGCGAGGGGTTTTGCTCAGATAAGACGATGAAGAAGGACCTCGCAGTCCAGTCCAGTGCGACGGTGCGAGGAGATTCACAGAGATGAGAGAAGAGAACTCCGCCGTGGGGACCTGATGAAACGTCATGCCCATGTGGCCGTTATCGGGCCAGGGTAGCCATGTGGTTGGACGCGGCCTAACAAGGCAATGCACGGCAATTCACGGCCTAAGATCCACCGCCATCCCGTGCGGGTTTAATTCCACACCACACACGGGCTTGGTTTCTTCGGTGATTTTTTGCTTGTTGATTCTGCTCGGAATTCATGTATACGGAATAGGTAGACATTCTCAGTGAAGAGTGTCGCTCATTATTGAACGTGATTACTGATATCGAATCCAAGATCATGGGTTTGCAGCTTCAATGGGAATTATCGGCGTTATGAAATTCAATTGAGAGCGTCGACCATTCCGTTGGAGACGCTGCTCGGCCCGGCGCAGACATTCCGTTGAGACGGTAAACAACTCCATGACAGGCACGGATTGATATTCCGTCCATGATCGACCACCCTAATTCCGATGCATACCTTAGAGCCGAAGGATGGCGATACGATATGTATCTCATCTCTATCCGGCTCAGTCAGAAAAAGTAAGCACTTCCATGCCATACGAGAGTTGACTAGGCAGGCAAAAACCGAGAGAAAAAAAATTCGCTCTTATTCCAGGAAAAAATTTAAGAGCGAACAGGCAAGTTTGCCCATTCCGTTTCCCCACTCGATCTCACACACACATGACTTTAAGCCGCCGTCGTCAACCGCTCATTGCCCCCCATTCCGTTCCCATGATATGATTACCACTTAGTCGGAGCTAAACCGTCGGCCTCACACATAAACCCATGCGAAAGCAACCCTTGGCACTCGCGATTTCGAGTCCCATGATGCTAACCCTATGTACGTAGGTGGTGCGGCCGAGTGGGATGAGGATCCAAATCCCGTCTATACTTACCCAAAGAGAGTAGTTATGCGACTTGCTAGCGTAGGTAGGGAGCTGAGAGAGTTGCAATCTCGATTCCCCCCGGGCGACAGTTCGCAGGATGTGACGCTTGTTTGCATGGAAGTTCCGCTTCCGAAGCGTCTACCATTGAGATATGCCCCGTCCCTCGTGTACCTGTCTTAACTAGGCAGTTTCCATGTCAGGAATCGACCTTACTAAGGAAAACTACCTAGTTACCCTATCGTGCCGTGGGGAAATGTGATAGGAGACCGAGTTTGACAACTGCAGTGCCCAGGTAAACAGCAAAACGCCTCCTTTGCCATGCAAAGATGGCCCATCCTGATTGGTTTATGGGTACCAAGTACGTACTTATGACTAACAACCACCTCCTATCTGATCCACCGGTCAAGTCTGGTCCAGCATATATTCGGTCTCGGTTGTCCCTTGCACAACTTTGCTTCGTGTTTTGCTTTTCTCTCCAACGGTGATTGTAGCTCTGAAGCAAAGACATTCTTTAAGTTGCTCTGTTCCTTCTGACAAAGTGATTGCTTGAGTACTGACCTGGTCTCTTCCTCACTCACTCTATACTTTCATCCTTCAACAACTTCCTTTAGATATATCACCAGCATAGCACCATGTCCCCTTCCGCGACCACGGGTACTGCCTCTAATGGCGAGCAGAAATCCAATGGCAACGCCACTGGAGTTGTGAACAATGGTGTCTCCCAACCTAATGTTCATGAGCTTGACGCGTCCAAGCTCACTTACACCTTCACCAAGAATCCCCGTGACATTCCTCCACCAGGCGTCACGGATGACAACGGCACCAGTATCTGTACCGATCACATGATCACGGCCACGTGGTCGGCAAAGAGAGGATGGGATGCGCCGGAGCTGAAGCCCTATGGACCCTTGAGCCTGCTGCCGACAGCGTCCGTGCTTCACTACGCGACCGAATGTTTCGAGGGCTTGAAGGCATACCGTGGGTACGACGGGAAACTGCGACTTTTCCGTCCCAACTGCAACGCTGAACGCATGCAACTGTCGTCCACCCGCATCAGTCTGCCGTCTTTCCCGCCAAAGGAGCTCGAGAAGCTTATTATCGCTCTGCTATCCGTTGACGGCCCCAAGTGGCTGCCCCGCGAGCGGCCCGGTACCTACCTGTACATACGTCCAACCATGATTGGTACGCAAGCCCAGATCGGTGTCCAAGCCCCTTCGGAAGCCATGTTGTACATCCTTATAAGCTACATTCCCACATTAGATACCCCACCCGGCGGCATGAAGCTTCACACATCTCCCGACGACATGGTACGGGCTTGGGTTGGTGGCTTCGGGTTTGCCAAAGTTGGTGCCAATTACGGCCCTTCTCTGCTCGCCACCAAGGAGGCGCGCGCAAAGGGGTTCCACCAAATCCTCTGGCTGTACGGCAAGGATGGAGAGTGCACAGAGGCGGGCGCCAGCAATTTCTTCGTCGTTTGGAAGACGCGTGAGGGTAAAACACAGCTCGTCACCGCTCCTCTGGACGATCGTCTCATTCTTGCTGGTGTTACCCGTCGTAGTGTGCTGGCACTTGCGGCCGAGCGTCTCGGTGACGACATCGAGATTGTTGAACGAAAGTACACTATTGGCGAGGTTATGGAAGCGAGCTCTGAGGGTCGTTTGATTGAGTCATTTGCTGCGGGTACAGCGGTAAGCTTTTCATATCCAATTCTTCTTCCTCAACCTACCGTTTCTTCCTTCAGAATGTGCGTCCGAAACATATCATTAACGTCAAGTTTCCGTAGTACTTTGTTTGCCCCATCTCGCTCATTCACCACCGCGGCACCGATATCCAGATTCCTGCCGGCGAGGCTGGTGAGGGAGGCCACTTCTCATTGCGCCTTAAGAAATGGCTCGTCGATATCATGTACGGCAGGGAGGATCATCCCTGGGGCGTCGTCGTGCCCGAGGAGCACTAAACTACCTGGTGCAACATCCCAAGCTCTCAGCAGCGAGCTCAACTTACCCCACGAACGGGGACAATTTCCGTGCGACTGACCCCCGAGGAAAGTTACTTGGGTTAATTGATATTGTCGCATGCAGTCTAATGAGACTGGGCTGGCTGATCCGCAGTCCGCGTGTCATGCCTCTTCTGTATGCCGTGAGGATCCATGACGGAGCTCCTCCGGACATTTCCCCACACGAGAAAATGCAGGAAGTCCAAAACATAGTCCTGGACAACCTAGGTCTCTATAGCAGGGCCTTCATCTATTCGTCAACAGACAAAAGACTGGTGGTGACGATCGTGTCCTGCAGTAATCCGTACGCCTCCGGAGTTGAAGTGGGGACAAACCGCCGCATTCACCCAACGACAAATCGACGAGCCAGCGACTTTTCTGATCTTTGCATACAAAACACGACTGCATGCATAATAATGCAAGTAAAGATGAAGTGAATTTTCGGTGTTCCGGATTGGATGGAGGGTACGAAAAGATACCAGTGTTATACGTTGTGTACGTGTTTGATTCTTGTCGTAGGATGACGGCAAGACCTCAACGCATGATTAAGTTAAAAATAGGTTGTATCAGGATGCAACACTGCATAGAATTCGATGTCGTGCAAACGTTTTTGACCCACCGGACGAGAATGTGATCGTCAGCAATATGGATAGGTAGATTGTGTTTACCCGGGAAGAGGGTGGTGCTAAAAACCATCATATGCCCAGCTTGTTATGGCGGCTTCTCCATCTAAACTTGCAACTCTCCTGCTCAGATGATGTCCGCTGATACTTGGACCACCTAATCGAAACCCGCCTGGCCCTCTGCTACCGCTAGCTACACCGGGGACCCCATGACACGTCGTAATTGCGATGGGTTTCCTGAAGATAACGCGACGAAACCCTCCTTTTCGAGTGTTGAAAAAGTTTATAAAGCGCCTTGTGTATCATCGAAGCCCGGAGACGCAGCAATTGACTGTCTCAGCCAAGGCTACACTGGAGCATTACTTCGAGAATATTGGTCTCTTCGTCCTTGAGCTTCTCCTGAAACTCCTGATACTCAATCAGCACATCGCTCCATCGTACGATATAAGAGAGCCAGACTACGTTGAGCCCGGCTTGGGTGATGGTCATACCTCTTCGCACGAAGCCATATCATCTACCACCTGCTTGCTTCGGCGGCCTATCTCTAGGTCTTCTTGGTCGGACCATTCACGGTTCGACGAGGACATCCCACTCCTTCCTTTAGCAGGATCACGCTCGAATAATTCTTGAAGTTTGCGCGATAGCTCCTCGATATCGGTCTGGACGACTTCCCAAGTATCCCAGAGTTGGGCAAGTTGTTTGGATCTATCGGCTTCAACATCCTGGTATTTGGACAGCGCATCCCTGATCTGAACAGTTATT
This sequence comes from Xylariaceae sp. X3-2, assembly GCA_028637685.1. Taxonomy (NCBI): domain Eukaryota; kingdom Fungi; phylum Ascomycota; class Sordariomycetes; order Xylariales; family Xylariaceae; species Xylariaceae sp. X3-2. Next base: position 131,640 of record JAJFDI010000018.1, read on the forward strand.
GTTCTTTGCTGGTCATTTTTGTTACTGATCTGGGTGTCAACTTCGCAATCAAGGGATGATGCACATAATTGACGAGCCTTGCCATCGATTTTGTACAGCTTTGAAAGATTGGCATTGATCTTTTCTTCTGCCTCAGTCACCAGAGCTTCTTCTGTCATCGCAACATCTTTCACCGCTTGGGAATGCAAGGTCACCCGCAGTGCCGCAAAATTGCCTATTATCGAATACTATTAGCCAACTGGCCGTTCCTTTTCTCCTGTTCATGTATATAACTGAAGAGCAGGATAGAACCTTGTGTCGAGGCCAAGGGACGTTCAGAGAAACAAAACACCAGATATCGATGACCAGGAGCGATGCGACTGAATCCACTCACGCTTCAGTACTTCGATGATGGACGACTCGGGAGCTGGAGATGGGCTTGTCAGGTTCTGGCGCTGTCCTCGAAAGCGATCATGTGGCGGTTCGTCGTCGCTATTCCTGAATTGTTTGTACTTGTCAAAGATTGGGAGGATAGACACTCGCTTCTCAGGTGCGGGTGGTGGCGAGCGCGTGTCATTATCACCATCCAGCAGCTGCTGTCGTATGGATTTTCGGCCCGCCTCTTCACTGCGAAGAGGCGTGGGAAGAGTAGGCGAGAACAAACGAGACCACATGATAGCTCTGAATTGGAATCACTAGGCGAATGAACGGACGGAGGGTCGATATAAATCAGAGCGGGTTGAGACAGCAAGACAGGATGAATTGAAATGTTGAATTTTGGATGAGGGAATTATAAACACCGCAGTCATACAAGGAATCGTGGGAGGTCAAGCTGAGCGCAGGCTGAACGGAGAATCGAGAAGCGATCGAATGCGCCGTTGTCTACTCCGTCATGGTCAACGAAAGATATGGCAGTCCGGCGCTGATCGAAGCATGAAACTTGTGGGTAAAACCTCAAGCGGGCAAGAGCCTTACCTAACGGAATACCTACCTACCTACAAGAAGGACTGTGTGAGTTCGCTTGGAACCCTAACAGTCACGTTCTTCTTCTTTGGCTGCTGCCGTCTCAGGAGAAGTCGCAGAAAAGAGGCTCTCGGAGGAAGTGACAACCCCTGAGTCGTGAACACCTAGCACGCAAAGTGCGACTTCTGATACGTCATGTATCCAGCTTGACGAGTATCTGCAGCTGGTTCGAGGAAGGAGCAGTCATTTACTGCAGGCAACAGCCTACGTCACTGTTTTCGAGACTGCCGAAGCATCCTTTAGGCACCCGTCAGGAGGCCATCGCCATCAGGGCTCGTGAGGTCGTTCTCCGTTGCCCACTTCCATTATGTGGTCATTCGTTAGGTACCTGCTACTTTGGAATAGTCCTATGTCCATGCCAACCGCGATTAGACACCATCAGCACTCATACTGTCTCGTGCAAATAGAGACCTCATGGGTGTATCGGGACAGAAATGGAAGTTGTTGATATCCAAAGGGTATAGTGATTCTCGGGCTGTTCGCGTATCTCATGCCCCTATTGCAGATCTATTGGTCGCAAATTGGAGTTGGCCGAACTGTTTCCGGATTCTTGTGTATTGAAGCATCGGACACGATAATTCTCAACGAGCCGGTATGCTCGTAAGGTGTGGGTTCATGAGACCGCTACGACGAGCAATCAAACAGGAAGTCAACCCCTGAACCCGCGTTTCTTTTTTTTCTCGCAGACTCGAGAATATTCTATGATATCGAGTTGCATCGTAGTCAGTTGATTGGAAGATTGAAGATGACGAGCGTCAGCATTGATGCGGTGGTTGACGGTAAGAACCTAGGTCGAGTAAACAAGTATCATCTTCTCAAATGAGAAGTCGACCTCTCATCCTAGTGCTCTCGACAACGTGTTGGGTCGAAGAATGCAGACATTGCTCTATTATTTAGGTACCTATGTGAGTGAGACAGATCGACGCCGAAGAGAGAGATATCTGTGAGAAAGATGACACCTGTCTCTGAGGAGATGCAGGTTTGCAGCCCGACGAGATTGTATGTAGAAACTCATGACCGACCAATCATTAGCCGTATTCGTTTTCGGGTCGTTACAGCTTCATTAAAGGCCCTCATCAAATGTGATGAATTACGGACTGTCTGACATGGTAGGGAGGATGTATTCCGGAGGTTAGTTTTCAGCAGAACACGTAGGAAATATCACCACAATGGTACCACGCAACACTTCCGGAAGACATCGGGTCTGTTAGTGTCCCGTAAAGTACATCATGGCGCCGTCCATAATGCGCTCATTACGGAACACCTTTGATTCGAATAAAGCCTGAAGAACTACGATTGGTGAGCCGTAGCCCAAGATCCCCGAAACGGTAAAAGGAAGTCTGCTGGAACTCACTAGCGGTAAGCCTCTAACCCTGTGTAGATAGCACCCAGAGTGATGTGCTGTCCGGTGTTCCACGCCGACTGCCGACCTATCGCGTTTCAGCCTTAGGCTGGCTAGTGCCCACTCGCCTATCGAGCGATCGATCGCGTTGTCCCTCCCTGAACCTGACCACTGGACCGCTGGACCCCTCGACTCGCTCGACGGGTTAGGTACGGAATACTAATATTACGTATGCTACGTACCGGGGCCGGACCTAAACCACCAAAAATTGTTGACCTTCTCAATAATCTACCTGTCCATTGTACATACCTGGCAACTTCACCACCTTCCACTCCCTGGACAACCAACCTATGGTGCACCCAGGGCGTAACAACCACGCCTCCACGACTCTGTGACGCATTCACTTGCCTCGATATATGCCCTTTTATTAGTATTAATAAGTTAATTCCTTAATTGATCTGGTTGAAGAGGCAGTCGAGATGTCGTCACGATACTCTCTCCGATCAACTCCTCGGTAAGTACTTCTTCACATGTCCCTGTTGCTGTTTTGCTTTTTATGCAGCCGAGAGCAACTATCGCAAGCAGAACCGAAATTGCACATCGTATATGCTGTGATGGAAACCACTGACCGGGCTGAGAAGTCTCAGTCTTGGTCGTTGGAGTCCCAGTGGACATTTAGGACATATGCTTATAAGTTGCGACGTGTCGCGATACTCGATCCTCGCCCTCTCAAGCTGACTGTCTTTTCTTCTCGCACAGCAAGAAGGAGTTGTTCGAGGGCATGGTGGAGACACCTTCTCGTCGATCTACGCGTCGTAAGTCCCGTGTGCGTTCAATTGAAGCATCAGAGGACGGCGACGCCAGCTCTGCGCCCGAGACCACCGCCATGGATAGATCGAGCACCATTAGTCGCCGAAAGCCGGCTCCTGAGCGCGAGACCGAGGAGGACGTCAAGAACGAGAGCTTCAGCCCAGTCAAAGTCGAGCCCGTCCCCGTTGTCACGAACAGTCTTACCAATGCACAGACTAATGGTCACGCGACTCCGAAGAAGGAGGAGAAGATTGTTGATGGCTGGAAGCCGGGTATGGACCACAAGGTTGACTACTCTGGCAAGTTCGAATTTGGTGGTAGCCTCGGCGCTTTGTCCTTGATGATCGGATTCCCTCTGTTGATGTGGTATATGTGGATTGGTGCTACCCAGTATGATGGCAAACTCCCGCTCCCTGAGGCTGGACAGTCCTGGATCGACTTCTTTCTACACCTCTGTGACCTCGTATACACCGAGGGTTTTCCTACTCTGCGAGCTTGGAAGATCTACTGGGGATACATGATCTTCGAGGGAATCTGCTACTACGTTCTGCCTGGTGTCGAAGGCTACGGCAAGCCACTCCCCTTTGAGGGCGGCAAGCAGCTTCGCTACTACTGCAATGCCTACGCGAGTTTCTACTTCACCATCCTGGTCATGGGTATCCTGCACTACACCGGTTACTTCCCCATCTACACGTTCATCGACGAATTCGGCCCTCTTATGACTGTCGCGATCCTTTCCGGTTTCATCGTCAGCTTTGTGGCCTACTTCTCGGCTATCGCTCGCGGACGACAGCACCGCATGACAGGCTATCCCATCTACGACTTCTTCATGGGTGCTGAGCTCAACCCGCGCATGTTCGGAATCATTGACATGAAGATGTTCTACGAAGTCCGCATTCCCTGGTACATCCTGTTCGGCATCAGTGCTGCGGCCGCTGCACGACAGTACGAGCAGTACGGCTACGTGACCGGTGAAGTCTGGTTCTTGGTCATGGCTCACTACCTCTATGCCAATGCCTGCTCCAAGGGCGAGCAGCTGATCGTCACCACCTGGGACATGTACTACGAGAAATGGGGCTTCATGCTGATCTTCTGGAACATGGCTGGTGTGCCACTGTCGTACTGCCACTGCACCCTGTACCTCGCTAGCCACGACCCCTCGGAGTACGCCTGGAACAAGTGGGCTCTGGCCGCTCTCTTCATCTCTTACATCGGTGTCTACATCATCTGGGATCAATCCAACGGACAGAAGAATGCGTTCCGCGCCAAGGAGCGCGGCACCCTGCTGAAGCGCAAGACCTTCCCCGCTCTCCCCTGGACCTACCTCGACAACCCCAAGACGATTGAGACCAACGCTGGTGACCGTTTGCTCGTTGATGGCTGGTACTCCTACGCCCGCAAGATTCACTACACCTGTGATGTCTTCTTCGCCATCACTTGGGGCTTGGTCACCGGCTTCAACAGTCCCTTCCCCTGGTTCTACCCCATCTTTTTCGTCGGCATGATCTCCCACCGCACGATGCGCGATGTTGAACGCTGCCGCACCAAGTACGGTGACGCCTGGAAGGAGTACGAGCGACAGGTCCCGTACTTGTTCATTCCCGTATGTTTACTACTCCCTTTATCTGACTCTACATTAGATCCCACTAACTCCATAAATAGTACGTCATCTAAACCCCCAATAGCATATGCTATCTGAGTAGGCGAAGGAATTCTCTACTCTTTCCAAGTCCGAACGAAATTCGGGTTTTTATCCGCGCTTATGGCTCAAGTTAGGCTGTAAACACCCGGAATGTCGACGACCCAGGTTGCGAGCTCCCTCATCACGTTGTGTGCTCCCGCGGCCTTGTATGTATGCATGTATATGTCCCAGTCTGAGGGATATCAGAACAGAGAAAAGACCATGGTCATGGTCATGGAAAAAGTCTCCCTACGGATCCGGGAGAACGGGAGAGGAATGGCCGGCGGGAGAAAGCCACAGTACCGTCGCCTTGTCAGGGGATCAATCCCTGATTTTTCACACTCACACCAGTCGTGTATTACCTATAGGTATTCATAAGTCCCCCCTCGGGGCTTGCGCTTCTTATTCCTAAGGTTTCCTAGGTAAACTTGATAGGTAGACAGGGTGTGGTGAACAAAAGTTTTAACCGTATGATTGATGCTCTCACGTGATGTTGTAACATGAATAGGGGGTGGCGATGGGTCGTTACTGCCATAATTCGTGCCGTACCTGCCTACTTAGATTTCCGTCCGATCTTGCGCCCTGAAAAATCAAATAGTTCATTGAGTGAACTTGCAGGACCGGACATCTTTGTCTCTGCTACTATTTATGATGCCTAAATTGTAGGCAGCACGTATCGACACCTCCGCGTGCTTGGAAGTGTATGTTTAAACCAATTCATCAACTCCAGTAGTACCAGACTATTGTCTCGTCAATACTTGCATGCGAACTACGATCGATTATCTCACGTGATATTTGCAATAGGGGTTGTGGTAACGTGGTCATGATATTTTACGAGAACCTAACCTAGCCTACCCTAACCCATGCTCAACCAGCTACTACTTTTCCCCAAGACCTCCGTAATACGAAACCCCTATCCAGCCAAGCAACATAAAGCCAAAATAAAGAAACAGATCAATACATGCACTCCCTGATCCTCCCCGTACCACCCAACTCATACTCGAGCCAACGGCCCACTCCACGCCGACCTGACACGAGCACGGCGCCCGGATTCATCACGTGGCAGCCCTCGTAGGTAAGGGCGAAGGGCGGCGCCGTGGGGTCCACGAGAACGAGGGCCGTTGGCAGCGGGTAGAGGTGCAGCGCACCAGCGTAGTCCCAATGGACGGGACGGATGGAGTTCCGGAACGGGACGAGGTATCCCTGATCGAGGATCGTCTTGACCAGTTTGCGGGCGGTCAGGACGTCGTGGGAGATTTCAGGGGTTTTGGATGTAGGCGCATCGTCGCTTGCGCCGGGAGTATCGATATCCATAGTACCACTTATGCTCTCCGGTTCTGCGGTCATGTCGATGTCGGCTTCAATGGTCTCGGGATCATTTGCATCTGACTGTGGTGCTGGGACCTCGTTTCCATCGTTTTCGGTATCTGGCTTTGGAGTTGACGATGTCTTGAGACGAACAGACGTCCGTCGCAGACGAGCTGACATGTCATCTCGGAATAGAACGATGTCGTGCGAGGGACCGAAGACGGATAAACGGGCCGGGTTGCTGGCCCAGATAACTTCTCCGCTTACGGCGCCAGAAGCGCCGTTTTCTGTATTCGCCTTCGCGAATGCTCTCCGTATTCGCGATGTAAATAAATCTGGTATCGGCTTGCGCGGGAGAGGTGTCGCGGATCCGGATGAGAAGGATGATATCCAGCCGTCATTGTCACCTGGTACGAAAACAAAGGTTGAGTTCTGGAGCAGAGTCGGAAAATCCGCCAAGATCGAAGCTAAAGAATCGAAGTACTCCTTGTACTCGACACTTCCGCCACTGGCGCCGCCTCCAGCCATCACCGCATGCTGTGTGAAATTGCCCGTAAAGACAAAGGCCATAGGCGATGAGCCTTCCGGCTCCGTCGCATATGTAGTTAGGATTTTGCGAAGAGCTTGCAATGCCTTGGGTTGATCGAGGTTTAACTCCCCTACAACAACAATCCGGCTCCGACTGGGCATATCCGAGTCTGGTTGTGACTGTCGCAATAACCTATGTTCAAGTCTGCGCATCTTGGATCCCACTGCTCGCTCGCTACCGACGCCCAGGAAGTCGATCCAGCCGAACCCACCTCCTATGGTATGGTCTCGGCCACCTTCAGGTCCGCTGACGCCTAGAGTAACTCTTCGCTTTTCGCAAGGGGGTTGTCCGACGAAGAAGGCTTGGAACCGCCCACCGATTACGCCACCAATACCATTGCTAGCACCAAGCCCCTTCCCCGTTGATTCCTCATCTTCTTCGTACACTCCATCAACTAGGATGATCATCCCTGGTGTAAACCATGCCGAATCCTCTGGAATAGCTACAGCATGAGATAGATCGAGTGTTATGATTCCGGTCAAGTCGTTAATTGCGAGATTACCTGTGGGTAAGATGGATAACATGCCAAGTAGCATGTGATGCGAGCCGTGGCGACCGAGGAGGTTGGCGATAGGGGTGATCTTGTGAGTTTGTTGCGAGGTCAAATCTGAAGTTGATGATCGCTTTGAAGAGGCGCCCTTGGTCATGGCCACTGTAGAGCTTTGAAAGGACTCGTTCCGTAGCAATCGCTGATGTACGACATTATACCTGTTCCTGAACAAGGTCGTTTTATGCGAAGCCGGAGGCATCAGGGAAGGCTTCGAATTATCCCTTTCAAAGTGCTTCTTGGAAATGTTGTAAAGCATGCGCGGTTGATCAAAGGCACTTATAGTCTTCAACCAATTCCGAGGATGGCCGGGCGTCTCGTCGTCTTGTTCGATGTCTCTCATCCCTAATGCCGACATGCCAAAGCTGGTCTGAGTGTCTTCACGCGAGAGCTTTGTAGCAGGCCGTAGTCCGAGTCTTGTATTCGAAACTTCGGATTCCTGAGCTCCATCGAGAACGAAACTATTCTGGCGACTGAGTTCTGGTCCTGTCCCTATCTTCCCGCCGCTCATGTTGCCCTCGAGGGTCTTGAGGATATCTTTCAATTCCTGGCTATTACCGTCGACTATGACTCCTCCATTGCGGTTCTTCCAGCTTCGAGCCACCTCTTCCAGGACCTTCTCGGCCAACCCATCCTCGCGCCATCCTGAACCGCAGTGCCGGCCAATGAAGGTTGCCAACTCTTGTAATGCGGATGATGCGAGCGTCAAGCTGTGTTTCTTCGTGAACGTTCGGAATGCCAGCGGTCTTAGTGTTGCAGGAGGCAGGAGGATAGGCAAGATCGTGGCCTTGGTGGGAGTGACGGAAAAGGGCTTGAGAGTATGCGCGGGTGTTCCGAAGGCGGGAGAAGAAGACGGGATGGGATTAGGCATCGACACGGATCTCCCATGACCGGGTGTTTCCGGGGGTTGCATGGAGGCCACTATGGGGCCTTTACTGTTCTGCATATTGGCGATCCGTATTTCCTTGAGGGTGTACGGACTCAAATATGCCTAGTAGCACCTAGGTATAGGAGACTAGAAATATTAAGGATGGCATCTGGACGCAATGAGTGATGGTGACTCTAGGATCGTGGAGGAAGTCGCGTCGACGCGTTAATGGGCTTCACGGGTCCATGCATGGTTCTACAGGGGGGCCGACCACAGACACACTTTGGGCGGTACTTCGTCAGTACCTTCCTAAGGCAGCTAAGTCATGCTTAGCTAGGGTACCACAACAGTATCTTCCCAGGTTGTCCGGCAGGTTGTGATGTGGAGTTCCATCAAGCTCTAAAGTGCGGGTCCCGAAGACCCGTAAATCTTTAGCTCAGGTGCGACCCAAACTGAGGTCGATGGATGATGGATGCGCTAAACGAACCCCACTAAAAGACCCCCACATGCAGTCATCCCTCGTCGCGTTATCGCAGGCACCGGCACTTCGCAGCTGTTCCAACATCTCGTATTCCGTATTCCGTACAACACTCTACAATTCCGCTCAAATTGCAATAACTCGGTTGTTTCCGGTAGTCTTCGATTTCTTTTCTTTTTTTAGACCAGATACCACCCACTTACGCGACGGTCTTGCGTCACTATCCTAAGATGATACTATCACGAGCACCCGTCGTGCCCACGCTTTGCAGGCGACTACTTTCGTCTCGTTCTGTCTCTACTCTTAGCTCCAACCCGCACATAGTCAGTGTTGCTAGATCCTTACCTCGGTTATCAGTTGATTTGGTGTTTCTATACTGACAGTCTTCTTGTCGCGCCTAGAAAGCGTTTCCTAATACTGCGCCTAAAGGTGGTTATGTCCTGACATACCTGGACACAAACCCCCCATCAGCTAGACTAGCCATTGGCACGTCTTCTCAGCTGCCGCCAACGCCTCAGTCTTTCACTGAGAACCATGAATTTCTACCCGTCTTGAACGAGGTCCTCCGTGCACATGCCGCCAAGGACCCAGGCCTTCAAGCCCAAGCGCAAGTCTTTGCTAGTCCTGGTGGTGCGACGCTCGGTTCACATGGTGCTTTCTTCCCTCAACAGCGGTCGCAACGGGGCTCGGTTAAAAGTGCGGCCGGTCTAGGTGGTGGAGGAGGTGCCGGCGGTAACGGCGCCGGTGGTGCGAGTGGCCAAGGCGGTGCAGGCGGAGCCGGGTCCGGTGGTCACGTCCACCTTTCCGACCTCCGTAACCCACCTGACTTTGGCCGAATTGCCTTTCCCGAAGACATCCTGGGCAGCATTGAGGTTGATAGCAATGGCCAGATTATCGGCCAGTTTGAGCCCAGTGGCACATACCGCATCGTGACTAACGAGGGCATGTAAGTCGCCGACATGCTCGAGCTTGCCCCTATCTTGGATATCCACTAACACCACTTGTGCGTCTAGTCTTGGGCTTAGCGACTACTTGAGAACAAAACTTGTAGAAAAGCTCAAGGAGGAAGAGCAGAAGGGCAATTAAGAGGCGCCCGCCTTATTTTTCATTCGGAAGTGCGTTACCGCGATTCAGAAAAAGAGCGAGAGTCTGTTCTGGATCCGGACTTCATCAACCCCTTTCGACATATCCATGGGACCTCTGGAGTTGGGTAACGATACCGCATGTAACATTATTGTACAACATTCATTCCACTCTTTCGAGTACCGACATGATGCACATTACGTTTGTCTATCCCATTGGCTACCTGAAGAGGTGACATGAGTTCTCTAATTCTCCGGGTTGGAACTGCCGCATCATGATGCTAGCCCAGCCAAGACCCGTGACCACATACTACCTACTCGAGCTCGGTAGTTCACATACTTCGTATATTAAAGATAGCGGTGCTACGTGCTACGATCCAATCGACTGCACACAATTGGAATTGGCACACATCATGTCGTGGAAAGAATGCCACAGTTGCAGAGGGCGAGTCAGAAGGGGTGCCAAGAAGCACAGCGGCCTTTGATCCTCCCACTGTCTGATTGGTCTGACAGCTGCCGAATGAAGTCTCGATCTGCCCCGCCAAAGAGATTTCAGATCCCGATAACTTTCAAATGCCAGATCGAAAAGGTCGAGACTCACTCAACTCGGATTCACTAGAACGAAAAGAAAGTATTTCGACCGAAAGTATGGGTTGTTATACTGTGACGTTGGATCTTGAGATGGGAGGTAGTATTACTAAACACACCGGAAACCATGATAGGGGGACGATTCTGGGCTACCAGGTGCTGACGGGCCGCATCGGTCCGGAGGAGTGCTGATAGTGAGCATCAGAAAAATGGAGTGACGCAACAACGGGTCGTCGTCGCGCGACAACCTGTGTATCTCATGTGAAAATCGACTGGGTATTCACACCTGGATGTATCGGTGCATGTCAAGTGTATTTGACACACTTCTAGGCTGATCACGCACAAATGCAATGTGAAAGTCAGTTTGTGAATACATACCCCTCGATTATACCTGCGACGTTTCTAACTTAGCTGGTGCCCTCACGAGACTTTCATCTATCACCTTCTGACCACGTCCGGTGAACCCGGCGCGTATAACCAAAGTCAGTATGAAACGAGGACAGCTTCCGTTACCTAGCCTGCCGGCGTGGTGTGCATTTAACAATGTCACATTTGCCGGCGTCAGTGCCGCCGAACTCGAGGGTCGGGGCCTCGGCCTAGTTGCCGAGAAAGATCTGACAGATGACGGCAGTGAGCCGGCCTTGCTTACTATTCCGAAAGATCTTGTTGTATCTGCTGAGGGGATCGAAGAGTATGCCAAGGAAAATATAGAGTTCCGCAAACTCCTTGATGCGGCAGGTCACAAGGTAAAGACTCCTGATGCTCATTGTTCAAACTGCTGAATCGCGAACTAAGTCGTCACTTACCTAGTCGCAAAGGGGAGATGTTCTCCTATTCCTCTTGACGCATCTTATTCTGTCCTCTCCTGACTACAAAGGGGGTCGAGGGCCTGCTACGGCATGGACTCAGTATTTCAAGCTCCTTCCGGCGCAGGTCCCAGTTCCTACGTTGTGGTCAGAGTCCGAATTGTCTCTTCTCCAGGGCACCTCACTTGAAGTAAGACCAGTCAAATCCCTAACTTTGCGTCTCTCTAACAGTCAACCAGCCAGCTGTCCGTGCAAAGCTTGAGGCATTGAGCACTGAGTTTAATCGCATTCGGGACGCGACGGAAGACCTCCCGGGGTGGAATGAGTTACTCAGTGACGATGAAGTTGTTTCCCATCGTGACTGGGCGTTGCTCGATGCTCTATACAGGTCCCGTTCACTCGCTCTGCCCAAAGCGGGAGAGTCAATGGTACCCTGTCTTGACTTAGTGAACCACTCAACCTCACCAACGGCGTACTTCGATGAAAACTCGAAAGATGAAGCAGTCCTCCGTTTACGCGACGGCGTCAAAGTTTCTAAGCAGGCGGAGATAACCATCAACTATGGACAAGACAAGTCTGCTGCCGAGATGTTATTCAGTTACGGGTTTATCGACTCCGACTCCACCGCTAAGAACATTGTTTTACCCGTAGAGACCATGGATGATGACCCCTTAGCCAAGGCCAAGCTCCATGTGTACGGGTCCGCACCGACTTTAAAAATAACTGACCGCGACAACGGAACATTACAGTGGGAGGCGCCTTTCATTCAATTGATGTGTCTGAATCATGAAGATGGCCTGCATTTCAAGGTCTTGCGGGAGACGGATGGATCGCAGCATCTGAGGATGTTCTGGCAAGACGACGATGTGACGGAAGAGGCCGGCAACATGGAGAATCTCATTGCGGGACATAAATATTGTGCAGTCTTCCGTCTCCGCGTCCTCGTGACCGTATCTGGCATGATTCAGCAACGGCTCGAGAGTCTGGCGGCTAATGACGACATGGAGAGCTCATCAGCTCAGGATATGAGACCGGAAATAGTGCTAGTGGCCGCCAAACTAAGGACACTTGAGAAGGATCTATTCGAAAGAACTTTCCAGCTCGTTCAACATGAGGTAAGAGACATGTGAATTCCCATGGCTTCACTCCGGTTTTAACGAGCCTTTTACCCCTTTTGGATAATTTCCTGACCGGATCGCAGATCGCCCGGCTGTCTGAAGATGACTCGGTGCAAGCCTATTTTGCCGAAATGAATGACGCCCAACAAGAAGACAGCGAAGACGAAGATTTTGCATAGGTAGTCTGCACAAGATCTCCGCTAGCAGCAATTCTGAAGTACCTGGTCGGGTAGATTTGCGTCCTGAGCGGATCTACTCGACTCAACAGGGGCGGGGTGTAAGGAGTGTCGCATCAACACAAAAATAAACACACAGAGAACACTCAACACAACGGGATTCAGGAAGGTCCAAGTTCCTCCAGTTGTAGGGTATCTAATATAATGTGTAGTATCATAAGGCAGCATGTCACTTTCGTTCCGGCCTCGTGGCCAATGGCACAAGCAGCCGAGGCACGTAACATCTCGTACATGTGCTGTTATGCCATCCTTGCTTCTCCCCTCAGATCTGGGGTAGGGCAGGATGGGAGGGACGAGACTGCGTAATCCCTGGTCATGCCCTACCTGCCATGATGTTTCATTGCTACCTGGCTGGCATGTTGGTTTTTGTTCATGCAAGTGAGCAGGACCTGGCTGCAGCTATCATATGCACCGTTACTTCGTCCATACCTTACACTCTGAACTGGCATATCAGATGTACCTAATGAATGTAGGTTAAGCGGGAGTACGAGTACCTACCTCTGCAGTACATGATAGCGTCGAGACAAGACGAGTTGGTCGAGAATTTCGCCGGTTAGACTGGAGGCGCAGCTGCTTGGCAGATGATATTCCAGACAAGTCGCGGCCGCCCTCCCGTTAGGTAGCTCGACGGTACTTAATAATAGCGAAAGCGCCCCCCAGATGCTACCTCGAGTTAGTGCAGGTACGGGATACCTCGCGCTCCTAGTGCCTCACCGTCTGCCTGCTTAGCCGCGCACTGTATACATGCAATGGCGTGCGCTAACTGGGCACAGTTTCAGCAGTCCCTCAGCGGTGTGGGCACGTGCACACTACACGTGCAGATGAGGCAAAATACAGTGTGTGCACTATTTAAAGGTACGCTGGGGCGTGGTGAGGTAATCTAGAGAAGTTTCCCTTCAATAATCGCTCATCCCGCTGAGCTGGGCCATTGACTTCTCACTCTCACTCTCACCCCAGCTCATTAACCTCACCAATTCGATTTCCACTTTTCCTCACCTCTCGCTGCGACCTCACCATCGCTGCCCCCCCTCGCCGCCTGGAGCTCATCCTCCCTTTGCGGCCTTGCGTCTGCAACGAGTGCCATAAACTCTCATCCAATATATCCTTCCTTACAGAAAACTCATATCAGACAGAACATACAAAACAGACAGGATTGAACGTATCTCGGGGCGAGAAATAGAAGCTTGGGCGTGACTCCGCTGTGTCCTCTAAGAAAGACTTGCCGTTTGGGGCGATTGAAAGATATACTACCTCTTCCTATTCCGCGTCGTTACATCAGGGCGGGCCGTCTCTCGTCTCTCTTCCCTCGTCTTCCGTGATTCGATTGGTACGCCCTCTATGCGGCGAGAATTGACACTAGAAAGTTCTTCTCGCCACTTGGACGTACGTGTGAGTCCGCTAGTTTTCTTAATTCGGGATTGGATGTACCCAACTGCCAACCCAGATGCCGGGTATATTGCCGATGAAGGTGATCAAAGTGGGCACGAGCTCGCAGAGCCGGATAGCCCAGGCCTGTGATCGCTGCCGTTCCAAGAAGATCCGCTGCGATGGCATCCGGCCCACGTGTTCGCAGTGCTCAAACGTCGGCTTTGAGTGCAAGACCAGCGACAAGCTCAGCCGGCGTGCGTTTCCTCGCGGCTACACGGAGTCGCTCGAGGAGAGAGTGAGGCAATTGGAGTCGGAAGTGCGCGAGCTCAAGGACCTGCTGGACGAGAAGGACGAGAAGATCGATATGCTCTCGAAGATGCATGCTCACCGCCAAGCCTCTGGGCGATCGAGTGCCAGCCCGAACCCCATTGCACAGCAAGCCAGGGATGCCAGTCCTCCAGAGAAACAGGACAGTTTCCGCGTACAAGCGACGTCGCTACTTCTCGGTGTCGAGAACTCGGACTCTTATTTCATGGGATCCTCGAGTGGGCGCGCCTTTATCGGTGAGTTTCATGATTCCTCCCAATCCACGCCAATTGCCTCTGACCTTTGGTGTATCAGAAACTTTCAAGCGAAGAGTCCAAGAGAATGGGAAACCGTGTGGAGATTTCAATCTGGAGGCCTTTCTTCACGCCCAGGGATGCTATTCGCTAGTAGAGACATCCCCATCTCAATCGCTAAGGGTCCCTCCGCGGATCTTTTCGGATCGATGTGTGAACATCTACTTCCAGGAGTGGGCACCGCTCTTCCCTGTTCTTCATAAGCCCACCTTTTTGCAAATCTATGAAGAGTTCGCTAGCGATCCCGACAAGATCAAGAACAACCACAAGCTCGCCCAGCTCTACTTGGTCTTTAGCATTGCCTCACTCTCGAGCGAAATGCAGGACCTGGAGCAGATTGCCGCTTGTGAACTACAGTGGCAGAAGGCACTGGATGCGATCATGTTTGATAACACGATGTACACACTTCAGTGCCTGGTGTTGGCCCTTATGTATTGCACCATCCGAGCAGATTACAAGCGGCTTCAGTTATACAAGGCCGTTGCCGTGGCTCTGTCCCATCGGCTGGGCTTACACCAGAGCCAAAAGCGGTTTTCATTCGGAGCCTTGACTATTGAGACGCGCAAGAAGGTCTTCTGGACATTATACTCCCTCGACTGGTATGGCCTCCTACCCTTGTTTCGCGTTTGGTGACTAATCTTGAAAGCTTTTCGGCTGCTATACTTGGCCTACCGAAGCTGTTGAAGGAGGACGACATCTATGCAGAGTACCCGTCAGATGCGGATGATGAATACGTGACCGAGAAGGGATTTCAGCCTACTCTCCCTGGAGAGCACACCAGGATTTCGAGCGCTTTGGCTCTATTCAAGTTGTCGCGAATTCTAGCACGTGTGTTAGAGGAGATATATCCCGCTGCCTCGTCTCACGAGCTCTCACTTCAACAGATGTCGACACTCGATGCGGAACTTCAAGCATGGGATGAAGCTCTCCCTGCCCATCTTAGACTCATTTTTGCCCAGGACAAGCCGTCCGCGGATATCACGGGTAGCAGATCTCCGATACTAGTAGGGCTACTCTACCTTCATCTTCATTTCGTTGGCTAACGTGTACAGGCATTGGCGTATTACCACGTCCGTGTGTTAATCCATCGGCCGGCTGTTGGCTCCAGTTTAGGGGCAAAGGCTGCGTCGGCTTTGCTTACAGCCGTTGACTCTAGCAAGCATATCATCCAGATCGTCCAACTACTCGAGGAGAGAAGCATGTCGTTTTCTTTCTGTTTGAATAAGACGGACGTTCTTGTTCTCTGCGCAATGACGTTGCTTTACCAGAGCTTGGGACTTAAGCTTGATAGCAAGCTCATGAAAGATATAGAAAAGCTGATCAGTGCAGTCTTGGGGATATTACAGAAAACGCGCGCTGCTGGGTTTGCGGATTTGAAGAAGATCGCAAAAATGCTGATCATGGTTAGTGAGTCGCCACAGCCGGAACCGATGCAGATGGAGACGAGTTCGGGGACAACGATGCCGGTGTTATCAAACACTTCTACGTCGAGCACCACGAGAAAATCCCAAGTCGGGCGACATATTGGAGCTGCCTCGAGTGAACCAAACTTGTTGTCGCAGCATGAGAGACTGCGTCGTATGACTATACCAGGCTCTTCCACGATGCCGAGAACAGAGCGATCTCGCACGCAATCCCGTGCATCATTTGTTCACCCTCACATTGAGCACTCGCATTCGAATGCGCATCATAATTGTGATTCCCCGAATTTATCTCATATACAACAGACGATGATACGCGTATCGCACCCACAGAGGGCGAAACCAAACATGGACTATCTTTCGGTTGGTAATGGTGTAATGCCTAACCATCACCAGTCACCATCTCCGAATCAAGATCGCATGCCATCCATGCAGCCACCGCCGATTACGACTTCTCAGCACCCACAGAATCTTTATTCGACTCTGCCGATCATCAACAAGGATGTCTCAGAGAACGGTATACCGTTGCAAGAGTGGGAGGCACTGTTAATAGGGGCTATGGATTCAGACCAAATCAATGTCTATGATACGATTTATGGCGCGACGGCGCTGCCAGTAGAGCCAACGACGATGCCAACGACGACGACAGCAACGAGTGCAGCGGCGACTTACGCGAATTGGATACCAGATCCCTGTGATCTATCAGGGTTCAACATTGGAGACTTGAACTTGAGTGCTAACGCGGCGGGAGCGCAAAGTGTGCCCAGCGTCAGTGACGAGAGCCTCAGCTCAGCAGACGACGCGTCGAACGAGCGGTATATTAGCGGCATGAATGGCGAAGACCACTCGACGAACGGCTCTACAATGGCTCGCCGAAACGGGCACGATGGCTCACTAGCGTTGGAGGGTCTCAACGGGAGTCTGAGAATATGACGACAGAGGTTCTCCATTCCCCTAGGGTTAGGCGTTTAGTTGGCTACTACATATCTGGCTGGGTGGGTCACGGCGGTAGGTATTGGAGGCCGCCTTCTACGGTCGTCGAACAAAGACTTTGGGTGCTGGGAGGCGTTGCTGGTGTTCCACGTTATTAGGAGCGGAGCGGGAATTTCTTGGTTGTTTCAATGGGACAAGGCGCGGCGTGTATTCGCGGTGGATATCCTGACGAATCATCGCCGCCTTCACGGAATATACGTCAGTCTATTGACTGACGGCTGTAATATACCAAAGCTGTCAGGCGATTGGGTCTCACCAAGCGATTCCATCGGCCTACCTGCCTACACATACATACACACGTACATACATACTACTAAAATGGCGGAAATGTCCAGTTTTTTCTTACTACAGCCTACCACTACGGCCTACCTATTGAAATCAACCTCGGTCCGAGAAGGGGCCTGCGCCGTTCCGCCATGACGTTGGGAACTCGGCGCGGTTATTTTAGTCACGCTCGTGTTGCCCCGGCCACGAGGGCACGACGTCGACTTCGATTGGCGAGACGGAAGCTAAAAGATCGACCTCTCAGAACACACAGCGAATTGGGGATCTAGACCGACCGTCGCCATATGACTTTCTGGGCAATTGTAGGTCGACGTCGGATAGGAGCCGAACGGGAGCGGGACGGGTTGGGCTGGCTGTCACGGCATACAGAGGGTTCTGTGATACATACTGCCGACGGATGGATACTCTCAGCTCGTGTGATTGCACGAGATGATTTCTGTACTGTCACGGGATATGTCGGCGCTAAGGTAGGCTCGGTCAACTCCCACCTATGTGCTGCCAACTGCGAAGGTCTTCTACGCGACCTAAAGACCTAGTGCGCCATTGCGTCAGGGGCCGGTGAACTCTACATACGAATCGATGGCGGCGGTCCTGGTTTAGTAGCGACTCGGATTCCGCTTTGAGAGCTGACTAGGTGGTTGGTACGAGATGGGAACCGACATGACTCTTGTTAGCTTGGTATATACGGCTTACTTGCACAATATCCGGTCGTATCGCGAGCCGAGGGGCATTGTGCAGACGTATAAGAATGCGCTTGGGAATTTGAGATTCGTGTCATGGGGTTTTGGTGGATTGTGATGGGATTTGGAAATTGGCATAGGGGCCGGAGATACCTACCTCATGACCGGATCCGAGGGAGATGATCACACCGGGGCGTGTGATAGTATCTAGGCAGACCTTGACCATCGGTTCTTTTGCAGAATGGAGATATCGGCGAAATAAATTCCTCTATCAACTGAAGCGACAGCTACACCAGTTCCTAGAATATCCCCTTCACGTAAGATGTTTATCTCGATGACGGGGTTCACAACAGCCCAATATAACCCGCCGCAACAATAAACTCCTCGGAACCAATGAGAAGCGCAGGCGAAGGCATGCGTTCAAAGGTCGGTCTCCGAATCGATGATTCCGTATAGTACTACTACCTGCCCTACGAAATGTAACGATACCTAGCTTCCCGCGCCTGAACGCGGGGCCCCGGGTTACGTCTGCGCCCCGGTTCGACGAACTGCCGAACTAGCATAATAGCACACTGCGCCCCAGCCGCTGTAAGCGTTGGTGTGAAACGACCGGGGCACATCAATAATTACTGGGGAGAACATGAAGACATATGACATAGTATCGAGAAACTGCTTTATTGATTGCTGTCTCCGATATGCTGCATGAACGCTGTTCGGGATCTCCTAGGCAATCAATATTCTCCTCACACCGGTCAAGTTCGTTCCTATATCGCAAGCATTTTGTTCTATCTCCAAGGCGAAGTCGGTCTCAGAAAGACAGAGAGGAGAAGAGGGGCTATGTTCTCCGCACGGGAGCGGACCTACCTAGCGATGACATGCAGATTCGCCTATCGGGACATCAAGCTGACATTTTAACAGTCCAAGTTCGGCTCTCTCTGTCTCTCTTTTTCCCCAAGAACATGATACGCGTAATCCAATCGGGTTAGGGGGCAGTGAAGCGAGTCGGGGCATATTGCAGATTACGTACATAATCTCGCTTTACCACTCTCACGATAGCAGTATGGAGTCGTAGTAGGATCCCTCAGTAGTCCGGTTGTATGCCGTAGGTAAATAAACTCACGATAGTTGCATGAACGGAAAGAACCATTCGCCGAAACTGAACGCTGACGGGAGTCTGACGATGATCCCCCTGTGACGTCATGCGCATAGCATCGCATTGGAGACAAGACCGAGAGCAGAGAGGAAGGAACGTCCGGATTTGTTTTGGAGCAAGAAGAGGAGTCGAGCTAAAGTTCGCTGGATTTGCAATTCTCTCTCTCGGGTTCGGTTGCGGCGCGGGCAACGGCAACGGCAACGGCATCGGGGACGGAGAAGGGGAGGAGTGCATGGAGAAGCGCTTACTTTGCTTTTTCTTCGATTCATATGTATAAGCGCTGTCTCTTCTTCTCTTTTAATCGTTGGAGGTCGTCTCTCTCTCTCTCTTTCTCTTTCTTGGTGTCGGGGCTGACCTTGGCTTATAGCGCCTTTATTTATATTATAGGCAAGGAGTCGGTCGAGTTGACTGAGTAACGACCTCTTTAAGTCTTGAGAGATCGACTCAACTTGGTCTGTGTTCCTTGTTGGCAGGATCTCTGTTTGTTTCTGTGTCACGAAGAAAGAAGGGCTTGTCTTGTCTCTGGTTCTCGATCGCTGTCTCTGATTGGCGACGATCACGCGCAAAAATGTCCGCATCTTCAGCGAATCAATCCATGTCGGCTGGCGAGAAGAGCCCCTTGCTGAACGTCGCGCCCAGTAAGCCGCATTGCTCACCCGCAGTCTTGTCTCACACATCCTTCTTCGCGAGCCTATGAACACCACCAGATTTCATAGTGACTAATGCATGATCGCAGCAGCGAATCCGGGCGTGCCCAAGGTGCCCGGCCGTGTGACGCACGTCAAGGGCCACTCGCCGCAGAACATCGCCCACCGCGGCTTCAGCGCCATCCTGCCCGAGAACTCGCTGGCCGCGTTCAAGGCCGCCGCCGACGCGGGTGCCGATGCCTTCGAGACCGACCTGCACCTCACCAGCGACAACGTCATCGTGCTCTCCCACGACCACTCGCTGCAGCGCTGCTTCGGCGTCAAGTCCAAGGTCAGCGACCTCACCTGGAACGAGATCAGCCAGCTATGGACCACCCAGGAGCCGCGTCAGCGCATGATGCGCTTCACGGACTTGCTTGAGTTCTTGGATACCGAGGACCATGAGCACATCTGGCTCATGCTGGATATCAAGGTATGACTCTTCTACGTATTTTTGTGACGGTTAGGGAGTATAGCTGACATGGATCGTCTAGACCCAAGATGATGCCGAGACAATGATGCGCAGAATCTCCGAGACCCTCGCTGCTACCCCCGCCAAATTGCGCCCATGGCCCACGAGAATTACTCCTTGCTGCTGGGATGTAAGTTAACTGCTACCCCTTTTCTCTTCCCAACTCCAAGCTCACAAGACTCCTCAAATTCAGGCCAACTACGTCAGACTCAGCCTGGAGTACCTCCCCGAGTACCCGCCCACCCACCTCGGCTTCTCGACCTCCTACGCGCGCTGCCTGACCGACGTCCCCAACATCTCCTTCAGTCTCCTGCGCCACGCCATCGCGGCCCCCATGGGCGGTTCCTTCCTGCGCGAGATGAAATCCATGGACATCCCCGTCTACGTCTGGACCCTGAACGACCTGCCCTGGATGCACTGGGCCATCCGCAAGGGCGTGGCCGGCGTCATCACGGACGACGTGGACCTCTTCAATGAAGTCCGTGATGGGCCCCTGGCCGTTGATAATAAGCGTCTGCTGCAGCGCCAGCGCGAGGAGCCCACGGGCATCAAGTCCTGGTTTATTTACAGGACGCTGAAGTTCTGGGGTGAAATGATTCTGGTGCATCTTATGATTACGATGTATATGACTACGCAGTGGGTCAAGCATGGCTCGGCTAGTTACCGTGTCAAGAAGGCGCTGAACAGATAGATTGAAGAAAGAGAGTAGATGTGGCCGAGATAGATGATGATGGCCTTAGAAAGATTCGTTTGAGATCGTAAGTACAGAACTTGGGTTTGGCTGGGTGTCTTGGAATTAATGGGATTTGTATATACATACGGACGCAGGTAAATAGGACATAGGCAAAGAAAGATTGATGAATACGAAACACGGATTGAACAGAGAGTTATGAGTTGACTTTACGAATATCTTCAATAATTATTACTTATGCTGGTTGCCGAGGGAGTCCGATCACAAACACTTGTAACTTGCACGATATCACATGGACATATAACACTTTAAGAAAGCAGCCTTCAAAATCACGAAGATTTACTACCAAGATCAAGATAGACAACCAAACAAGGCAGCTCATAGCTGCATCACACTCATCTCATACTATCTGTCTGCAAGTAATCAGAGAGAGTCAAAACATAACAAATAACACGCAATCAACTCATCCCTCTCAGACTCTCATCCCCCAGAGTGCCAACCCCTAATACTTCCTCTTCTTCGCCGCACCCCCAAAAATAACATCATCATCATCCGACAGGGTCTCCTTCTTCACCCTCTCGCGCTTCACCTCGCCATCCCCCTCATACATCTCATCGTCATCATCACTATCCTCATCCTTATGCTTGCGCTTCCGGCCCCCGGCGCCAGCCTTGCGCTGACGCTTGCGCACGGGCGAGGCCGCCAGGGCCACGGCGTTGCCGTCCGCGCCCGTGATGGTCGAGGCGATGCCGCCGTCCGCCTCGAAGACTTGTGGGTATTGCGTCTGGAAGTTCTTTAGGAGGATTTTGGCCCAGCGTTGGCTGTTTCGTGTTAGCACTCGTTTCATTCCATTATGTATCCCCTTCCCCATTCTAGTTCACACCTCATTGTGTATCTCATGGCGTATTTTCGTTGTGATGAGAACGTAGATGTATAGAAATTGGGTAAAAGGGAATAAGAAGAGGGAGGAGAGAAGCGAGGTAGACTAACCTGATACCATTCGCCGTAACATCCTGATATCCCATAACCTGCATGACCTGGCACGCCTTCGTCCAGGTGCCGCCGGTGACGGGCTTGAAGCCGTGCTCGACGATGCGCATGGCGAGCAGGAAATCGCGCTCTGCCTTGTCGTCCCACTTGATCGGCATGATCACGATTCAATTCTATTCAGTTTCTCTTCTTTTCTTTCCCGTAGTGCGTGACCGGGAGGAGGTTGACTGGAGTTTGCGTCAGCGAGGTTGGGAGGCGAGAGTGAGCGAGCGATCGCACGCCGTGAATTGAATACTTGGCAACCACTTGCCAAGTACTACAGCGTGCGATCGCACGCTATAGTACGATAATTAACTTACAAGTAAATAACACAGGCCTCGTCAATGATATTACCAAATGACGAACAGGTTGCTGCGGCGATGAGGTTGTACGCAGACGTGGTAAGAGAAGAGGAGGAGATGGTAAGAGATTACGCGGGGGTAGTCGAGTCCAGAACGGTTGAAATAACCCCCCTATCTATCTAGGACCTACCTAACGGTGTACTCCGGCGGGGCTCGGGGGTTTGTTTGTGGTGGGAGTGAGAATGTGAGGAGGGAGCTCAGGGTCATGAGGTTCCTCGGAGGACGTGTAGATGTTTGTACGGTTGTAGGAGCAACGGGTACGCCGGGTTAGTTCTTCGTGGCTTTACGTGAGTATCTTTGATGGTAGGGAAGTTGTGTTTGGTTGGCCATTTTTGAGTATACAGGATAGCTCTTAATCCGTCAAGTAAAGACTCGGATGTGAGAGGTTTTGTGCGATTTACACGTGAATGAAGCTTCTAGGGGTTGAGTAAAGTGACGCCTTGGAGCTCGGACTCGATGGAGACCCCTGGAGTCCATAGACGGCGAGTGATAAGAGAGCACCATTAACGTAAAGATAAAAAGACTATCATAGTCCGCAAATACCGAATCGTAAGAACCGCGAAGATAGAACTCCAATACTTCTCAGTTAAAGGGGTTCCAAACTGTAGACGAAGTAACTATGTTTCGACCTCGCAAGACAAAACGCATCCGCACCAACGAACCGAGATCCAGCCGAGACAGATGCGTGAATACGTCTATTGATAGACTACTACGCTGAGGGGTTAAACGTCTACGTGGGGGAATAGCCATCGGTATGACGCTGTTCGGTCTGGCTTCGCCGAGTCGATTAGGAGCTTGCTTCGGAACAGCGGAGAGAGAGGTTGCTTTAGCGTCAGTCTCCATAGCTTTCTCAGGGGGTCTAAACTTGGGGTCGGTAATAAGCCGTCATCGTCGCCGTTCGCGCAACTATTGGTGGACCTATACTATAATGATATGTTCTTGTCTTGGAGTCTCCTACTGGAGACATGACATGCCCACCAGCAGGCGATGTTGAAGCCAGCAATAGTTACTTAACTTGTTACCTACATAGTAGAGTACTCAAGTTCACCGAGAGCAATCGCGGTGCAAGCAAATCTAATCCGTCCCGTTTACACCGGGCTATATCAATACAACAAGAGCCAGTCTTACCAGAATTTTTGTACAGTTTGCGATCCAACCTGATGCAAATGATCGAGTCCCACCCGTTGTCATCGATGAACCCTTCAGTAGTCTCGCCATCCTATCCCGTCCATCGACCAAGTCCACTTTCCATGCAATTCACCCATCCATCACTTCCTTCAACTCATCATTTGGGTATAAAAAAATATAATTCCTGTTTTCTGGGCTTCCCTGAAGTCTCACTCCCGAAACATAACGATCGTCCCCTCATAACTCCGTGCACGCGTGGCGACCCGACATCAACTCATACTCTCTCCTGGAGAGTACTTCTTGCCGGTGTCTTGGCAAGAGTGTAACGCCATTCTGATCGGCGCAGTCCATGTTCTCTAAAAAATGAACTGTTTTTGAGAATGCTGAAATAATAAGGTACTGAAAGAAACCTGGATCCATATAGTGAGTTTCGGGGGCTAAGCCACTCAAACGTCAAAACACATCAAACGTAGGCGAGGTAAAGAGTCCACTGAGAAAGCGAGCGGGCCATAACGAGTGATACCTGGCGGACTGACAATCGACAGCCCGAGACACCCCAGCAGGTGAAGCCGAAGCGCAGCTGTAAATGAACCAAAATATAGCGTCGCAAACCAGCAAACGCAGATGTTCCCGTCCATCAATGAAGGGCGATGACGATGGAAGATATGGGTGATTGTTTAAGGAGATTTCTAATCAGCCTCAGCAAGCTGCATAATCAACTTAGCCGCCATGTCAAGGAATGGAAAGGGACTCATAACATCCTTCTCTTCCAACATGGTACCGTCAGCGCCCTCATAGCCGGAACACTTGAAGTCCACGAGATAGACTGTAGGCTCCATCTCATAGATCTGAATCTCCATGTTCATCCAGACGAAGTTTTGCTGTCGCTTATCCATGACAGAGTACACATACGTGTTCGACTCAGATGCCGCGTCGAGATTGGAGAGTCCATAGGTGACAGATTCCTTGCGGATATCTACGAGCATGACCGTTAGAAATAATGAAAGCTGCATTGGGATCATCTTTACATACCATCTTTCTTCCACCGGCACTTAATATGCCATGGATCCGCAGGTAGCTTGTAGTATGCGACGGGATCAAAGTTATCCAAGTCGATATCATCTAGAGAAACGCCCTCATAGCGGTTTCTCGCAGATGCTTCCTTCCTATGCTCGGTTAATAAGGTGACGGTTATGCGGTGGTGATATGTTGCGCTTACTGTGCAGCTTCGTCACTAGTCTCCTTGTTCTCATCATCTTCCTGGAGCCAGCTGGCGCCTAATTTGGCCAGAGCTTTATAGATGCATAAAAGTGCCTCGAAGGGAGCGTTTCTAGAACGTATGCCAAACTGCCACCGAACCGGTTTCGATTTCTTAGACGCCACCGGTGTCATGTGTTGCGGCCGGCCTTGGTTCTCGTCAAGACGTATGATGTTCTTCGAATGTGGCTTCAGACGTCGCGCTGCCTCTTGTTGCTCCGCAGGCGTTCTAGGCTGTGGCGGAACATCCGGAACTGGCGTATCGAGGGAGTCATCGTAGACAGCATTCTGACGTTCAAGATACTCCCTGTGAAGCGCAGGTAGACTTGTTGGCAGGATACCAACGTGACTCACATAACCGCGAGGAGAGGCGCTTGTGACTGTGGAGGTCGACCGAGTGGAATCCGCAAGCGGACTGGCTTGGGCGTCATGATGCTCGGCGCATCCATCGCCCTGCTTTGCCTTCTCATGTGGTCCATCTGCAATAGCTTCCGAGACGCTCCTCATTTGTTCTACATGGTCAGCACTTGGAGGAGAAGTCGCAAAATAGGGGTTGTCCGCTCCGGTACCATATGCGGCTGAGCACCATGTTAGAACTCAGAAGATGCGCGACATGTTGGATCCATGGGTAAAGAATCACATGAGCAGAAAACGCCGAACAAGTATTTTGACCACCTTATATGTGTATCCGGAGCCTCACGTATAAGATTATACCAAACGAAGTAGAAACTAAGGAAAAGGTCGACTTACGATTCACCTGCATCAACTTATTCTCCCGGACAATCATATAAGCATCTTTGATAGCGGATGGCTCGTCTGCTTCCAGGGCTTCTTGGACATCTCGCTTGCCGTAACCCATCGTCTTACTGATTTTATCTGTTACTTCGTCATGCAGTCTCTCTTGGATCTGGGCTGGGGCATTAGGCGCTATGTCACTGGGTCGGATAGCCTTGTTAGGGTCGACACCAGTGTTCAAGAACTCCTCGACTTGGGGAGCAAGGTATGGTGGTAAATCCTTCAAGAACCAAGGGTCTTGTCTGATTTCCTCGATAGTTGCTCGCTGGACGGGGTTCGTTTGGAGCATCTTGCGGATCAGGTCTGCGGCCTCGGGTTGGATCCAGTGAGGGACGGTGAATACACCACGTTGTATTTTCGCAAAGAGACTCGGTATATGGTCGTCGTCGAAAGGAAGTCTTCCAACCAGCAACACATACAGGATGACACCGCAACTCCAGACATCCACCTCGGGACCAGCATACAGCTTTCCGCTAATAACTTCAGGCGCTGCATAGTTGGGGCTACCACAACTTGTCTTGAGGAAGTTTCCGTCAGTCATGATGTTACTCAACCCAAAATCGGCGATTTTGACGTTGAGTTGGTGGTCGAGCAGTAGATTTTCGGGCTTCAAATCTCGGTGGACGACCTTGTGTCTGTGGCAGTATTCGACGGCGCATATCATCTGCTGAAAGAATCGCCGTGCTTGCTGTTCGTCCAACCTGCCATGCGATACGATATAGTCGAATAACTCTCCACCAGCATACTCTAACACCATGATGATTTCATTTTGAGTCTTAATCACTGAGTAACTGGACGGCATGGCGGTCAGTAGAGGGTTGATTTCATCAGTGGAAACGCGACGACAAAAGCAGCGCAACTTGCAACATACAGCTTAATGATGTGAGGATGACGGAGGAGCTGGAGATACTCAATCTCCCTCTCGACACGTCCAACCATATCTCTGCTAATCAACTTCTTCCGTGCGATTATCTTGAGAGCTACCTGTTGGTTGGTCGACCTATGGACAGCGAGCTTGACCTTGCCGAAGGACCCCTCGCCGAGGGTCTTGATGACATTGTAGGCGCCAATGCGCTGGTCAATCTTGGACTTCTCCCGGGCCTGGCTTTGGCTGCTGGCTCGAGATCGGGAGCTGGAGGCATCGGATGCGTTGGTGGGGCGTGTGATGTTGATAGCGGGGATTCTGGGGCCCTGGTTGTTGCGTCGGATCTGGGATGGCGAGAGGGACATGGAGAGTTCCTCCTCGTCGTAGCCCCTGGAAGCCATCTCGGATGAAGCGCAGCTAGCGGGGTTGACGAGGTCGGAGATGGGGGAAGGGTTATCCTCCAAGTTTCGGGTAGCGCGGAAGAACTCGAGGGGAGCCGCGGGTAATTGTAGTGTAGAGGAGAGAAGGGGGTCTAAGAGACAGCGGAGTAATGTAAGTACGGATTACGGATTGCCTAGGTCCTAGGCTGGTCGTGACCGGTTCTTAAGGTACGAAAGCAGACGGAAACGAAGCTAGGGACGTAGCTTGCGAGACTAACAAAAACAGATCCCCCTTAGCGCAGCCGCTCCATCAGCGCCTCAGCTGGGGGATCTAGTGCAGCGTGGACGGTATGATTCCGTAAGATGGAGGGATGGACAATGCAGGAATGCGAGCCCTCAGGAGTCCGACGGCTACCTATCTCGAGAGATGCTCGAGGTGGATGGAGGTCGGGTTGGAGGCTGGCAGTAGAGAGGGTGTGGTCGCAAGCAAACACAGAAACCAATCAAGGATAATACTCGACAGTTCGCAAGCATAGACGGTGATACGGAGGATGTAAAAGTGGTGGCAGCGATGATGGTGGTGGTGGTTCAGTCACTGACCTTCAAGTCAACCCCTCGATGGGGACGATGGGAGGGGACGATGGTGGCGGCGACACAGCTAGAACAAGATGCGAGTACCTAACGGATTACAGCTTCACAAGCAGATTGCGTATGTCAGACTGGTATTCCGTAAAACGTGTTACGGAGGTGGTGTCAACTGTGCCTCTCGACTCCCTGGTCGCTTTGATCACAAAAGATCGCGAAAAATAAAAGAAACAGGTTTCTTAGAAGTTGGACTTGATGGGAAAGCGACGGTGCTTGCTCGATCGGACGCAACAGTCAAGCAGGGCTCCGACTTCCACCTGTAGGCGGGCGGTGGTAATTAAGCTTCCGATGTACACGGACGTATTGGCTCACCGAATCCATGAATGGGAATACCTTCAAGGTACGAGACATGTTGGATGCACGATTGGTCGTCGGACGCCGAATCGCACGAGGATGGACCAGATCAAACACCTGATAAAGACATGCATCACACCTCGATACATTGCTATATGCGATAGACAGCTAGATGCGTCATAAAATCTGGGGTAAATCATCACGTGATAACCCCACGCACCACCAATCTGAGCCCCGGTATCTCGATGTGCAACAATTGAAGATCCAATGTTAGGCATCCAGCTCGTGACACCGTCGGTGCCAGACAACTTCGCGATTTCGGCTCTGTGAATACCAACTCTCAACATGCATGCAGTCGTCTTTAAGAATGGCAGTTCTTAACTCTGACCTGGATGGGAACGGATAATGGTACCAACCACCTGCTACATGTTCGTCGACAAAGTCTGAAGTCATGTCTCTGAGCGAGCAAATTAGATCGTGAAAGATACGGAGTAGTTTGGACTGCCGACTCCTTGGTCCGGTGGTTGAAGATGCCCTTCTCCGCACGAGGACATTATTCCGAGCTGAGCGACGTCGTCTGCCAAGTCTACCCCACAGAGCAAAGTCACGAACAAAGTTCTTCGTGATGGGGCCGAGTCCACAGCATGGGTTGTCACATGATTTCAAGGAGGCCGCCATCTACCGCATCACACCACACCACACCGGACGCAGCGCCCAATCATCCACATCACCTCACCAGAGCACCCGGTATTGTTGCTCTCTGAATGTGGTGTAACGGATAGTGGAATGATTCGTCCTTCTGGTGATTGGCATATGAAGAAGACTACAGATCCTACCTCCTAGTACCATGCCATTGGCGTTGAGTGACCGAGTTGGAATGAGTCTTACCGCATAAGCAACTTTCTGTCAAGAAGTATCAGAGAAATTTATGTTGAGGAATCGACAAATAATCAAGATTCGCCGTGCTACTATTCACACTTGTGCCATCGTTAATGCGACATGAAAGCTTACGAGGGCACAAGGTCGGCTTGCGGCGGCTGAAGCAAATCAATCATCAGCCGAGGCGTTATCGGCATGAAAGTCACCGGTCCCTACATACAGGATGACCGAATGTTGGATGGTAATCCGTATGCACGTGGATTTAACTCGCCAGGCGCGGAAGGCTCGGTATTTCTGTGTCGTACCGTGCATAAGGGGTCGACGTCGGAGAGAGCAGTTGAGATAAGCTGGTAGCAAGATAATGTTCCGTCTATCATGATGACCGCATGCATAATGGGTGTTGTATGGGGAAACCACAATTGTTGGCTGATGTTATCGTAATGCGCGCAGTGAGTTGTGTGGTTGACCCCGAAACACCAAAAATCCCAAAATAAGGGGTATCACCAACCTCATTGTGGACAGGGTACGCAATAGTACAGTACCACGAAGATGGGGAAAAGATGCGCAAGCAAACCAAAAAAAATCCCTAAAACCAATTGACAATGATCCCTCAACAATTGAAAAAAGAACCGAAGTCGAAACAATCGAACTGGCAAAAAAAAGCTCAAACCAGGTATCGAATCCCGCCTACGAATAACTACGCACGGTGATTCCCAGATGTCACTGCAGATCATAACTGTCAGTCCCCGCTCCATTTCAGACAAACACCTTCGCAGTTTTCTCTAGCGGCTAGGAGATTTGCTCAGCGGTATGGGGCCTTGATTGGCGTTCCATCACGTGTGGTCGTGATTGCTGCCAGGAAGCTGAAGCGAGGTTATCACCAACTTCGTCGACCCCTTTTCTTCAACATCGAAACTATGAGATGTCAATGCTCCATATATCTCCGCCGCTTTTGTCTCACAGCCCTTTGAAGCTACTGGGAATAATAAATGGTCACGCATATCCCATATCTCCTAAGGCTGAGAGCGTTCAGGGTCGCGAATAGTCTTGCTGCGGCCCAGGGAAGATAATAAAGTACATTGTATAGTCGAACTCATCGGGCTGTTTGTCCCTTCAACCGTGTAGGGAAAACTGCACTCATTCGGACGGAGGATGAAAAGGGGTATCCAGAAGCCGCTATGCTGTAAGTTGAGCCATAATGGAGCAGCCCAAGGGCTCGATACAACAAGGTAGCGGCGAGTATAAGATCTCAAGGGTATGATACGGATAGCAATTGTATGCGATACTGTCGGATGCTCTCCCTTACAACAAAGAGCTTGAGTATGCGGCATTGCCTACTCTGGAGTTGGGGGGACCTACTCGGCAAAGCTGGACCGAAACTATCTGGTTACACTTGTCCGCGAGTTGACACATCCTCAGTGCATTACCCTCTCGAGAAGTACTCAATCGATTTTTTCTGTCTAGGTAAGTCCTATCACATTCTATCGCATACAATAGGAGCCCTAGTATGCGGTCTCACCTACCCGGGAGTTGAAACGACTTACTCGTCAAAACGTGACCGGATCGGCCTACCTTACACAGGAGCTCATGCAACTTCACCACATTCTTGCCTCAAGAGACGCTCAGTTGACTACCTGTATCCAAGACCATCGTGTTCTTCATATCGTATTCTATCGCAAGCTATCGCATGAAGCCCTGGTATACGGTAACGCCTACCCGGTAGTACGGGAGACCTACCCGGGAGCTCACGCAGTTTCAATGCAATCTTGTCTCGGAAGGATACAGCATGTCTGACTCTGCGATATAGCATCCGACTCCGGGGTGATGTGCCGTCTTTGCGCCTGTCGCATTGCAAAAGTACCGGGATGCCGTCATGCCGTCGACTAGGCACGGCAACCATTATCCTCGACGACGAGTCAATATTATTCCCACGAGGACACAAAAATCGTCGAATATGAGTAAACAAAATATGTCATTACGATTCAACGACTCTGAGACGATGATGATTATGATCATGGTGAGCGGTTGTTTTTCATACCACCACTCGTGTTAAACCTCCCAGAAATAGTGTTGCATTAACGCAGCGTTTTTCGGAAAAACGCACGATTCAAACGTGACCTCATACAAATACCGTTTGAAACGCAAAAACACTGGCTTACCCTACCTAAACTTACCTCGAGCCTAGATTGGTAGGTAATCAAATAATGCCCTTATTCCCGACCCGGCATTGCCGACCACTTTGATGCCTTCTACTAACACCTCAATAGCTTTTACATCTCTCACCCACCGCTGTCACCGACCACTTCGCTGCTGACCATTCTATCTTCAACTATACCGCTGTTGCATACGCCTCGCTGCCGACCATCCCATCTGCTGCGTACACCTCACCGCTGCGTACACCTCGCCGCCGCGTACACCTCGCCGCCGCGTACACCTCGCCGCCGCGTACACCTCGCCGCCGCATACACCTCGTTACTGCTGCGTACACTACGCTGCCGCGTACATCTCGCCGCTGCTACTGCTGCTGCTGCGTACATCACCCTATCGCTGCGTACACCTCGCTGCTGCTACTGCTGCTGCTGCGTACATCACGCTATCGCTTCGTACACCTCGCTGCTGCTGCTGCATACACCTCGATACTGCTGCGTACACTACGCTGCCGCGTACATCTCGCCGCTGCTACTGCTGCTGCTGCGTACATCACCCTATCGCTGCGTACACCTCGCTGCTGCTACTGCTGCTGCTGCGTACATCACGCTATCGCTTCGTACACCTCGCTGCTGCTGCTGCGTACATCTCGCTGCTGCTGCATACACCTCGATACTGCTGCGTACACGTCGCTGCCGCTGCGTTCGCCTCGCTACTGCTACAGCGTACATCTCGCTGCTGCTGTTGCGTACACATCGCTGCTGTGGCTACAGCACCACTACAGCCTACACTGTTACCATCATCACGCTGTGGCCGTTGCTACGTCGCTGCCACCGTTACAACTACGTCTCGGCCACTGTTGCTACGCCGCCGTTACCGTTGCTACGCCGCCGTTACCGTCGCTACGCTCCTATCACCGTCGCTACGCTTCTGTCACCGTCGCTACGCTTCTGTCACCGTCGCTGTCACCGTCGCTACGTCGCCGTCACCGTCGCTACGTCGCCGCCGCTACGTCGCTGCCATCGTCACTACGCCCCCGTCACCGTTGTTACGCCTCTGTCACCATCGCTACGCCGTCACCATCGTAATGCCACGTCAGCTAGACCGTGCTACAAGACTCCAATTTCATGCCGATGGAGAAAGACAACAGTGTATTCATTGTACCAACTCTGTCATCAACCAACAGTCATCAATGAAGCGACATCTGGCTACCTGTGCTGCCTATCAGACATACATTCAACGTGTAGTAGCCCAAGATGCTCAGAACCCAGGTGTACAAGCCCTTCATGCCATGGTACAACCACAGCTGTCAGCTGGTCAGAAGGCTATCATCCACAAGTTCTTTGCAAAGGCCGTCATCATTGGTGGTCTACCCTTCAGTACCCTGGATTCAGATCTCTTTCATGAAGCCTTCAAACAGTTGGTACCCAGCTATACACCACCCAACAGGAATGCCATACGTACCACATACCTGCCGCAGCTGTATAAGGAGTACAGTCTTAAGGTTCGGACTGCAATTGATGCTTCTCAAGAGATAGCAGTTATCTTTGATGCTTCTGATGATCTGAATAGTACACGAGTACTCAATGTATCATTTCAGCTCATTGATGCCGACCGCACCTGCTACTACTGGCAGAACCTCAATCTGGGCTCAGTAAGGCTCACAGCTGCTAACCACGTTACTATCCTGAAGCCTATCATTGAAGGGCTTGTTGGTGGTGCAGAGAATCTGTACAAAGTACGTGCCTTCTGTACAGACACATGTAGCACTATGCAATTGACGCAGAAGCTACTTGTGGATGAGCCTGCCTTTGCTCATTGTTGGGGAGTACTCTGTGACTCCCATGGCCTTCAACTTTTAGTTAAGGACGTCGTCACATTGGCACCATGGAAGGACGTGCTGGACCAAGCAATGACCTTAGTGACTTCATTCAGGGCTTCTAAGCTGCAGTATGCCCGTCTACGTGATTGTCAGCGTCAGGTCTACCAAGGCAAGACTAAGGCATTGGTGTTGTCAGTGATCACAAGATGGGGGACACAGTACCGCTGCTGCAAATCAGTTCAATCCAACCGTGAGGCACTAATTCACTACACATTCACAGAAGCTGTACAACGAACGTTGGAAAGCAGTGAGGATAATAAACTCCTGCGAGGCATCGTTCACATTGTGAATGATCACTCGTTTTGGCGGCAACTGGACCTTCTGTTGAACATCCTCGAGCCCGTTCATAACGCTATCGTTTCATCAGAAGCTGACGCATCACACCTTGGACGTGTCATCACAAGATGGAATGACATTGAGATTGCTTGGTTACGACTTCAAAGTCAACCAATGCGATTCAACGAAGTCGACTTCGAGTCGCTTTTTACTTTGCGTCGAAAACGTCAGGCTGAGCAGACTGATACAATTAATTGGGTAGCGTGGGCTCTCGATTTCCATACGTTGCCTACGCCGATTGACGTTTACACCTCAACACAAATCGAGACTTGGCTTCGTCGCTATAGCGACGCTGATGACAGAGATGCTGTGGTACGAGAGTTTCATGAATATCGGAGCTTACAAGGTGCATATGCAAGGAACATCCTTGATGGGTTACGCACACCTAAAGACCTTTGGACCAAAAGACGAACAGTAGGATCGAAGCTTGCTGTTTTAGGTCTCCGATTATTCAATACGATCGCGAACTCCGTTCCGTCCGAACGAGCGTTTTCAGCAATGGGTCTAATAATGAGTGAGAAACGGAATCGTTTGGAGCCTGCACTAGCCGACCAGGTTATATTCTTGTATATGAATCACCGTGTCATTCATCGCTTAGAAAAGCGTACTCTTGATTCGTTGGTCGATGCGGAGGAGGAGGAGTTGGAAAACCAAATCTTCGAACAACTGCTCGACGAACAGTGGCCTCGACAGTAGGCTAGTAAATTAGCGGCCTTCTAGAATCGGGTGTGTTTTTGCGAAAAACGCTGTAGAAAACGTGAATAAAACGCGCGCTATTTCTTTTCGTTTAAAACGGAGTGCAACACTACCCAGAAACTCGGGATGAAAAGGCACAAGGCCCGACTACTGGTGGTCAATGAAAGAATGATGAGTGCCCAGCATGAATAATATCATCTCCAGACCTAAAGTCGTGCCTGCCTGCATCCTCGTCCCATCCTTATACCGATGGCTCCTTCCTTTGGTTCAACATTGTTGTTGTTCCGAAGCGCGTCTTACATAATCACGTAATTGCTGGCGATTCAGCTCGACTAAAATCCCTTCACTTTCGTTAGTCTCACTCATGAACCATTTAACAGACAGCGACGCACTTCCCAACTCACGATTTCAAGGCGCAAACACCCTGTAGTGTGTGAATACGGCCTCATACACTATTGAGCAGGGAAAAATAAGGAAAGAAAGGAAGTTGTGAAGGACAAACGGCATAATGGCTCCCCCGTCACCACTCCCCGACTACATCTACAAGATCGTGCCCGAGGCACCTCCGTCGCCGATCCCGGCCGAATACCCGCCGTCGGAGCTGGACCAGCAAGACGGCTTCATCCATCTGAGCACGGCGAAGCAGGTATGTCATTCATTCCCTCAATTTCACCGTACCACTATCCTTCCATCCACTCCTTCACCTCAGTCTTACCACGCTCTCATTTCCCCGGATCCCACCCCAATCATAAGTGTCGCATGAAAGTAACGTTCCCCAGATCCCCATTACGGCCGGCCTTTTCTTCACCGATGCCAAGAAGATCTGGGTGATCAAGATCACCCTCAAGCCCGCATTCCACCCTATCACGACATGGGAGATCGCCGGATGCGCGCACTTGTACGGCAACTTTGGCGCTGAGGACGTCGTTGACGTTAAGGCGTTTACCCGCGCTGAGGGCGAGAGCTGGGAGGAGGCTATGGGTCGGCAGGAGGGATTCTTAGTATGAAATGAATGAGTGAGGACTTGATGCCTTTGAAAGGATGAAGAGCAACCCGGTCCTTGTATGAGGAACCCGGTTTGGTTCATCAACGGCTACCGACATCACGGTTGCCTACATCCACGTGGCTACCGGCATCGTTTAGACCGTTTTTACGAAGACTAAGAAATCGAAAGCATGTGATGCTAAGGAACAAGCCGTCTTTTCTCGAACAAACCGAACCCAATTGACATCTGAGAACAACTTCACGATACATGGCACACTTCTTCGAATCCATCATTGTTTGATATCGCCGAATCCAAAATGTTGTCATTACTATTCAAGTAAATGTAGATCCTCGACGCAAAAAGAGACGCTCTCTCTATAAATATCCAAACTCCGGCAGCGATCCATCTCCGCTACTCACTCAACCCGCTATGCCTCCATTTCCCGAAACCCATCCAGAAACAATCCAATAAATCGATTTTGATCGATATCAAAACCTCTTCGCTTTCTTTCTCACAAAACGCCTCGCTGAAATAAAAAAGAACCGATCTTCCAAACTCCCCGCATCCCCAAAACACCAACAATTGGCCAACCCCAACAAAAATGGCGGTCACACCGCCACGTCGGTAAAAAAAAAACATGCTAACTTAGCACCTGGGCCAATCCTTCAGCCCGATGACGCTCGCTCTCTCGTAGTTGGAATAGAGCGACGCAATTCACGTCATCGACGCTTTCCGGATTCAGTGGTTGTGCATCAGTTTCCGAAACAGCGTTCCCCGCCGCCGCTCATGATCGCTCTCGTCACTACCGCTCTCGAGACCGGTGCCATGACGACGCAGGCTGAGATCGGCGGTGCTGTCCGTCGGCGAGGTCGGGCTCATGGAGGCCTCGGATGACGCAGAGGAGCCGCCGCTCTTGGTCGAGTTCATGGTTAGGCGGTGCTTGTGCAGCAGGGACATGAGGGAGCGGTGGTGCGACTTGTTCGAGTCGATGTGCTCGGAGGAGATGGTGAAGCCGGGGTCGACGATGGCGTCGGGGTGGCGGAGGGAGGTTGTGCGAGATGCGAAGGAGTCGGGGAAGCCGGTGTTGTTGGCGTGGCGGCTTGCACGGCTGGTGCTGCGGCTTAGAGAGGACATTTTGTCGTCGTTGTTGTTTGTTGTTTGTAGTTGATAGTTGTTTGGTAAGTGTGTATACTGAGTCTAGCACACGATGTTTCCTTGACTTGGTGATGCCGATATATAGTCAAGCGATGATGAGAAGAGTCGTTGACCGTAGATGTAGATCGGTAATGCCGATGCTTTGTTTAAAGTCTTTATGTTGGTTGTTTGTATTGTCTATTGTTGAAAGACAAAAGGTTGGAATGAGAGAGTTGTTAGTTGAGTGACTCAAGTCAGAACAACAGACGAACAAGTTCAAAGATGTTCTGTACAAATATATCCAGTTTGAACTGAGAAAAAGCAAAAGGCAAAAGAAAGAAAAGGATCGAGAAGAAAGCAGACACGAGGAAAGGCTTATCATCAAATACGTATTCCGTCCGTACCGTACATATTCCGTACATTAGGACCTGCCTATGGGACTTGCATATTGTTCAAACGGCTCGGCAGTCTATAGCCGAGTTAATTGCTCGAGCCATCGTGATCGTGCGCAGGGCCCCCCATGGGCTGGCTGGAAACTATGGATTTCTCTCTTTTTCTTTCTTGGTTACGGGAATGATTACACGGACAACACGGACGGAAAAAACGGCTTTTCTTGGTACCTGGTACTATCCAGTATGACTCTTTGACCGTTTGACTTACGCATGTGTACAAACCGTCATCTGTGACTTCTATTGTTCTGCCTGCAATGTGAACGTGCCCCTCTTGTCTCTCTCTTACGAAGTACAGATGGTAAAACTCCCCGCCAGTTGACCACAACAAGATCTCCGTGACCTTTTGGCAGGGGAGGGGTTAAGCTTGAAACTAGTGAGGAGGATTCACAGCCAGTTGACAGCTAGGACAACGCTAGTTCCGTAAGTGCGTCGATGTAACTAATGCGTAGCGTTGCCGTGCGTGAGAGGTCTGTGATGTCCTGGTTGTAAACGCCGAGGGGATCTGCGGTTGGCTTTTCGGGTTGTTGAGAAAGTCCGCAAGTACAAAGACCAAGAGTTGTCTACTGTGCTCTTTTATAACAGAGACATGACCATCTACAATTCATCACGGTACTATAACGGTAACTATTTCCATCTCGAATTAAAGCTGGAAACTAGGCAGAGAATAGAGACGACCCCAAGTGGAGCATTGAGCAGGGACGCTATGTGTGCTGCGCACCGGTTGGTAATCATTATTGTGTGAGTCTTTTGACGCCCGAGCTACGGGGCGTTTAACGAGACGTGTGGAGGGCAGGAGAAGTGTTTCCGGGGTACGTGTACCTGCTTCACACGGGAATACGTGGACAGGATACGTAGAATGTGTCGCCAATCTGAGGATTACAGGTACGTGTTGGTGTTGGGGATTCTCATGTAAGAAAAAGAAAGACCGGAACGTCGGACTTTTGCGTGTAAGCAGGAATGGGGAAGCCGATTCGCTGGTATGGATTATGAACCACTCGATCGATACCTGGGACCCCGTAAACCACTTACGAGTACGTACACGATCTTCAAGTAACATCCAGGAATGTCCCGTCGCTGAATCATTGTTTACATACAGCCCCGAGTGTCCAGGCGGTGCCTAATAATAACTTGCTGCTAGACGGGATTTCTCATCCTCAAAAATCACTACTTTAGATTAGTTTCCCGTTGCTGTGAGATGATGTGCAATTACGTGCCTGAATGGACCCTACGCGCAAATCGATCAGTCGACTGCTCACTCTCACCCTCTCATTGAAATCATCGCGCAGATATACAATTCCACGTTGGCGGTTATACCGGCAGCGCACTATTCGATCGCCTTACCAGACGGACACTAGTGAACCACGGTACAGCTCTTCATTGGATATTGGACCCTGCCGTCGCTGCTCTGCGGGTAAGGCTTGTTGTCTGTATGCGGAAATACTGAGTACCCAGTACTTTACATTTTAAGATCTCGGGGTTTGCTCTGGCTCGATGTCGGCGTTGTTCGCAATGAAGCGATGGACGTACGATCCTCTATGCGCGCGATGAATCCCACAGACCAACAAGACAAACAAACAATCGTGAATCCAAACCGATCAGGCACGGTTCAAACAGAGGCACGCAGTCAGATAGGTAATCAAGAAAAGATCTCACCAAAAAGATTCCGAGGAAAAACAGTGAATCTTTCTCATCCGGGTAAGTCGGCCGTGCCATCCGAATCGCCACCATAACCACCACCAGCACCAAGCCAATCTCTCAATCTCTCGCAACCACAACTATTCCATATCACCGCCAAACCAAGTAATAAATTGTCTATAACCCGTTCCCAAGAAAAAACCATCCCCAAAATTAATTTCCTACACTATTGAACAACACAAGATATGTGCGAAATACCTATTTCGTGCATGGCTTTCCCCTTTTACCTACCCGTTTAGCTGAACGTCTGTTCGTTCCTGGGCGTTCAATTCAATCACCAAACTTCCCTGTCGCCAAAAAGCAATGACGCCACGCCACGGACCACATGCTTGAAGGTACAGTGTGCACACGGTGCTGCACTTACTGTTGCTGCAAATCACGCTACCAGATCAATATGATGTCATACTATAGCACGGTGACATGTTGCCTCCGTAAGGTCGTAACCGTCGACCAACAGATCTCTCGCGACTGGACTGGGCAGGTAGGTTAGGTTCGGTAGGTGTGTGATGTTTTCTTTTTTTCTCTTGGTCGGTGTTTGAACGAACGATAGCAAATCGATGTGAAAAAATATAGTCCGCGTCGATCATTGCATCGGAGTCGAAAGCAGACCTAAGCCAGCAAACGAAGGCATATTCACCATTTCAGAACACAGAGATAGGGAAGAGAAAGAAAAACGAAATCAAAATGAATCCCCCACTCAAAGATCTCGCGAAGCAGCAGCAAAAACGCGACTCACCATCACAACAACCCGAGCCCCTCGTCTCCGAAACCCACTGCATCGCCATGACAGAAGCGAACGTACCTTTGGCGACCCTGGGCCGTGAACACTCACATTCGCATGCACACGCACATATCGCAGACCCCGTCGCGGCCGTCAACGTCCTTGCCGAACAGCAGGACGTGTCCATCGTGGGCGCGCATACCGAGCGCGCTCGGTCCGACGCGAGCAAGTATGAGCTTGAGATGGCGGAGGCCGAGAGGAGGTTGAGCAGTCTGAGTTCAACGGATGTGCCCCCTCGCCGGGCGAGTCAGGGTTGATATGAATGATGTGAAATGAAACGAGGTAGGGTGTGCTTGAGCGATGAGGAGGGGTATGAGGAGCGGGGTGAACGAGAGACAAAATTGACAATGTGATTGTACTATTTATTCGAACACGCTGGGAGAGCATTTGGAGCACGAGTATTGATTTTTGAGAGGAAAAGTTTCGGCTGATGAGATTGAGAAAAGTTATCTGTTCATCTATTCATTCATTTTATTCATGAGTGCCATCTGCGATGCGCATTATGGATCCTTGGGCAGATTCGTCTGCTTCGCATTGTACCTACACAGCATAGCCTGTTCGTTCGTTGGAATGCCTCACAAAACGGACTCACCGTTTACCATATATCGTCCGAAAAGATTGGAAACAGACGCCTCTTCTTGCACGCATGGCAATCTGATATTCGACAAGTTCCACGCGTGAGCTTTTCTCAGGAAGTACTTACCTAGCCTTTGACTTCACGATCCAAGGAAACCAGGGGAATTTTCGAAAAGGGTGAGTCAAAAACGAGGAGAGAAAAAGTCACTTTTCTGAACCAAGAGACTCCTGCTGAATCTTACAAATAGGATATCGAAAATAGGATATCGAGGAGTCGGAACCGAGGTGCTAATACGTAGATCACCGACTGCGACTTATCTTTCCGCCGATTTCGCAGTGATGCTGTCTCCTCGTCCCGAATTCTGGTTTTGTTTCAACTCGGACTCTTCATGGTTTTGGTTCGCGGGAGGTATGATATCCATTCGGGGATATCGAATAATGGTCTCGAGCCAGATGATGCTCCGGCTGCACTAAACGAGGCTCAGACTGGATCCCTTGATAGGTGGTGATACTGGGTCGACACTCTACCACGCTCATGACATCGACGACGTGGCTATCGCCAATCAATCCCAGCAATCTTGTTCGTTCCGCTGTCCCTGTTGCTTGGGTGCCGGACGAGGCAAAAGGGATGAGTTCTCGGATCTTGCTGAGGACATCGTATCGAATTTCGGCAGGTAATTGTTCTTCATACCAGGAGCTTATGACGAACAGTTTCTGTTTATATCCAAGCAGCTTGCTACCATAAAACGCGATGGTAAGCTCGATGACAGATTAGAAGAATGTTCGATCCAGTCCAATGATGTGGAAGGCCACATTAGCCTCCTATATACGCGTGCATTCACGTCCGTATGCCAGACTCCTTTTTCTGTACGCTGGTGCCATTGCGCCTAAAACCAAGCCAGGTATGTACCGAGCTTGGTGTTGGTGTTTGCAGTCGATCGTGGTACCGCATTTCAGGAATTCTGCGTCGGTATTCCGTAGAGTCATCGAAACCGTTTTGAACAAATAGGTCAGTTTGGACATGCGCCCGTCGGCCGTCACTACACGCGACAGGAGTCATAGGAGTATCGGTACCCAGGTATGCACACGCTCGTGTTCCTGCTCATGTGCATACGCGCAGTTCTTTGTTAGTGAAGGTGAAAAACAACCCTTACATGAAGACAATGCGTGATATGCGGTGTGCTCCAGTGTCTGTTGCAGACAAAGCGAATCGAGAGAGCACAAGTATATCCGTGGTTTAAAATACTCCATATGACAATCCATGGAAGAAACAAAGTCAACAGAACCATGGCGATCGCGTGCGAAGGTCTACCTAGCCGCGAACAAAGACGAGAAATACCATCGCCAGGGCTCATCATCACCAGCACCTCCGGCCTCTCCATCATTTCTCTCGAATAGCCGGTTGTTTGTAATCACCGGTTGTATCGGAACGTTGGATGGGTCGTGATCCGGTAGACATCGTTGTTGTCTCGTTGTCCTGCAATTCGAATCCTCAAAACGTGCCGCGCTCTGGTGATGAAAGAGTCGTGAGCCGAGACCCTGGCCAGAGTCTGACAGAATCCAGATAGCGTCACTAGCGCAAATCTGACAGCGGGGAAAGTTGACTGGCGCATGCACTAGCACAGCTAGCTGAATGCGCTAGACTCGGTTCGACGTAGCCTGACGGGCCCCTCCGCAAATGCATCCGGGCACCGTCCGGAATGGTACGGAATACATATGACAATGTAGGAGGTGCATCTTCAGATTCCATACGATGTTGAAGTGTTAAAATAGAATAGAAAAGAGGTTTGGCCCGGTTTATATGAATATATCATGGGATGGACGGGAATGTCAAGTAGGTACCTAAAGTACTGTTCCTTTGGGTCGAACGAGGAGTGTACGCATATTCCGTACATGTGTCTCACTTCTGCCTAGAATTTGGAAGTGGCAATGTTGACAAGAATGGTAGGGCTAAACTCGCCCGGTTATTCCGTAGTAATATGTAATCCGTTGAGACTGTTGGAGTACGGATTCTACGGAAAGATATACTACTCGTACTCGGTCGAATTTTAGCAGTTTTGTAAAGCCGGCATCCATGTCAAAACAGAGGCCCAAGAAAAGAATCTCGATGGATATAATCGGTGACGGAATAATCGGAGTGACTAGCATGAGCTTAAAATACTCCGACACTCATCTGCCGAGTGCCAACTGTTCGAGGGAGTTGCCATGCCGTTATGGCAGTTACTCATAGCATTTATGGCACGTTGAGCCACGGCCAATGATGTCATGATGCCGCATTGGAAACACGAACACGGCTCACGGCAAGAATAGCTCACCGCTGATGAGCTCTGAGTATTCCGTACATAAGAGGTGATCCAGCCGCAGCTTCTTTTACGCCTGATCTCCAATAGTACCTGCCCTATCAGTGTCTGCCATCTGACGCAAGAGGAACACGAATGTAAGGCACGATCGTAAGGTAGACTTGGGCAACCGCCTTTGGTGTATGCATGTACAAGTGACAGACAGCAGGGCAAGCACATCACACACTGAGGCAGTGTCGATGAAGGCATGGAGTAATTACGATCGGATACCGCATCTATATCGAACTAGACGATGCCCATAGGCTGGATGACGCACCTACCCAGACTTTGTGACAGGGTCATACAGGGTACCTGCTATATAAGTTGAGGCCGCGGCCACTCGTTTGTAGGGTACAAGTACCGTCACCTCGCCATCCAGAAGAAAAAAGACAATCCTTTTTTTACTATCGAGACCTAATAAAAGAAAAAAGGCCACAATCAGAATCAGGTGACGAAATTACGTGTTACCAACCCTCTGGCCAATATAAACGGCGACCCCCCGTCGAACCGCATCGGTCACTCTCCTTTGTTACCTTTCAGCTGTTTCACCCGTTTTCTCCTGCTGTTGTTGACTGCGTATTTCTTGCCATCGCAGACCGAATCGTTGTTTACAGTCAGTCAGTAATTCAGTCTTGCGCTGAATCTGAATTCGAATCTCATTGACGAGCTTCTCAAACAACTGCACGTTCGTATCCACCAGGCATAAGCCAAAAGCCATACAGTCACGATGCCGTTCACTGCAAGGTATGTCGAGAGTTTGCCGACGCGTCGCCGCTGGCAGGGTCATCATCATTATCAACTGTGCATGGTCCATAATTGACAATATCATCCTTCCAGCGATATCTGCAAGATTATTCTTGCCATCATCCTGCCCCCACTGGGCGTCTTCTTCGA
This sequence comes from Xylariaceae sp. X3-2, assembly GCA_028637685.1. Lineage (NCBI taxonomy): Eukaryota > Fungi > Ascomycota > Sordariomycetes > Xylariales > Xylariaceae > Xylariaceae sp. X3-2. Next base: position 174,016 of record JAJFDI010000018.1, read on the forward strand.
GCGCGGATGCGGCGCCGATCTCCTAATCAACATCCTGTTGACGATTCTGGGTTATATCCCGGGTATCATTCACGCGCTGTACGTTGTAATTTGTCTCGCTCCTCGCCGACCTACCCGAGACTATGCTTCTCCTCCTCCCTTCCTGCCCCACCGAAGGGCTTCCGGGTCATCCCGTCATACTCCAAAATTAGGCAGTGCTATAGGCTAACACTTGGCTCTCTTTTCTTCGTGTCTTGCAGATACATCATCCTAAAATATTGATGGCGGTGGAATGGGAGAGGAGTGGAGAAGTTTTGAAGTGACGAAGGGGCCTTTTCCTATGTGTGTTTCCTTTTCGCTATGGTCGGGTTTTATTCCCCGACATTTTATACCCACAAGTTTCGAAGGAAAGGAAAATCTCGTTTTGATGGCGCCGGGACGGGGGACGGGACAGGGAATACAATCGAGTACCGGCGCATCAGAGTCTAGGCCCTGCTGGCGAGAGACATACCTATGCTATGATGCTACGCATAAGCCAACATGGTATTCCAACCTCACACACGCCTTATCAACTCATGCAGTGGACTGGGAACCTGTGGTCAGTTGGGCCACCGAGTCGGATTTAGTCGTCTGGTATGATCTTCATGTCTCCGGCAGGTTGGTGATGAGAGGGTGAGGAAACGGTGTCTTGAGTGGCATGAATGGCAGTGGTGTAGTCACACTGTATCTCCTTTCTCTTCCATTCCGGATTACGCGGCATTGCCACGGCTCATGGAGGCGGCTGTGCAATGAGGTGTGAGTGCGTGGCCTAATAACAGCTAGCTGGCGTAGGGCTTTCATAATAACGATGAATGACAAGTTTCGAATTTGCCTGAGAGTCGCGAAACTGATCAATTTCCTGCTATGCCGAAGTAAACCAGCTCTATTCTGTGTTCTATTCATTTTTTTCTAAGGGACATACTTCCATAACTGCGTAGACAACGTAGACAACGTGAATAATGCGATGTTGCAAGTGGTATCGCGAAACAGGTAGCCTGACAAACAGATAGATGCATAGCAATCAATCGCAATGAATCATGCTCGGCCTACCCTGAATGACAAGACCTAAAAAGGGGTTGGTTAGCAAACAAGGGTGACTCCAAAAACATTGGAAACTGTACTCACATCGTTCTTGCCGGGAGAAACAATGGCATCTTCAGACACGCGCACACCACCGACACCTTCCACGTAAGCAATCGGCGCATCGCCCATGATTTTCCTGGCTACCTCGCCCACAGTCATACCCTTCTTGACCAGGACACATTCTCTGAAAGCAACCTTCGAATCCGAGCCTGAGCTGAAGTTCGTCGTGTTCCGCACGGGGAAGACAGGCGTGAGACCCAAGATCTCAGCAGCCTTGGAAAGAACCTGGACGACACCAGTCGAGCCGTACCGGAACAAGATCAGATCCCTGTACTCCTCAATGATCGCCTTGTTCTTCTCGTCCAGCTCGCGGAGTCCGCCGCCGTCCGGATCGCCGTCCGCGATGAGATCTTCCCGCGTGTCCACGAACTCGGTTCCTTCCGTATATCTGATGTAACCTTGCTTCGCCATCTTGCGCAGGAACAACTCGGCCTTGGCTGAGCAGGGCACTACGAGGTTGGGGTCCTGCTGCTTCGTGATCTTGATGAGATTCGCGTAGGCGTCGCAGTCATCGACCTTGTTGAGCGCGATGACAGTAGGGAACTTCTCGTCCGTAAACGCGGCCACGACGCGGTCGACCGTTTCCTCGGACCAGGCCTCAAGCGGCTCCTTCAGCGCCAATTTATCGAGCGTGCGCGCGACAACATTCGACGTACTACCGTAACCGGAGAATTGCGCCTGCAGCGTCTCGACGGCGGTTGCCTTGACAGCGACATGGCGGCGCTTGATGGAGCCCCAGCGCTCCCAGAGGTTGCCCTTGATCCATTGCACGATCTCGCTACGCAGCCACGCGATGTCCTGCGACGGGTCGTAGCCGCGCGTGTTCTCGCCCTCGGCGTTCGTCCGGCCGCTCGCGTCCACGACGTGGATCAGCGCGTCGGCGTGTCGCAGGTCGTCGAGGAACTTGTTACCCAGGCCTTTACCTTCGTGCGCGCCGGGAACCAGACCGGCAACGTCGAGCAGCTCAATGGGGACGGAGCGGCGCCCATCGACACATGAGCCGTAGTTCGGCCGGCACTTGTCTTTCACGCCGTGGCGCTCGCAGGCGCATTCGATCTGGAGATAGCCGATGGCCCGTTGCGGGTCTATGGTGGTGAATCTTTCGAAGCGATCGCGTTAGGGAACAAGGACACGGGGCAACGATATAAAGAGTCAGACGAAGGCAAAAGCGTACGGGTAGTTTCCTAGCAGGCAATTCAGATCAGCGTCGTTGCTCGGCTCGAACAGGCCGGCGGGGATCGAAACCCACCAACTTTGGACGTCGCATCGGTCAAACTGTTCAGGGTCGTGCTCTTTCCGGCCGACGGCTTGCCGACAAGGCCGATCAGGGGATCGCGTGGCATGCTGAATATACTAGCTATCTGGTATGGACTTCTTTGCGCTCAACACTCGGAAAAAGATATCAAAAATGATGGTATCTAGAAGGTAAATACGGATTACGAAATGTTACAAAATAAGCGATCTCAAGATGTTCTGGACCAAATTCATTTGCGCCGGCTAATGCACTCTAGCGCGGGCTAAAAGGACGGTAACTAAGCTAAAGGGGTAAAGCGCATCGATGCCGACTTTAGCCGGGATCTCGGCTGGCATTGCTTTTACCAGCTGGCATCAACCTGTCATCAACCTGTCATCAGAACTCGTGATGATCAGTTGAGAACTTGAGACCTTCTCTAATCAACCTCATCGAAAGCCACGCTTCCTATGAATCCGGCAGGTAGATCGGTGGCCACAGACACACCGATAACTAAGCAGTCTTTGACATGATGGTGGTCCAGATAGCGGCAAACAGCAGTCATGTTAATGTTAGCTGCAGAACCTGAGAGATGGACCGCCCGCCGAGGGTTGGATAGAAACCCCATGGCCTTTCTCAACCTGGTTCTGATCTCACTGGACGGTCATGATGGAGTTTTCGTTTGCCACATTTGTTTCTCTGTGTTGAGGTCTAGAATCTGGTCTGCTCGAGACATGGGTTTGGTAACGCAGATTCCGGAATCCGATCATGGGGACATGGGAAACGAGTACGAATGGCGATGAAGTCTCGGATGAAATCAAAAACAGCATCATATCAGATGTAGCGTTTATGCCAGGTAGGTGAATTTATCAGTCAAAGCCCCTGCCGGTTCACAATGAAGTCTCGGATGTGAAGATCGAAGACAGCATCATATCAGATGTAGCGTTGATACCTAGGTGAATTTATCAGTCAAAAGCCCTGCGGATTCACAATGGAGTCTCGGATGAGAAGATCGAAGACAGCATCATATCAGATGTAGCTTTGATACCTAGGTGAGTTTATCAGTCAAAAGCTTTGCCGATGCACATTATATGCAGCATCATGGACGTTATTAAGGGGAAGCAGTCCCTTCTCCCATTCTCCCCTTTCTTGCCTATGGTGCTACTCATCTTGTTGCTGTCATCTTCCTATCGTGCTCCTCAGATCTCTCTTCAACCCAACTGCTTTAACCGATCATGGTGATATCCTCAAGATGGCAGGCCGAAATCTCCGTCTGCTCGCTGCCTAAATGGGTATTCGGGTCTTCATTCGATCCCCTCCCTGACACGCCCCAGTTCATCGACCCTGAGCAGCCTGAAACGCACATCATCACCCGCGCAGGCTACCGGCTATGGTCGAAGCGGCTCGCCCTCGGGCTCCAGCGAGCCGGTCTTAAGACTGGCGACCGCGTGCTGCTTTTCTCGGGAAACAATATATTCCTTCCCTCGGTGTTCATGGGCATCGTCATGGCCGGCGGCATATTCACAGGGGCAAACCCTCACTATGTCGCCCGCGAGCTCGCGTATCAGCTTAATGATTCAGGGGCCTCATTTCTTGTTGCGGCTGATGCAAGTATGGAAGTTGCGATGGAGGCCGCTGAGATGGTCGGGTTGCCGAAGAGTCGGGTCTATAGTTTCGACGCGACGGGTCTGAAAGTGAAAAAGGGGACGCCCCGTCTAGGGTCTAAGCACTGGACTGAGCTCCTCGCGTCTGTAGCTGATGCTCTTAAATTCGACTGGGTTGAACCTGCAGACCCGAAGGCGACGATCTGCTGCTTGAATTACAGTTCGGGCACGACGGGTTTGCCCAAGGGCGTGGCGATCTCGCACTACTCCTATATCGCCAACGGGATACAACAGACATTCACCGAGGATCTGGATCCACACATGAAAGAGAGGCGGAAGACATTCCGCCACCTCTGCTACCTACCGTGCTACCACGCCTACGGCCAGTCGTATTTCGGCTCCTACCTCCCGCACCACGGCATCCCGGTGTACGTCATGCCGTCCTACGATTTCGAACCAATGCTCCGATACATCCAGGAGTTCCGCATCTCGCACATCATAGCCTGGCCACCCGTCATCGTCTCGCTCGCGAAGAACCCGCTTGCCCGCAAATATGACCTCAGCAGCGTGCAAGTCGTCATATGCGGCGGCGCACCCCTCGGCCCCGCGATCTGCGACGAGGCGTGCAAGCTCTGGCCTGAGGGCGCCATATCCGTGCAGCAGCTCTGGGGCATGACGGAGCTGACGTGCTTTGCGACGGCCTGGCATCCGCTCGAGCACGAGCGTTCCGTGTCCGTCGGCGAGATGACGGCGAATTGCAAGGCGCGCATCATGCGGACGGATGGCTCGGGCACCGAGATCACGGGCCCCGATGAGAGGGGCGAACTCTGGGTTACGGGCCCGACGCTCATGAATGGGTATTGGCAGAATCCAGAGGCGACGGCTGCGACGATATTTTGCGATCCGGACGGCACGCACTGGATGAAGACGGGTGATATCGGTTATGTGGAGACTTATGCGCCTGGGGCCAAGATTCATATCGTTGATCGCATCAAGGAGCTATTTAAGGTCCAGGGCTATCAGGTGGCGCCCGCAGAACTTGAGGCCGTGTTGCTTGATCATGGCGCTATTGTGGATGTCGCCGTTGTCGCCGTGACGATTGCGGGCGAGGAAGTCCCGCGCGCGTATATCGTGCCGAATCCGGCGGTTGAGGCTGATGAGAGGGAGATTGAGAAATGGTTCGAGACGAGGGCTACGTGGTATAAGTGGTTGAAGGGCGGTGTGAGATTTGTTGATGCTATTCCGAAGAATCCGGTGAGTTTCCTGTTGGAAATTATGAGAAGTGCGACTGACTGACGTGATCGTATTAGTCTGGCAAGATACTGCGCAGGCAATGGAGGGAACTTGCTGCTGGTGAGGTTGGGGCTTCGAAGCTTTAGTCTGGTTGTTAAGGGTCCCCTGATTTTGCCTCATGCGCTGGCCTGGTTAGATGAATCGACCCCTGAGCGTACTGGGGAGGGGCATTAAAGGAGGAATTATTGAAGTTATTTTGTGCGCCTACACAGGCAATCTGACGAGCCACGATACATGTGCAATGAAGATAGGTACAGAGTTGATATTCTCCACGTAATGAAAGACGTTCATGTCATGACCATACAGCTCTAACTCTTCCAGCCATGGCGAGCAATCCGCAACAGCCGTCCTTGAAGCTAGTACAAAGACCCGTATCCTGGTATCAATCTACCTCTGAAAGCGAATAAACTGCAATTAATAGCTTTAAGCTACTCGAATTTGTACCCCCAACGCCGCGCTCGCCACAATATACAAACTGCCTCATACCAAACAATCACAAACAAGACACCTCTCTCTGTCTCAAAGCCCGAATTTATCCCTATGGAACTTCTTGACCTCGGGATTCCCGCCCATCCCAACAGATAATCCCTTCGGATCGCCCTCGATCTTAAGACCCATAAGACTCGTGGCCCTAGACAACGCGACGTAAACCTGTCCCTCTTCCCATGCTCTCGTCAAATCGACGATCACGCGATCGAGCGTCAGACTCTGACTCTTGTGTATCGACATAGCCCACGCGGGCGCGAGGGGGATCTGCGTCCTACTCAAGAGACAATAGGGCGCCTGACTACCGACAACATGGACGGAGCAATCCGCATAAATAGTGCGCGTCTCGCCATTGTGGAACTTGACGATGGGCCAGACTTTCTTCGTGACGACCTCGCGCTCCATGAACGTCCGGATCGCCCACTCGCGCATCTCGGCGTAGTCGCCGTGTATCGGGTTCAGCGGCATCGCTGCGAGTTCGTTGTTCTTCTTGACGGCTTTGGGCAGTTTGGTTGGGTCGACGTCCTCGTAGCCGCAGATGATGCCCTGGCTGCCGTTGCAGAGTTTCCGGCCGAGATCGAGGTTGACGAGGAGGACGACGAGCATGCCCTTTTTGAACTCGATCATGGTTTCGAAGCGGTGGTCTTTGAGCGAGGAGAGGGAGCCGTCGGGTAAGCGGACGGTATGTCGATGGAATTGGGGGTTGTCGCGCCCCATTCTGAATTCGTCCATGCAAGGGAATGAGAAGTTTTCCGAAAGGAGTTTATCGAAACGTTTTTTGTTCTCTTGACGGACTTCTTCGCGTCTGGCGTAGAGTTTTGTCGCGTTACCTATTCGGCAGGGGTGGTTCATGAGGATGTCTGTATCTTCGATACTCAGGGGGTCTCCTATTCGGCATTTCTGCAGGATCTTGATGAAGGTCTCATCGTTCTGTCGATGAATCGTTTTGAGATGAAAATACACAAACTTGCATTTTTCCCAAGCCTTGCTCCGAAACGCCCACTTATCCTCGTCGTGGAAAATGCCATGTTTCCGACACGTATAATGTTCTTCCGACTGAGATTTGGCCAACTCCTCACCACATTGAAGACAATATGAAAATGGCTTCACGGGAGGTAACTGGTGAAAGTCGCCCGTGACGACTAGCTGGACGCCACCGAAGGGCTTTTTAGAATTGCGAGCTTCCTGCATGACGGCGTTGAGCCGCTCGAAGTGGAAATTCTCCACCATGCTGATCTCGTCGATGACGAGGACGTCCGTATCTTTCAGACGCTTTCGCACGTGTTTCCCATGCGCGGCTCTTCGCAGCTCGTCGAGGGGCTTTCTGAAACTGCTCACGCTCCAGCCTGCGTACACGAACGTTGTAGAGCCGCCGACGCCCAGTGCGGAGATGCCGGTTGGCGCGATGATGTCGACACGTTTACATTGTTCGCGAAAGCGTTTCGTAAACGCTTTCAGAACGGTGGATTTGCCGCAGCCGGCGGACCCCGTGTAGAAGACATTTTTCCCGGAGAGAATGAGGTCCACCAGTTCGGCCTGCTCTGGGCAGAGCGAGGGTTCCTTGATGGGGCCTGGGGAAGGGTTCTCAGTTTCTCCATTCAGTTCTCGCAGTGGTTCCGGGTTACTCGAGGGAGGGATGCTACTGGGCGGGAGAAGTGAGGGTGGTGTATGAAAGCCATATGCTCCATGGTTTGGCTCCGGGTCTAGGCATATGCCGAAGCCAGGCTCTTTCTTGATCATCCCGCCCATCCCATCATCTCCGACGGAAACGTTAGATAATTTGAAGCTGACTCCTGTCTGGAGAGATGGTGGTGCATAACTTTTGTAGGGACTGTACGGATTCATTACCGTGCCATTCGGATCCTGGCCTCGCCGAGACGGTATCACGCGACTCGGCGAGTGTCTCTCCGGCTGTCTCTCCGTCCATCTGGGTTTCTTGACCGTTTTGCTCTCTCTAATCTCCCCCTCCTCCTCCTCATCAGAGCTCAGCAAGCTGATGACTTCAATTCCGGAACTCTTTGGCGGGCTCTCATTTTCACGAGAGCGTTTCATTCGCGCTCCGTCGTCTTGTGAATATTGAATTGCACTTGACGGGGGCCCATCTTCTGGCTCCGGCTCTGCGCTTGCATGAGAATGCTGTAGGAGTGACATTGCGACTTGCGCATCTGAGAATGGCGCAACTGAACGGCAGACACAAGAGACATTGCTGCCTGGGGATCGTGACTAGCGCAGGGTTCAACCGTCACAATCCTGACCCAACGTCTCGACGCGGGGATTGGCGAGACGGCAGGTTACCCGTGCATAATTCGTCCTTGCGGTCTGGGCTTTATTAAGTATCCCTGGAAGTACATAACCTCGTGTAATGCTTATATTCTGTGAGAATAAACATGTTTGTAAACAGAAAACTCCAAGGAAATCTGTAACCTTATCCGTCGTCCTACGATTTACTGATTATATCGTATTGCTGATGAAAATATCCGATGTCCGTATCACCAAGATAATCCGTATAGATACAGAATATTCCGTGCACACGTGAGAATTTAAATGCTCCTTAATCCGTATGTCTTTTCCGAGCACGTGAAGCACGCCGTAATCGGTCTTGACATCTTTATGCAGTTAGACGGGAAACTGCTGGTAGCGATGATGCCCGGCTGCTGGTTGCTGAGCGACGGTGCCTAATCCGTATCGCCGCTAGCCAAACGCGGTCAAGCGCAACTGTGGCTTACGGTGGATATCCAGTGGAAACCGACTCCGTTCAACCAGCCCAAAGAAAGTCCTGTCCTGTCTCTGTCTCTGTCTCAATATTGAACGCTCAGCCACTCAAACCGCTCTTGCTGTTGCATCAATAACTTCCTCAAGCTGAAGCGAGCTGGCTGCGATACTGGACAGGCAGGTCGATGAACACTTGGCCGGTACAGCCTCCTGAATCGGCTGCAACTCTTCCAAATAAAACCACGAATGTGATATTCCGTATTCGCCGTTGGGCAGGGCTGCTTTCCATCGAACGGTGTCGCAATCTTCCTCTGCAGCTCCATTGCTACCATGCTATTTATAGAGAAGTCCGGAGCAGGTCATCATTCGCAGGGTGTGATCATTCAATGATCATGCACCCGAGCTTTGAACCGGTGGGCCGTGTTTATCAGCGCCCATGGCACCGTGCCAATAGGTGACGAGTCTCGTCTGACAAGTATACCGTGTTGATGTTTATTTTCTACTGTCACACTACCAGTCTTCCCCTTATGTTTTTGTGAGTACAGTGTGGAACCCTTTATCTTACGGAAAGGTACCACTGTCTACCGTACTCAGGTAAGTTCTCACACGGTACCCCTCGCGCCTATCCCGTTCCTCTCGTCTCTCCCCAAGCACCACCTTCACACAACATTTTTCGGCCCCCATCGCCCTCAGTTCCCAATCGAGGTTGTATTACCGACAGCCTGGCTCGTTAATGGTGTGTAACTGTAGACAGCTCTGAAACCAGTGCAACCTCTGATAGGTAGGCAGGCTGTTGACACAAGACTTGTCATCTGTATGAAGAGTTCTTGTCATAATGTTGGAATTCACCCATCGCACAAGTGACAAGACGGAACACCATCCAGCTCTTCAGCAGTTCAGCTGATGTTGACAAATCCGAATGCTGCGCCGCTAGCCTCGTTGACATCTACACCACCTCCCAGAACGTATACGAGTACGTCCTGAGGCTTCGAGCTGCTGGACATCGACGATGTCTCTATTCTAAGGAGTGGAAGCGAGGGGCTGCTCTCTTCTATTTGTCCGGGCCGGGCGTTTTACGGCGACGCCGGGGATGAAGCTGTCGATGCAACATCAACATCTATACAAACACCAAGTACTCAACAGCAACGCGTCTATCTGCCCATTAACTTACGAGCAGGTCACCTTCTTCGTACACAACTCATTACTACACTACCTAATTATTCCGTATCTTGATCCCGGTCGAACAGCAGGGTAAATTCCTTTGAGCCTCACTACGGGTCACTCCAGCTCCATCCATCGTCTAGACTTCCACCGTCCCCCACATGGGGGGCAATGCATGAGGTCCAACGCCAAGGTATATCTTACACGGCGTAACCCAGCAGGCTAAGACTTGCTCGTTTCTTTCTTTCTCGAGAAGCTTAAATCAACTACCTCCCTTCATTGTCGTTGCACCCTTCACCTCGTAGACTCACTTACTGTGGACACATATTAGCAACTCATTCCTCCTGCTGATGTGCGAGTCTACCCTGCATTCTTTTGGTCTTTTCGTTCCTTTCTCAGCTTGGTCTCCTCACGTTGGCCGTCAGCAGCTTGGCAACACTCTTACTTAACCGAGTGTTGCCTTGTGACCATAGTTGTATGACAACAAAATAAAAAGATGGACCCGACTCCTGCTAAAGATGAGATGAACCACCCTCCGGTTCCCTCGATTTCCGCGCCAAAAGGTGATGGCGAAGAAGAGCATCGCAGCGGTGATCACGGCATGTACGGGGGCTTCAACATGGACTTTGCAGTTGCATCTCAAGATCCCGCGAGGCTCAGCCCAATTCCCATGCCTTTTCCCTCCCCGGTGCACTCATTAACGCACAGCGATTACTCGAGTCTCACATCTGCACGACGAGGCTCTTCGGCCTATCTTCCGTCAGTGTCCCCGGAAATCACCAATGTCGATGCCAGAAGGTACACGGCGATTATGCCAACTCATCCGGAAGCCGATCCGGTTTCAATGTCGGCCATGTACAATAGGTACCCCTCGCCGAGTGTTGCGGATGGTGAAGATGGAGGCAACGCGAAAGGCGTCTCAGGTTCAGATCTTCGCCCTGTGCAGTCTCGTAAGTCGATTCCTAGCCAGAGCTCAACGTGTCTTACCACAAGAAATGACTTCTGACCTGAAGTACAGACCAACCATCCCATTTCGACTGTAGCTCTCGACGGGATCTCTATATCAAGCGCTGGAGCTGGTTCTACGTATCTATCATCTTCTTGTCCGTCTATGCGACTCTTTTCAGCGCCCTTTGGCTGTTCATCGCGCTCTACCAACCCCATTACGGGAGAAGGATCTCGAATGGTGCTGGATGGCACGTCACGCCCACAACGGCAACTTTAGTAGCGGCTCTATTCGCAAAGACGATTGAGTTATCTTTTGCTACCGTCTTTGTCGCCGTACTGGGTCAGGTATTGACAAGGAGAGCGATTAGCAGATCGTCTCGAGGCGTGACCCTGGCAGAGATGACCATGAGAAACTGGGTGATTGTAAGTTATCACAAGTGCTATTAACGCCAACCCGGTAAGACAAATATGATGACTTCAGGAGCTAACCACTCTCACATAGCAACCCGGCTCGCTCTTGACCCATTGGAGAGGCCTGACGCATACGTCTCCTACCATTCTCGGTAGTCTCACTGTGGTTGCTACTATTTCCTCGCTTCTATATACCACGGCATCAGATGCTATGGTCAGTCCCAAACTACAGCGTCAACCCTGGGTGATGAAAGATCTGCAAAGTGAGGTCAAGGTGTCCTACTCCAACCCGTTTTACGTCCGGGACAACTGCCAGACTCCCCTCAACCCGTTTGATCCGGGCCAGAACCCCATAGCCTGCATCGACGTTATGTTTTCTGGTCAATGTGAGTTTCAACTTCCTTCAGGAGTTGTCTGCAGACCGGGTTGTGCTGACATACCATTGTAGCATACCACAGTCTCATTGACTTCATGTATGTCCTGAAAAGCAACGCATCATGATCGGAACAAACTGACACATAACCTGCAGGGCAAATTGGGAGACGACGGCCAACGCCTCGAAGCCGGAGTTGCACGATATCGCTAATCGGCCCACGGGATCGCACAATCTCGTGGACAACACCAACATGGACAGCTCATGGATTGAGAAGGAATACAGCGACCCCGAAGCCAGTTTCAGAGCCCACAAGCGCATCATCAACAACGTGACGCTCGCGATGCCGCACCCTGGCGTCTACGCAGCAGGAAAGGATCCTGCAAATATGATTCTACAGCCAGAAGACCTATCGGGCATGGGAGAGTACTCGATTCGTGCCAGCGTCGTGTCGCCGGCCGTAAACGTCTTGTGCGTTAACATGAACAAGGAGGAACTGGCGCCCCTCGTGTATACCGAGTGGCCAAACGCGAGGACACAGAAGACCGACATGCCTGGCCAAAGAGTTGGAGTCTCTGACTGGCAGGCCGATGTGCCCCTGTTAGGTTCGGAAGATCAGTGGCTCAACAAAACTGTGGTCGATGACATCTTCAAATGGGGTGCAAAGTATGGCCGGCCACCGCCTGCCTTCCAACTTGTACGTATCTGACCATCGTGCCCCTAAATACAGGCATTGACGCCAATAACAAAAAGGGCGTAATGCTCCGTGGCATCCATGCTAACTGTACAATAGTATCCCCTCGACTACAACACCATAGCATACGCCTCAGACTCCTACATCGATGCCATTTATATTCTCGCCAAAAATGTCAACATATCCGACTACACAGTCTGCCAGCTCCGTTCCTGGGTAACGCCGAAATGCTCCACCTATTTCGACCTATCCATGTCAGGCGGCTACATGGTCGCCCACTGCGAAGACCCCGCCGACCTAAACGCGTTTGAGCGCGTCTACCCGGACCTCGCAACTCTGACCCCGAATCCCTCCGGCGACTGGTCCAACCTCGCAGCCGAATGGCGACTCGCCATCAACCTGAACTCGGGCGCGGAGAACGGCAACGCAAGCAACGCCCGTCTGCTCTCGAACCTGATCCTCGAAAAACCAGAGCTAAGCACCCAACTCCCCTCCATCGCCGAGGCCCTCGCCGTCCTCGCGACCAGCACCCTCGTCGCCGGCGCGCAGGACAGTACCTTCAAGCCCATCTGGACGCCGTCCGTAAACCCGGCCCCACTCGGCTACACCGAGACCTTCCGGGCCGAAGTACAAACACAAGAATACTCCTCCGCGCACACGGAGAAATGGCACGGCGTCTTCTACCCCATCATGGCCTCCGTCTTCTTCCTCAGTCTCCTCTGCCTCATCTACCTCCTCTTCGGCGTCGAGCTAACAACAGGGGCCGTCGCCGTGCGCTTCTGGAAGAAGAAAAAAGCCGCCATGCAGCGCGGGTGCTTACCCTTCCCCATTTCCTTCGGGCGCAAAACGCACGGACCCGTAGAAATCGAGAGCGGAAGCGATGACGACGACGACGATAAAAGCGGCTATATCCACGACAAGGATAATCGCGAAGCCAAGGCCGCTAGGGGCCTTGTGACGGATTACTCCGAGCCTTCGAATCTGTTCGCGCTGGCGATTAATTCACCGCCGGCGCAGGCGCTCGATGGGGCGTGTGGTGATGGCCCTGATATGAAGCAGATGGGGGTCCCCTGGCGCGTGGCGTATAGTGCGGCGCGGAACCATTATTATTTTGAGGCGGTGGGGGCTGCGAGGAGTTCGGGGGTTGAGGCGGTGCCGATGCAGAGTATGGTTACCCCGGATAATGCGAGCGCGCATTCCGAGAATGAGAGGAATTATCGCAGGTTGAGTTCGAGGTTTACGTGGTTGTAGCTTGGGGCGCGCGTTTGGTTTGTTTGGTTTCTTTGTTTTGTTTGTACGCCCCCTTTTTGTGGAAATTGAGCGATATGCTCCTATACCCCTTCGCGATACCTCTGTTTATTTACTGCTGCTGCTACGATACGATATTTTCGGAATAGCAGGACATCAGCATAGTCTGGCATGGCATGGCGTTTCAGGGTCGGAAAACAGTTTGGCGGGACATGGTCGCGTGATTTTCAGATGAGACAGGCAGAGATGCATCATGCTTATAATGCTGTCATTAGACTTGAAAATAAGATTGATCAACGTTCATGTGGTTTATTCTTAATCGCGTGATTTTATCCTGCAGGAATACTCGAGTGTTGTTACTTTGTAGTTGCCCGGTCGAAACACGATATGCGCAGAGTTGAGCACCGGCATCTAATCTGAGAACCACCTCACGAATCTCTATGATCTATCGCGGTGGCTCTTTAACGAGGAACCCCTTGCGACAATGTTCATTCCATCGTGATCTGTATCAACCCCTTAATAACGCGATTCGATTTCATCACACAACGTTCGGACACATCACATCGACACATATACTTCAAGGCGACGGGATCCAGGATTCAGAAATATCCAAAAAGCGTGTATTTCATTGTATTCAGCTTCGATACTAACTTTCAAAAATCACATGGATGTTGAAATCCATGTCTCAGTTTTTAAACAGTGTTGAAGAACCTGCCTCGGCAGCAGAATTGTTCGAATGAAACAAGGGGTGAATATATCACCAAAGCACTAGTCCCTATCAATCATACAAGATAGCAAAAACTAATGACAAAACTCGGCATATGCTCTAGAGCAACTTGTGCTCAAGGGTCATGTCCGACTCGGGCTCCAAGCCGACGCAGGCACGGAAGATGTTGGTCAGGGCGGCACGCTGCTTAGCGAGCGCATTGACAACGGGGGTGCCGGGAGGCGTAAGGGGTGCCTTGAGCATGTAGGAGAGGATGCTGAGGACGGAGTGGAAGTTCTTGAACTTGTCGTCGGCGGCCTCCTCGCCCTTGTTTGCGCGCCATTGGATACGCGTCATCATTTCGGTCACGAGGACCAGGTCGATGATGAGAGGGGAGGCGAGAAGGGAGTCTTCGCAGACGTTGAAGATGCTGCAAAACAAATACGTTAATAGGGGCTTTAATTAACGGTAAAGTTTGGAACGTATGGACTTACGAGATGGTTTGGTGACCACCGAGGAAGATCTCAGCGTAGTACTCGTCAAGGGCACGCTTGTTGTCACCAACAGCGGGCATGTACTTGATGACCACGGTGTGATCAGGGTGTTCGCCGTCCTTGTAGAGAACGTTGTTGGCCTCCACCATGTCATCGACGACGTTGGACTTGGAAATCTCCTTGGAACGGAACTGCTTCTGAGAGCTCAAGTTCTTGCCATCGTTGTTGCCGAGGTGATTGTAGCTGGCAATCGAGGTAAGTCTGATACCGGCGTTGATCAGGAAGTCCACGAGCGCAGACTTCATCTTGGTCTGTCCGGACTTGAAGTCGTCGCCGCCAATGTAGCTGCCGTGCTGCTCGGCGAGATCGATAACACCTGGAACGAAGGTGTTTTGCGGGGAGCCATTGATGAAAGGCACCTTTTCGGAGATACAGGCCACGGCGAAGACGGTCGAAGGCGACACTTCCTCGTGGCCGTTGTTGATGGCTTCCATCAGGTTGGCCGCAGTATCGTTGACACCGGGGAGAATGTCGGCGTATCTCTCAGTGTTGGCGGTCCACAGAACAATGACTTTGTCAAGGTTGTTTTGCGCCTTGAAGTCCCTGTACAATAAATGTAAGCAATTATTCATAATATGGTGCAGATAGCTCATACCGAATATTCTTTCGAATAGTCTCAACGTGAGCCGAGCATGCTTTGGTACCAGGGAGCACATTGTCGGCTCGATCCTCCTGGTTGGCAGCAATGAAGTCGGGGTAGTAGATACTGGGGAGAGGGACCATCTGGCTCATCTCCTTCTTGACTTGCATCTTCAGGGTGGGCTCAAGCACAGCAGCGCGATCCATGGCTGAAGCGAGGTCCATGCCGCTGATGTCCCAACCGCCAATGACAAGATCATTGGGGTGAACAAGGGGCAAAACGTCATGGAAGGGGATGTTGACGTCTAGGTTGGTACGAGCATCTGTGCCCAGCTTCATAGTGGAAGCCATAAGGACAGAGCCGTAGTAGTTGGCAGCACGAGGCCCCTCACGGGTCTCCCAAACGAGACCGCGGCGGTTGGCGATGATACCGGCGGTCACGGTGGTACCGTTGTTACCACCCCAGCCCACCAACATAACACCCGTCTTGGGGACCTTGCGGTCGACTTTGAAGTCATAAAGGGTTTGCTTGGGCGTGGCCACGTACTTGCCATCGGCGCCCTTGACCACACTCGTGGTTCGGTAGGTATACTTGGAGCGGATCTCGCTGTCCGTGTAAGTCACGTTAGGAGAGTCCACGATAAACACGGGCTCCTTGCTAGCGGAGACCGGTGAAACTTGAACACCGGCATTCTCATCCCCGTACGCAGTGCGGTTGTCAATCTCGGAGTGCGGAGCCATCTTGACTGTTGATGTAGGTACTTTCTTGTGTAAGTCCCTTTACGGTGTGTAAGGCGAGTCCGATGCACTTCCACCTGGAGAAGAGCAGCGGGCTCCTGCGTACGGGTGATGAACGCTATCAACACGGTCAGTCTACAAATGTCACGATCGAGGTAGTAAAACTGGCAGAGTCCATACGAGTTAAGGAGGTTAGAAAACGTTTTGACGGTGTTGGATGACCGCGGCCCGGAAGCGCGATCGACTCGTGATAGGGTCTATGACGACGAGGTCGGTAGGACGGAGGGAAGTGAAGATCTGATGGAGACGAATCTGGGGAAAAAGAGAAGAAGAGATTAAGCTCGAAAGGACACGGAGAGTTATGAGATATTTATTCTGGGGTCGAATCGGATGATGACATCCGACCGGACCCGGGCAGACGGTCCCCTAGGGGCGCGCAACTAGTAGACAGATCGTGTCGTTCACTTGGAGGGGTTATCGGCCTATCGGGCTATCGAGGTTCCGTTATCGGATAAGGCCCGATAGTGCGATAGCGATGATGCGGTGAAGTTTAATGGGTGGTACAAATGCGAATGACTGGCTGTGATGGCACGGAAGTTGCGGCTTGCAGTGTGCATGCGGACTGACGGCCTGCATGAGCATCACTCGATCATGACTTACCTACCCGGGAGTTGTTCTAGACATTTCACTCTTCAGGTACCCTAATGTTGACTTACCTACGGACGACTTATCTCTGGGATTCGATTGGTGCCATGGACTCACGCATGACGGGAGAGCAGACGCGGCTTTCTTGGTACGGAACACGGAAATGCGCAAGAGCAGCAACGAGACGGCATTAAGCGAATCGGTGATCCTCACGTAGGCGACAACTATCACAGTGAAACTGCCAGTATGCCTCGCGACGTCACATATATTGGAGAGAAAAACGGGTCGATGCCAGAATGTAAGTCTTTGAAGTGATGGGAAGTGCTGCTCGTACTCCGTACAAGTATGGACCAGACTTGAGAGACATGACCTGCGGGACGATGCATGTTGATCCGGAGGTATAGAACCACTTGGCGATAACCTCAGCGATGCGGTCGTTAAGTCTCCGACGTTCGAACGATGTCACCCTATGAGTTATATCGGAGGGTCCTATTCGTCCCCCAAGCTTCACAGATCTACGATACTCGTACTCCATCCTTCAGCCAGACCGATGAGTCGACACTCTCCTGACAACGTGTGAGTCTGAATGTATGCACATATGTACGAGTCACTTCTTCGTGCTTTGATCGACGGGTGAGAGAATGGTTGAACTTGAGGCATTTGTGTTCGTATTTGCACGTCTGTTCCTACGAATGTACGAAGTAGGGGATATTCATAATCACAACTTACAAGTACAGTCCCGGCATGGTCAGTCCATGAAGCAGCAGCTCGCGAGATTCCCCAGACATAACGGAGTAAAGTCCGACTTATATCATCTGTGAGCTCATACGAAATACGAAATACTTGTCTCCACGAAGGACGGATCTCCACGGATTAGTGTATCCAAACTGCCGCCCAGTCTGGGAGGAATTTCCAGCTTTCAATCCTTCATGCATTCCCCATATCAGCCACCTGCCGAGAGAAGCTCCGCACTTGCGCAATTTCCGTTGATCGTCGACTGCAGTCGAGGACTCGAGCTTGGTTTCGATCCACCTTAGTTAGCTGCGTACGATACATAACTCCACGATCGTCGAATCGCGCTCCTCGGTATTCATCCTACCGGTAGACTAGTCATAGGATTGCCTATCCAGGTGAAGAAACCCAATGATCGTCATTACACCTGGAGAATACCAGGGATGTCAATCCTGCGATTCGGTAATCCGTATTGCAGTGAGGGACTTCGTATGAGGTGGGAAGACCATGAGCCAGAAATGCGGCACGGCTTGAAGGCAAGTCAGATCGATATGTGACGAATGCGGCGGCATCACATACGATTATCAGGTGTGTACGAGGTCCGCAAGCAATAGGTTTCGCCCGTCGTGGCTATCATTCGTATTTGTGAGTAGATCGACCTCGACTTACCTGATACTAATAGCAACATCTGACACTCATATTCACTCCGTTGGCTTTGCATCATCTCACGAGGGAACAACCGCTATTAAAGGAGTGTTTAATAGGAAAAGGTACACATTTACGGATTAAAGGTGGCATCTTAGGCCAACGTCGAGAAGACAGTTGTCCTCGCCATGATGCAATGCAACAAACCAATCGTGAAACGCAGTGGACCTTATCGTTGCTTGGAAGTTGGCACATACGCGCCTGGCCGAAGAAACGCAGTGTCCATTCAAACGTCGAAACCGCCCAATGGCCATCGATCTATCAATAATCACAATTACACTAGATGTGGTCATGCACCGGTAGCGTTGCATGCTTTGATTGCACCGGGGTAAGTAGCTTCGGCTACAAGAAAAGACTGGCTCAGAGATGATAGTCAATTTGCGCAAATGAGACGAGCACGATACGTGGTCAGTCAGGCTAGAGTTCCTACGCCGTCTCGGTTTACGATCGGCTGCTTAACTGCGGTATTTCTGTGTTAATTACTCTGGGCTAGAATTGACCCGATTCGGAGTCCAGTCAATGCCTTAACTCCAGTCTCCCGCACAATCTGTTGAAATCTTCGGCAACCAGACCGTTATCCATCATCGAACCGATGGACGCTATCACCTGCCAGGCAGGAGACTTACTCGTGCCACTCCCCCACAGCAGCAGATGGGATCCTCCGGAGCGTGCTCAAGGTATCTGCCTACAGCCGGTACCTAACTGCCTGGAGTAGGATCTTATCGATACTCAGCGTTGTTCACTAAACACGCCATAATCGAGGTACCTAGTTGATGGAATGCGGCGTGGTGTTGTGTAGGTACCGTGCCTAGGGAGGAGCGCTACGCTGCCTGCATGGCGCCCCTTAAATTGGAGATCGGCAAATGAGAAGTTGCCCCCTTATTATCCCGCGAGTTACAGGCCCTTAACAGCCTGCCTTCAAGCTGACGGATTACAGCTGCAAGGTACCCGTGATAGGCCGATGTCACGTGTTGCCCGTGGGTTAGGCTCGATCCAGGCAAAGCCGGCTCACCTGCAGCGAAACTAGTCTCATAACAACTCTCGTGGCGTCCTGCGCTCATTTCCAGCATTCAGGCACAAGCCATCGATCGCCGCGCACGTGTACATCAAGTGAGCGGAAGGAATCGCTTCCCCATTGTCAACGTTGCAATGGGGCCTTTCGCCGGTATATGAAGTGTCCTTCGAAGGAAGGAGACTATGCAGTTAGGTCTGATAGGCGAGCTGTTGGGCGACGATCGAGCGAGACGACTCAAACGAGGCTCGGGCAAGTAATCTCCGTACGAAGTGTTGCGTACGGAAGACTACCCATCTAGTCTCTACCACCTCCTCAGGCTATAGGTACTCGTACTTATCTCGTACTTCGGACACACTATCTAGGCACAAAGCAAGGGGTCCCGATGATTGACGCCCTTATCACGCTCTTCACCTCTCGCACACACTGCCTGCTGCACATTGCCTTCTGCCCTCTTACCTAGTCTCAATCTATACGGCGCTTATTAATGTCTTGGTCCCCGGTTGACGCGCCTGAGAACCAGCTTCTGCATTGCCTTTGTCCAGTGGATAAACGCTCATGAGTTTTTAGTGTAACTGATGAGGCCTGGTGAACCACTATCGCCATGTCGTCGCACACGACTGGTAACCCAGGCCCTGGCGCCCCAGCCTACTCGGGCAGGGATCCATCGGACTATGCCTATTCTGAGAAAGTCGCCAAGCCAGACAAAAAACAGGGCCGTCCTTGGGCATCAAATCGCTTAACAGGATCCATACCTGGTGTGGTGGTGCTAAAGCACACCGTCTAGGGGTAGTCTTGCAGGGATAAGGCACATTCAAGACAACCACCCGCGACGCAACGCCCTTGGACCTTGGGCACTGGGCCTTACCGGTAACTGGACTTCTTCTGCGTGGACAGCACACAACCTTAAACGTGACCTCTTTTCCCCGTCATTATATGTAGATCGGACTGGCCACCCACCCGAACCCTTCTCTTAAACGTCCCCCGTTCCTGGTTCAGGAAGACGTCATTGACGACGGATCGGAACATCACGACGTCGTCGTGGGCTTTGGGAGCATAACCTACCGAACATACTGCATTTCCGGCCGAGGGGACTCGTGACGCTGGTAGGAGGACTGTTGCTCTGACCCATCTGGTAGACGATTCCTCTCTAGCGTCACGAAGCAGAGTCCCCCAATCGTCTACCTACCTACCTACCTACCCTCGCTCACCGTCTTCGTGTCTCCATGATCTTTTCGAGAGAACCCTTGTTTCGATCGATTCCCGGATTGCACCACTAATTGTCGACGCACGGGCATTGGGATTGCCTGAGCTCAGGGACTACGAACGAGAAGCCAAAGCTGGGATACGTCTCGACGAATGTCTAGAACGACTTGACCGAGAACCGAGAGCAGATGCATGAGTGTGCGTGAAGAGGCAATAGATTAGTCTTTTGCATTGTTAGATCACCACTATGGCGGACCTACGAGAGTCGGTCTTGATACCGACAATAAAATGCTCTAGTTGCGGAGACCAAGTAGAGATAGCTATGCTGGGAGATCATGTCTGCGGAAGTGGTAAATCAACAGCCCCGGAGCGTACGTTACCTGTCTGCCATCTCGTCGGAGTGTCCATGTCCTGGTTCTAATCTGCATGCAACAGCTCCTCCACCGCCGCCTGATCCTCGCAACGGAGGCTTCTCATCGCTTAAGAATAACATGTTCAATAAGTTTGCACGCACGACACCGACAGTAGACACGTCGGCAGCAAGTATGTCCTCGACCGACACCACGCGTTGCGACTCAGTTCTTCTTCTAACCCTTAACTCTTCCCCCTAGATCGAGCCTTTGCGAGACTTGACCAGTTACCGCCAGGCAATACCCCGAAATATCCTCCAGCATTCACGCCAAGAACGCCTATGGGCATGCAACCGGGCACGAGATCCTCTAATAACGATACATGGCCGGTTGTACCCATTTCACCGCGACCACCAGTTAACAATGGTGAGTCTGCTGGAGACTCCGAGTTTTTGGAGGCAGAGCCGACGAACAGGACGAGTCCGAATATCCAAACATCGCGCGTGTTGTCGAGAATGGACAACATCATTCCTGGGCCGTTTGAAGTGTCCCGAACCCATTCGCCGAGAAACCCCACGTTTCCTAAAGATGTTGAGGATGACCCGAGTGAAGCACATGATGCACCCGCCTGTTTGAGGTCATCTTTTGAGTGGCCAGGTACATCGGGTTCTGGCGCTGGGAGAATTGGAAGCCTAGCATTGCCCGAAGTCTCGGGAAACAATGGGTACGGCAGTTTTCCACCGCGACCGAAGCAAGGGGATGAGCTGGGGTTTCCATACCCCGGATTTAACAAACGGGCAGAGACGTTCCCCGACAAGCTTGCGAGTCGAGACAGGGATCCGTTGCCAACTGAGGCATCCATTCGCCCGCCATCTGATCCTGGTTTGCGACCTGAGAGACCACCTCCGCCAACGAATCACAATGGGGACAGTTTTCTGCCGGGTAGCGAACGTCGACCCTCGTACGGGATACGAGACACGTCGCGTCCGCCACCCCCACGCACAAGCTTGATACGGCCACAGACGCGTGATGGTAGCCGGAATATCTCAATCGATCTCGCCAGCGAATTTGGCGCCGGAAACCCCTATCATTCACCATCGACGTCTCAATCATCTGCCGATTCTACTTATAGTCAAGAATCGCCAGCTAGTGACCCGAGCTCCAACACAAGTCCGGCTCGGTCAGTCGGATCTCGATCCGGATCGCGCAAAACATCCGTTGCAACAGGTGTCGACTCGCTGATCGAAGATTTGGAGAAATCCATGAATATCATGCAGCCACGACCAGCACCAGCACCACCCTCAGTACCAGCCGCACTATCGGTACCAACAGCACCAATTACTCCGGCGGCGTTGTCGGTACCAACAGCACCGCTTGCACCAGCGGCACAAGCTACACCCGCTGCGCCAGCAGCACTAGCAGGACCGCCAGTACCAGCAGCACTAGCTGCGCCAACGGCACCACAGAAGCCAAAGGTCATGATACCCGACTGCTTGAAGCCTGGTACCGCCAGGGGTGGACCAATTCACTCTCTACGACTGGACTCGCCCACCCTTGCGGGACAGAATGGACAAGACGGGCAAGACGGGCAAACTGAACTTCCCGAATCTCCCACCATACCAGAGAATGTTACGAACTCAATCGACGCAACCCTTGAGGAAGCGAAGGAAGCTAAAGATGAAGTGAAAGATGAAACTAAAGGTGAAGAAAAAGCTGAAGGCGAAGCTGAAGTTGAAGGTGAAGGTCGGAAGCGATCGCAGACAGTCACGAGCACCGGCTCGGCGACGAAAGATGCACAGCCATCGGAGAAACCACGAATTCGCGGGACTTGCAAGGGCTGCCAGGAACCGATTACAGGTAAATCAGTATCGTCGGCAGACGGACGTTTGACGGGACGTTACCACAAAGCATGCTTCGTGTGCTTCACATGCAAGGAGGCGTTCGCCTCGGCGACTTTCTATGTGCACGAGGACCAGCCATACTGCGAGCAGCACTATCACAAGCTCAACGGCAGTCTCTGCGGCGCTTGCAACCGTGGTATTGAGGGACAATATCTCGAAGACGAGGTGCCGCGAAAGTATCACCCTGGCTGCTTCCGTTGCGGCGACTGCGGCCTCGTGCTGCTCGACGGATACTTCGATGTTAATGGAAGATCCTACTGCGAGATAGATGCGTGGAGAAGGTTGCAGGCGGCCACCCGTACTCAGCCCATGGGTCCACCGCCGCCTCCACAGCAATACCACGGTCCGGCTTACAGACCTGGTATGCGGCCACCTCCTCCGCCGGGAGGTATGCCGGGCCCGCACGGGCCATATAGAGGCCCCCCACCCGGACACCCAGGCAACCTTCACCGACCGTTTGGAGTGCCCAACGGCCAGAGGCTGATGCCCGGCCAGGCGCTCGGACGCAACGGTCTAGGCCCGATGCACAAGTTGGAGAGACGAATGACGAGACTGGGCATGATGTAAACGGACAAGCGATTGACGCATCGATGCTTTTTTACCATTGTTCGTATGATTGGACAAGCCGAGCATTATTCTATTATGATACGACGACTACGCTGCTCTTCTTTTTCATGTCCTTCTCTCATACGCAATGGACATCTATCTGCAAGCATCATCGCCGCATCTCGCTTGGTTTCGATTTTTTCCCTCGGATTGCATCACATTCTTGTCCCTTCGAAGCGTGTATCATTTCAAGGCGTAATGTCCTTTGGCATGCATTGGAGGGGAGTAAAAAAGGGAGAGGGGAAGGAGATGATGAAAGAGAAGAGAAGAAGAAAGAAATTTTTGAAATAATAGCTAATTGGCGCGAGCCCTTTGGCAGGACGGACGGACGGACGGATGGCGCAGAAGAAGGGCCCGTGGATGTGTGGGAATGAAATATTTATTCATATTTATATGTAATGCTTGCCTTCTGATAGCTTTGCAGAACCCGTCCGTTTGGTAGATGTAGTATAATGCAAATAATACCTACCTTATCACCATGTTTCTTTTTCTCGGAGGCGAGTTGAGTGCTATGATGTGTTCGGTGTATACATGCAGGTACCTTAGGTCTACCGGGTAGGCAACCTGACGACTGCTATTCGGTAGGTCCCAGCAAGACCCGGGTATGTGACCATTTGAAGGATCGAAGCTGGATCCGGAGCGTTGCAAATGGTTGATGATCGATGACATGACATGACTTGACACCAAACTTCCCCCAACTGGTAGGTTCAAATACATCCTCACAGGGAACCTACCAAAGCAACGCGTACAAGTAAAGGCAGCCTACATATCCTTTCCTGAAGCATTACACTCTTCCTCCTGTCCCTTACCCGGATTTAAGCAACTGCTCCTACCCGGATCCGTACCTCTCCGAAGCAGGCATGTAGATGCGCCGTTCCGGGCGCCTGGGAAATATGTAAGTGAGGAGTAAATGGGTGAAAATAAGAGTTAGGTCGTGATTGCTCGCGCGTAGGTAGGCAGCCGTTGGCGTGTAGCCTGACTTGCTTCGTCGGTGTTGCACTGCGTCTCGCGAATCCGGGCTGATGGGGGATTCGAGGGTGGAGGGTACCAGGTGTGATCTCGAGCCCTCACCGAAGATATGATTCTGGGATAGCAACTATACTACCTACCATAAGCAGTATAAAAGGAATAAAATATTGTTATCGAAATCGTCGTCGTCTTTCGTATAGTCAACGGTTGAGAAATCGACTCCATACGGAATACAGATCGGGCTCCGTGTTAGTGACAGGTTGCACAGTACTCGTCTACCGTGTCAACCCATATCTCACACAGTCCACTTTAAAGAGGTGAACGAGTAAATTAAGGCGAATGTTAAGAAGGGGGGGCTCGAGCATGCAACGGTTAATAAATGACATTCTTTTTTTAGGTGATTTGGGCGGCTGAGTATACGATTTTATTGGGTTCTAGAAGAGTGAGTATAGAATATATTCTGTAGTGCTGACATCCAATGGTTCGGGTTCTGGAATTTCTTGTTTTTTTTTTGAGGTGAGTGAGAGGAGGAGAGGTTGTGTGCTCCAAATGACACGACAGGATGCCGCTGTCCGATGCAAACATTGCCAAGTTACGAAGATAGGAGGAGATAGATGGTTAGTAGGAGACTAGGGATTGGCTGTATTTAGTGAGATTGAAGCTCGTCGCAAGGCCCGATTCGACGAAATTGGTGTGACGAACGCGTGGGTGCACCAGATCTTGAGACAGGAGACGAGCGAGACGAGACAAGATGCGAGTAGATAGGCAGAACATGTCGCCGGTTCGTGGGGTGTTTGTCGGGCGACTTGTCTTTTAGTATTTAGTATCGAGGAGTAGCAAACCCGGTTATTTTCTGTATCACCTTTTGCTGCTGAAATCCGTTTCCTTCTTGACGATAGGTAGGACGACTTGTAGGTAAGAAACTGCCGTGCCACCCACCAAACGTTTTGGATGCATGTAACCGTCACGCCCCGTCATGATGCCAGTGGATTTCCATCTATTTCATTGGACGAGCTGGAGAGGAAAGAAAAGAAATGCCCTGAAACTAGCGGCCCCCCGAGCTATAGCGGCATAATGACGTTAGACGGTGGACATGGAGGGGTTCGAAGGAGATACCTATGTAATGAGCTTATGCAGTCACCCTGGACGATGGGGAGGGCGATGTGGCGTCTGTTTCATATGAGCGACGATCATCCAGAGAGAAGATGATAAGTAAGAGGTGGGCGGCGAAGGAGTCGGATGATGGACGAGAGGATTACTGATATGGAAGGAGGCTTGGGAGGGTTGCGTAAGCTCTCCGAATTTGAGCTCTGAAGATCTCCGGTATTTCTGAAGAAACAGTTTAGTAGAAGGATGGACGGATAAGTTGAGACATCATGGATGCCAGGGGGCACTTGTGCCGTTCTTCAAACCCCCTTATTAAATAGTTTGCAATAATGTCATCTCCATCTCGATCCCTCTCGAAATTAATAATAACATTCTTATAAGATATACTAATTGTACGGAATACCTCATACGATACGGATTGGAGCCGTATACTTACGGATTAAAGTAAAGCTGTAGAATGACAGAAGACAGTCGACTCATGAAGGAGGCGCGACTGTGTGTCCCTACCCCACACTCGAGACCTACCCGACCCGACCCTGAAAACCTAAAGGGCGAATAGATCCCGGCTTAGCTCCCCTAGTCCGTAGCACTCCTAGCACTCCTGGCAGTGGACCCCTAGCCTGGAGTCTGCGAAGTTCTAGCGCTCTTCCGAGTCGGATGGAGCTGGAGCTGGAGGTGCAGCTGGGACCCTATTATAGCGAGCTCGGCACGCCAATGCGATGCCTACTGCTCCTACTGCCACCTACTGCCACTGCCACCTGCGCCTTATCAATCTACGCTGCGAAAGTACAACTGACAACTTCTTCTTCTCTGGTCATCGATCGGGCTTGGCAAGACGACGCTGCCGTGTCTTTCCTGCATTGCATTCGTCTTGACTGACGGCACTTCTTAATAAATCTCTTCCTACTCTACATCTTCCCATCCTCACCTTGACCTCCATATCTCTCATCACGTCATTCTTCCTACGTACGTCTAAGAGATTCTTCCTTCCGTTGGATTCTCTGTACATACCCTGTTGTAATACTCCCCGTCCTGCCTCTTCCCTACCATTATCATCCTTACCTTTTCTTCTTCTACCTTTACCTTCTGTTCTTCCCTCCCGTCTCCTCTCCGTCGAACAAGATTCCGCCCTGCATCATTCTTAAAGTTGTTACCCGTTCAGCCTTGTCTTCGGACTTTGTCCACCTCTGTCTGCTCCTTTGAATGGTTCCTTTTGTTAGGATCACCATATTGAGTGGCATCCATTGGACCTAACTGATCTCTTTAGGAGTCGCATGAGAGTGTTGTCCAGTCCACGATTGACTACTCTCACCGCCCTCTATATGGTGTCTCTGAGCCGTTGAGACAAGAAAGACGAACTCCCTTGTCTTGAGTGGCACTATCTGTATTATTCGACGCCCTTTGACAGGGCTTCTTACGTTCATTACGCGCCACTCAGAGTTCAACTCCATCAGAGAGTCGTAAGCGTTGAGCCAACACGCCTTTTGATATCTCCTTTTCGTGTGAGATCCTTGGGCAACTCCGACTTTCATCGCCAGTTTCGATCACCATGTCCATGACCTCTTTCGTATATTGAAAGAGATCCCTTTTGCGACGCGGCCCGAAATATCGACGCGACGACTCCACGGTCTGTTCTGTACTGTAGTCTGGTACTTCGGCCCATTGATTCACAATGCTGGCGGTACAACCCCGCCGGTGGTTGTCCCGGCCCAAAGGACTCTTGATCCTTGCGTTTACTGCGGCAACCATCTACTGGCTCGTGTCGCATGGGCCCGGTCGCTATGGAAGCATGATCCGGGAGAGACCTGGTGATGCGCCTGAAACTGCCTCTGGCGAACCTAGCCCAGAGAACCCTGCCGATGATCCTAACCATGTTATGAGCTTCGAGGATAAGATGCGAGAAGCACAGGAGGAGCAGCAGGAAGCTTTGCGACAGCAGTTCAGAATGGAACATGAGAGACTTGGCCGGTAAGCGCATCAACCCAGCTTTGTATTTTCCTGATATAAAATAAGACCTAACACTGCTATAGTGAATTCGGAGCCGACGCGATTTACGGCAAGACACTAAACACTTTACAGACCAAGAAGCCTCGATCTCGCGAGTTCGAAGCCCAGCTGACTCCTGCCGATGAACTAACCTACTTCACATCCCACACTCCCTATGTCTACGACCCATACCCCAAGAAGAAGGATGGAAAGGCAGTGCAATACGTCCCTTGTGATGGTCCAAACGGTAAACCGGTCTCCGACATCAAGGTCTTCAAGGGACTTCCTCAAAATTTCCCTGAACCTCTGATCGGCAGCTATGATGTTCTAGGCATGGATGGAAATCTGTGCTTCGAGCGCGAGACACGACTCGGCATGTATGGATTTCAGAATTACAACGACACCTCCTATCCGCTAGTCGAGTGGGATCACGTACGCTGGGGCGAATTGCAAGAGAAGTGTGTCCAGAAGAACAAGGCTCGATTCGATCTGGAGGGCAAGCCGAATCCTTTTATTTCTACGGTCTATGCGCATAAAACGACAGTTCCATTTGTTGGGGCAGAGAGCGACTACGATCTTGAAGATACACCCAGAAATCCAGAAATCAACACCGATCTTCGACGGGGCTATACGATGACGAAGAAGCCGTCTACTTCGGAGACAACCTCTGGTGACCTCAAGAAGAAGGAACCCCGAACGGCCGTCTTGTTGCGAACTTACACCGGAAAGGAGTATAACGAGAACGACAAGCAGATTATTCGATCCCTCGTGACCGAACTCTCGCTACGAACGGGCGGCGTGTACCAGGTTTTCCTCCTGGTCCACGTCAAGGACCCTGCCTACGCGATCTGGGACGATGCAGGGACCTATCAGTATGTTCTTCAGCAGAGTGTCCCTGCTGAGTTCCAAGATATAGCAATACTTTGGAACGATCAGGCGACACAGGCAATGTACCCCAAACTCGATGCCGATAAAGCGAATGTCCATGTGGCTCAATGGTTGTCCGTGCAGAAGTTTATACAGGAGTTTCCGGAATTCGACTATGTCTGGAACTGGGAGATGGATGCGCGAGTGACTGGTCACCACTACGATTTTCTAGAGAAGCTCAGTTCTTTTGCTAAACGACAGCCGCGTCGTGGTCTGTGGGAACGAAGCGAACGGTACTACATCCCCTCGGTTCATGGCGATTATGATACGGATTTCCGGAAAGAGGTCGAAAAGGTCATGGGTAAGGACACGATCTGGGGCCCCCTCGATTTCCCTTTCATCACTCCTGTTGGACCCAAACCGCCAGTACCTCGACCTGAAGAGGATGATTACCAATGGGGTGTCGGTGAAGAAGCCGACTTGATCACCCTGGCCCCGATGATCGATGTGAACTACAGTGGTTGGGTCGGTGCTAATGACTTATGGGGTTTCAACGACTCTTCTCACGCGACTCAACAGCTACCGCGACGTGTGACTATCGTCACGCATTCGAGAATTTCGAAGCGACTGCTCGATATCATGCACGTCGAGAATCTGCGGGGTAACCATATCGCCTCGGAGATGACATGCCAGACCGTGGCCATGCTGCATGGCCTCAAAGCCGTCTACGCCCCCATGCCAATGTTCTTCGACCGAGCATGGACAGGCAAGGATCTCGTACGATGGTTCAACTCTGGCAAGAAAGGTGACAGTGGTGGCGACAACTCTGCCATTGGCTGGGGACGCGAGGCCAGATACGGAGGAAGCACATGGTATTACAGAGCCAGCCCGCCCCAACGGTTGTACAACAATTTTATGGGATACGAGGACACCCGGATTGGTGGCGAGGACTGGGAGAATATCCATGGCCGGCCGTGTTTGCCGCCTGTCATGATGCATCCGGTGAAGGATGTCCTCCCGACGGAGAGTGGCTACCAAAGTGAGTCGCGGTTACCGTTTGGTTGAGAATCCGCTCTGAGGGTTCTTTGACATTAATTCCAAGGGCATATGGTTCCTTCGACGGTAATAATGGCATTGCTTGGCGTTCATGTTGTGTAGTTGCTTTCGTTTTCCTTTTTTTTTCCTACCGACGAGGTATATTCGAGACGTATTACTCGCTGCTCTTCTGACTCAGGGGCTGTGTACGTTTCCCGGTTGTGGGTGTATGGATGGGCAATGGATGGGTTCATCATAGACTTATAGATAGGGGATGGACGGATGGCGTAATGAATGAATTGAGAAAGAAAGACTTGGGTGGTTTGTGATTGTGCTGTGATGGTCTTGTTTGGTCATCTGTGTTTCGTTGTGTCTGTACTCGCGCCGTAGTGTCAGCAGGAAACGTGATCTACCCGTGGGCCGTAGGCCAACCTTGAATGAGGAACGGTCCGTTCCCGCCGGGCTCGCCACTCGACGTCCGAGTCGGTGTTACGATCTCGGAGACTAATTAAGTCCTTGCTGCAAGGGGGAGTTGAGACCTGAGAAAGGGAGGATAATGAACACCCCGGTAAACCTAACAGATAGCTTTCCCCCCTCAGGGGTAGTCCACACCAGGTCAGGAGTAGGTCAATCGTTGCCCTTGTCATTCTGAATCTGCACACGGGACTGAGAAAGTTGAGGAATGAAACGCGAGATCAAATGCTCATGAAAATTTCTATTATGCAGAAATCTATCTAAGATCGTAATATGCATAGGTAATCGTGTCTTTTTTTTTTGCGAGCCTTTTCGTTAAATGCAGCTGATCATATCAGTCATGAATTGGGTATCTTGAACTAGTGAAAAAGGGGGGGTATATATGGATGGGGGCGCTGGAACGCTGTGTCTCTGGGACACGGGCACTAGTGTGAGAGGAATGAGGAGGGAGTATGTGAGGGTGAAGATGGAGGAGAGGAGAGAGATGAGAGGAGATGATGAGGAGGAGAGAGATGTCTAGTCGTTATTCAACGAATAACATTTCTCAACACTCTGCGCATCATTGCCCCACCAATGGGGCATGGTAACGACCTTTCCAGATCCAAAAAACAAGAAAATAAGCAACAGGTTCAAGTTGAAACCAGCGTCGAAGGCGGCCGCCAAAACGAAGTTGTATCGTGCCCAGATCTGGTAGCGGTACCGGTAGGCCCAGTACATGACGACGAAACCACCGATGAAACGCGATAGGTAGCCCGTGGAGATGTTTCCGTAGAACACGGAGGCACCGCTGCAGAAGATTGTTACGTTCCAGAGGTGGAATTTGGCCTTGGGGAAGAGCCGGTGCAGGAGGTAGATTAGGGCTGGGGTGCCGGCGCCGAAGAGGAAGGCGTAGGGGATGGGTTTCCATTGTTGGGATTCGAAGAGTTTGGTTGGGCCCTGAATTATTTATTAGTTTTGATATGAGGTATGTAGAGAACGGGAGGGCACGTACGATAAGAACGTATTGGACTCCGGTCGTCAGGTAGCCAGCGAGGGATTGACCGGTCCAGATGTGCGCGGGATCCTCGAGCTCGCCGGTTAGATAGGGGCGCTTGGAGTTCAGGACCCAGCGCATGGCGGCGTAGTTGATGGGGATACCGAGGGTGATACCGAAGACTTGGGAGAAGAAGATGGCGCGCTGCGGTACGTGCATGTAGTGTCCGATCTTCTGGTCTTGGAGCATGTATTGGGCGCGGTACCAGGCGTCACCGGCGATGGAACCGTAGACCTAGGAAGGTGTTAGTAGAGGTAGAAGAGATAGGGGGATTTTGGGGACTCACGCTTGCACCGATGGGGTTTCTGTGGTTAGGGAGGTGCTGGACCATAGTTCCGTAAAGCAACTCGTTGAACGTTCCAATGGGCAATTGGAAGTTACTGACGGCGTAGAGCCAACCGAGAGGGATGACGACAACACCACCGGTTGCTAGAGCCACAAAGTACGCCCACCAGGGAATGAAGATGAGGTCCAGGGTTACAATCGTAATGATGGACACAAACGAAGCCGCGAACAGGGCAATGTACCACCAAAGGGGAACCTCCTTGTAATTTCGCATGAGCACGTTCAATCGATCGGTGTACTGGTGGTTGATACCCTGGCCGGGCGTCGTCGTCCGTGATCGGAACTTCTGGTAGGCCTTCTTGATCTTGGAAGCACCGAAGAACGCGATCCAGCTGTAAGCGGAGATGTAGGCGGAGTAGTCGAAGAAGATGGTCCAGAGGTTGTGGGTGCCCAGGTACATGGGACCAAGCTCAGCGTACGCAGTCTCGTTGAAAGTGTTTGCGGCCGTCACGAGGTTGGCAACGGGGTAGACACCACCATCGGCCGTGCAGGCTCGGTTGGTCATCAAGCAGTGCTTGTAACCGCCAAGGTTTCCCCATTTGGCTGCGGGAAGAAGCACCCAAGCGCTCATAACGAAGGAGCAGAACAGAACGACTTGAGACCACCAGGGACTCAAGAATAGGGGCACACCGGCGTTGTAGTTGGAGATGTTGGCCCAGTCGAAACTCAAGTTCAAGAAACCCATGCCACCAAGACCGGAGCCGATGAAATTGGCAACGGAGTTGTGGGGCGCAACCCAGCAGAGGAAAGCGAGGGAGCTGAGGAAGGGGAAGACGAATTCGGGGAGGAATTGCCAGAGCGTGACACCGAGGAGAGTGAACCAGAACACCTTGAACTGCTTGCGAGCAGCCGGCGTAGGGTTCTTGTTCTGCTTCGCTTGAGTCTCGAACAAAGCAGTCTGGCAAAGGGCTTGCCACCATTGGTAGGAGGGCTCGTAAAGGAGCAGCTGTCGAGCAATGGCGGCGAAGGCATATCCAGTGGCATCGATGGACCACATGAAGAAGATGGCTGCAGCAGGGTGAAGGACCTTGTTGAAGTACAACTCACCGACAGCAATTGGTGTCGTGGCGAGGTTACTGGTGGCACCGGAGGCGGCAGTAATGGTGACGAGAACGTGTTCCTTCACGGACCATGGGCCGGGGTTCATATTGAATGTCGATGATGAGAAAGGGATCTTAAACTCCCGGTCAGGGAGAACACGAGCAAGCCATAGTCCCACGTAGTTCGACGCAATCTGGACGAAGAAGACGGAATAGGGGGCATATGTCGTTCGGAAGGTGTTGATCTGTGATAAGAAAGCTCCAGGAATTACGAAGAGGATAGACAAGATGAAGTATCTGAAGGTGATGGTGGGCAATGTCGGATCATCGTGAAGACTGACAACACGTCTGACTTCCGGGGGAATCTCGGTAATCTCAGGGTCGTCCTCAGCTTCGAGGTCGGCGTCGTCTTCGACAGCATTCTCAAAAGGGAGCTTCTCTTGGGTGATGTCGCGCAGGTTGCCAAGTGCTTCATCACTGTCCGGGTTCACCGGGGATTTTTCGTTGACGGCCTCAGCCTTCGCGCGGCTTGGCGCAATAGCACTGTCGGCAGCCATCCTACTCGGTCATGCAGATATAAGCACCTCACTTGGCAACCGATATCTACAAAGAGATCCGAACGGATTCCCCAGACGCAGGTGAGGAGGTTACAGTAGGGAGTATATAAAGCAGATCTGAATCGTAACTAGGTCTTATCACGATGACATCGAGCCGCAGCAAGGCAAGCATGGAAGATAAATGGAAAGATTCTCTTCCTAGGATGAAGTCATTTCGCAAGCTTGCGTGCTCTTCACGACGAATTGCGCAATCGCACCAAGAAGAAGAAAAAAGGCACGAAGACACAGGCTAAAAGAAACTAGATTCCTTGTCTGGAAAGTATTTTCTACCCGGGAGAGCAGTCAGCACCCAGGGATGCATAGGATCTGGAGGTGCCTCCGCTCGGGCAATGCAACCTCATGCACGAGTATCGGTTACCTACAGGGCAGCTTGCAAGGTCTCGCGAGCTGTTGGTACTTACGGCAAAGCACGAATCAGTTGGATCAGATGGTATCATCGCAAAGGCGAGGCCGGTGGAAGAGTTCGCCGGCTATGCGTACCCGTATGATAGAGAAGCAAGTCCATGATTTCCGGATTGCTTGATAATGTCTAGCTAGCTAATTCGTGAAGGTAAGGGATTGAACTTGTCGACGAAAAATCGAGTGAAACAGCGACTTGGTGAGGGGTAGAGAGGCCGTATCTGGTATCACTGCTTGGTTGATGGCCGGACATGTGATGAGATGTGAATGGGATCCTTGTCTTCTCGCTGCTGATGTACGGTCGGGTCTGATCTGGGTTAGGGTTAGGCCGCCGATAAGGATCTCGAGCTTATCTGTGGCGTTGAGTCGTTCAAGTGTATGCATGTAACTAATGTAGGAAGATAACCAGGTCGTACCGTAAAGGCTCACTAATCCGAAAATGTACGGGTAAATTGTCATCATCAATGCGTTTAAAACGATGTTGAAAACCGAGATGACTCCGTCTATACGGGATGCAGACTCAATGATTGAAGCAAAACTCTTCATGAAGGATCATGTCGCCATCGACTACTCTTATGAGTCTTCGCTTACCGCCTTTTATCTACAAGTACTTTTTGACCGTCGTCGACCGCAATTAGTACAGACACGCCGCTGGTTACCGATGGTAAAAGTCATCCGGACGTGATGATGGAGGACTTCCAACTTCCAAGTGCTCAGCACTTATGCCGTAGCGTCAAGTCGGTACATCGTAGTGCTCCTACTAACCGAATTCAGCAGTAATCCGAATTCCCTACCACGGATGACTCGATACGGCAAGCGCTGGCTAACTCGAATCATGCCAGCGAATTTGGTTTAGCTGCCGTTGTCTTAGCTTTATCTCGTCACGTTTTGGGAAGTTGGAGTTGAGAATTGAGTCACTCATCAGAATCCGGTATGTCTATGCAGTCTGATAACTACATAAACCCTATACTATGGAGCCAAATATGGTCTAAACAGATGATATGCAACTGTCATGTGGAACACTGTCAGGGGCTTGACTACCATCTATGAACTTTACGAAGCAATGCATCAAAAAGAGTACTGCTGGTTCGGTGTTGTTGCGCACGTGTGGGCTATGCCAACTCGGGAGAAGTCACTTCTGCTTGCACTTGCGACTCCAACTTCAAGTGGATTCTCTCAACTGCAGTGATACCAACGGGTAGCCAAGGCAACTGCTATGGGATGGAAGCAGATGACATAACGAGGACTTAGGGATGACATTGGAAACGACGCCGACTACCTATCTTGATAACTCTCACTCTCACTCACACGATGTCTGTGAAATAGCCAGGTCTAACTAGGACTGAAATCGAATTCCTTCTTTTCCTTCTCTCTTTTCTTTCTTTATTCTGGTGACCATGATTTGGCGCCCGGCCCGTAGAATCCTGGCCTTGCTTCTTGTCTTATACTTCATCTACACCTTCTACGAGCCTCAACCGCGTCGCAATGAAGAGCCCTTACTCAAACTCCCCTACAGCGCATTCGTGAAGACGAGCTTTGACTGGTCGCGACAGCCGCATAAATACCCCGTGCCCGCTTCCGAACTGCGACCCCTGCCCCGAGGCAAGCCGCGCGATCTGCCCAGAGTACAACACCAATTCCCCGTCGATGTGAGCTCCACAGGTCGCGCGCGCGAGCGCGTGATGAAAGAACGCAGGGAGGTGGTCAAGGAGGCATTTATGAAGAGCTGGAATCGATACAAGACCAATGCCTGGATGTACGACGAGGTGGCGCCCGTGTCGGGGACAGCGAACAACACAATGGGAGGATGGGCCGCGACGATGATCGAATCCCTCGACAGTCTGTGGATCATGGACCTGAAAGACGACTTCTACGAGGCCGCCACCGCTGTTGTCGCCCTCGATTGGTCTGCCACGGAGGATGCATCGTGTAGCTTCTTGGAGACGACCACGCGACATCTTGGCGGGCTGCTAAGTGCTTACGACCTAAGCAAGGAGACGGTGCTCCTGCATAAGGCTACCGAGCTCGGAGATATGCTATATATGGCCTTTGATACACCAACCCACATGCCGCCGGCACTCCTCGACTTCAATAAAGCCAAGAATGGACTGCTTCGTCCCGGGACCCATGACTCCGCTGCCTCTGTCGCAACGCCTTCGCTGGAGTTTACCCGATTGGCGCGCCTGACGGGCGATGATAAATACTATGATCCCGTTCACCGTATCACGAGATTCTTGGAGGAGACTCAACCCTCAACAAGGCTCCCTGGCATGTGGCCGACGTATCTCGACATGGAGAGTCGATTAGTTAACAAGGAGGGAGGCTTTTCACTTGGTCCGTTGACCGACTCCCTATATGAATCGCTGCCGAAAATGTATGCCTTGCTGGGTGGGCTCGAGCCAGTATACAAGAAACTGTATAAAGGGGTAATGGAGACGGTGAAGAATAAGCTGCTTTTCAGACCTGCGCTTCCTGACCAAGCTGATGTCCTCTTCACGGGGGATGTCAGTGTGGCGAAGGATGGGGCGGTAAATCTACAGCCAGAAGTGCAGCATCTGGCTTGTTTTGTTGGAGGTATGTTGGGTTGCCGTCTCTTATCATACTCTTCAAATCTAATGCTAGCATAGGTATGTTTGCTCTAGGAGGAAAGCTCCTGGGTATAGCAGACCACGTGGAGATTGGTGAAAAGATCACACGCGGTTGCTTCTGGGCATATGATCACATGCCGTCAGGTCTTATGCCGGAGGTATTCAGTCTGTCACCGTGTCCAACATTGGATGCTTGCCCATGGGATGAAGAGAAATGGAAGTTGGACGGCAACCATTCGCTCCCTAGAGGGATACAACAGGTCAGCGACCCTCAATATCTTCTGCGTCCGGAAGCGATCGAGAGTGTCTTCCTCATGTACCGTATCACGGGCAACGTGGAATACCAAGACATTGCCTGGCGCATGTTCTTGGCTATCAAGAGGGCTACGGAAACGAACCTCTATTTCTCTTCTATTGCGGACGTGAACGTCGACGGTATACTCACCGAGAAGACGGATTCTATGAAGGTGAGTGTTCTGTGCTATCGTTCTGACGATTGATAGTTGCTGACGGGCATTAGAGCTTCTGGCTTGCTGGAACGCTGAAATACTTCTACCTCATCTTCTCGCCACCGGATCTGATCAGCTTGGATGAATACGTTTTCAATACCGAAGCTCATCCGCTTAGGCGACCGTGATAGCCCTTTGCGATTACCTATTATGCCACTCTCAGGGAGAAGACCGTGACCATCACACGGGACACCTTACCGCCCTGGATATTATAAGCTGGAGTTAAGCTTCACTAAAATGAGGCATCTCTACACTCAGGTATAGTGAGCAAGCCGGCCATTGAGATCACCTTGAAATAAATCATTAAGTAAGAACACATGACGATTCTCAACGTACAGAAAGCTAACCTCTTTCAGTTCACCACAATGGAGCATAATGCTCTTGAAGCAACAATACCGGAGCCCCTGATCCAAGCATGGACGTCCGAGCTCACCCTTAGCCGCTGATATACCAATGATTGCGTCCGGCATATCATGACTATTCTCCCAGAAAACTCATTAGCTTATTCCCCCGGAGACATGGACACCTTTCTAGGTGTCATACCACTTACGATATCCGTAATACTGTATATAGGACGGCAACGCTTTCCACCTCCTGGGCAGCATAGGCAGTATTAGGTTGCTCATCAGGTTGAGTAGCGTCCGTAATAAAGTCTCATCTCGACGTGCTTCAATGATATTCGATCCTCTTGGCCGGCATGCAATCACACACTTCTCATACCTATAGTCTGTACACACGGCTCTATCTGGCAGATACCAAGCATGAACCGTCAGCCGTCGAGATCACTCGTAACCCGGAGACTACGTTAAAGCATGACCGTCCCGAGCACTCTTATCAAATAGCAATGTAATTCACAACTCACATCATCCCATGCCAAACATATAGACAACTAGCAACAGACACGAACAGAAGTTGACCATGACAGCAACTAACAAGAGCATGCCGAACATCTATTAGTAAATATACGGTTTCTTTCATGTTTTGTCTTCAATGCAACGCCGTCGCAACTTTTCTCTTCTGATTCCCCTGAATGGTCTTCCGAGATGCGATGCAGAATGCGTATGTATGCAGTAGTACCTTTCCGCGACGGCGAGAAAAATCACTTTTCAAACACGACGCTTTTCTTCCTCTCGTCCCCTCAACCCCTGATCTCGGTGCATATACGCAACCCCCCTATTAGAAGACACACTGGCTCGTGGGATAGACAGAAACCAGAGTCCCCTACCCTTTCGTCCTCAACGAATTATAATGCTCCCCAAGCCCAAACCCATGTCTATAATACGCCAACCAAATCGTCGTCCTCTCCTTCCCCTCCTGGCTTCCCTGCGGCTGTATCGTCTCCATGCGTCCATTCTGCACAACGCGAATCTCGACCCCATACGCGCTCGCCAGCGCCAACAACTCCAACTGACCCCCCCACTCCGCCGTATCCCGTATCTTCGGCACATACGTCGCCAGCGGCTCCTCCAAAAACGGCGCGAAGTCGTCCGCGTGCTTCTCCATGTAGTCCGTCGCGACCTTGCGCACGATCCTGTACGGTTCGGCTTTCGCGCTGCGCGAGGAAAGCGGGATGCCCCGCTGTGATAACTGGTCCGCGATCGCGGAGAACAGGCAGTGTCCGTCCGGTCGGATCTCGTGCTCGACGAGTCCGTGCGTTTCGAATGCGCGCTCGAGGGATGTCCGCTCGAGACTGCGGTAGTCTGGCATTGTTTTCGCTTCTTTTTCGGCGGCTTCTGCTGAGGCGATTTGTTCGGCGGCGCGGCGGGCCAGACGTTCTTTTTGGCGGTTGCGTTTCTTGCCGGGTTGTTGTGTTTCAGCGGGTTGGCTAGTCGTCGTCGCCGTAGTAGGCGCAGACATCGCGGGAGTGGTATCCTCCACCGTCGTCTTCTCTAGTTTCTCCGTAATAGCATCCGTCTCATCAGGAACGGCGGGTTCCTCAGCGGGAATGGAGTCGCCATTGAGCGCCGCAAGCTCGCGCTCCTGTCTCTCTTTCAAGTCACGTTCGAGGGCGGCGCACTCGTCGTTGATGCCCTTGCGCGTCTTCTTCGTCGCGTTCTTCTTCTTGCTTGTGATGCGCGAGACCAGGTCTCGCTGCTCTTTGCGATGGCGCGCTTGTAGCGCCTCGAGGGTCTCCGACTCCATGGTCGGGTTTGCGCTGCGATTGGTTGAGCACGGACGGTGTGAGTTAAGTTCTTTGGTGGTTATTAGAGATGAGATCCCGTTTGTGATCGGTTAATGCTGTGGTGACTTGAAGGTGTGAAGAGTGGTGTTGCGGATTGGTGGAAAGAATGGAAGTCGAGCTCTGGAGAAGGTCGGAAGTTAAGGTTGGTTAGCTGTGATTTTCTGGTGGAGCTATGATGTAGTGTTCTGTGCACGGAGAGCTAAGGCACAGGCACAACTTCCGCCTGGAACTCACTGTAACTGCCTGAACTTAGGCGACATTTCACCCGCTATTCAGGCCAGTAAGGGGTTGCGAATTACTGAACCAGTCAGGCAACTTGTTAACAACCTTTGCTCGGCCGTTCGGCCAATTCACAATGAGATGGTGTGTTTATTAGTGCCTAAATACCGATTACAGATGGATTGGCCGAGCAATTCATGAAGGTCAACAAGTTGTATTATCAAGTCAAGGACTCGAGGGAACTCCTACATATCACCCATATCACATGATTGAGGAAACAACTCATTCACAACTGAACACGTCTGAAACAAATTCGTCATTCGGATTGACTGACCTATTAACTAGCAATATAAAACAATCGAATATGCCCGATCAAAGACAAGTCGGACAATATCCTTGGGGGTGTGGTGGTGGTTATGGATATGGTAGTGGTTATGGTGGTTGGTTGGTTGATGGTTGGTTTCGTGGTTCGTTTGATACAGCCTGTTATCATAATGCTGCAAAGAAAAAACTCACAACACGTTTGATTTCTTCTCTTCTTTCTTCTCTCCTTTTCTCCTTTGTTTTCACGGGGATTTCGAGATGTCAAAACAAAAGTGTAAAACATTGTTTTTTCCCTCGCCCGCCCCGCGCATAGCCATGCTTTCCCCCCCTCTTTCCATCTATTCCGGTTTACACTGAGAAAAAACAAAGAGAGGAAGAAAAAGAAAAAACACGCCCTAAACGTTTTTTGTTTTGTCATGACAGCCTCTCTCCCCTTTTACCCCCGAGTTTACTGTAAAAAGCAAGTGGTGTGGAAACCTCTCATTACACAAACTGGAGTAGGGAGAGATTGAGAGAGAGCGGGAAAGCGGACAGAACCTCTTTTCGGACTGAAAAGAGGAGTGGCGCGCGTGCTTCCCGCTTACCGTCTGGCGAAGCAGCACATGATACCAGTGCGGCCGAGGAACCACAAGCATCCGATGAAACGGACGAGCGAGAGGATGGCCGTGGCAATGAGCAGGAACTTGAAGTAGGTGGCGGTTCTGTCCGAGGTTTTGCCCTGTAAAACAGTCTTATTAGCATCTGATCGCTCCAATAGTAGTAGTCAATAGTAAAGATTTCGCAACTTACACCAATGCCAAAGGCAGCCAAGCTGTCACTGGTAACACCAATGATGAGGGCAATGTTGGTGAACAGCCAGAGAATGACCAGGGAGGTACGGAAAGACTTGTACGAATCCTCCAGGTCGGGCTTGTCGTCCTCGGGCTCGGGGA
This sequence comes from Xylariaceae sp. X3-2, assembly GCA_028637685.1. Lineage (NCBI taxonomy): Eukaryota > Fungi > Ascomycota > Sordariomycetes > Xylariales > Xylariaceae > Xylariaceae sp. X3-2. The sequence goes on from JAJFDI010000018.1 coordinate 213,698, forward strand.
CGAAGGGGCTGAGGGCACGCTTGACAGTCTGCTCGAACTGACTGTCGATATCCTCCTGGGGCTTGTCGACTTCTTCGATGGCGACATCACCCTTTTCGTCTTTGACAACTTGTGCGGTGGGTAATGCTTCGGCTTTGTCGGAACCCTTAGTACCCCAAGAAACATCGTGCCAGTTGTTGAAGGCGTAAACGTTGAGAATGTTGATGTAGGTCGAGGCGAAGATAAGGTAGGCAGGGAAGGAGTGGAACATGTGCCAGGGGTCGAGGTAGAGGAAAGAAGCAATGTAGTAGAGACCGAACGTAGCCAGGAGAGCGACAATGATAATACCGACTTCCTGGTTCGTCGTAAACAATGACTTCAGTGCATCACCTGCGTCGCCGGGCAGCTTGTTGAGCGGGTTCGTGAAAGCGGTAACGACGAGGTAGATCGACAGAATGATGATGTAGAACTGGATCAGACCGAAGAGCGCAAACGAAGCCATGTACTGCCATTTCGTACCTTTGGGACGATTACCGAGAGCGAGAATGAACTGCATGATGACGAACGCAACGTACAGGTACTGGAGGATAATGTTAACGATCGAGGAAGCTCTGTCACCAAACGGCCAACCGTGTCTGCCCGTGCCTTCATCAGGCATACCGACAAGGTCCATGATAACAGTGGTGGTGAGGTAGTAAGAGGCCAAACTGAACCAGGTGAACAGGACGTTGGCAACGTTGTAGATGAGCTGCAGATGGAAGAAGAACATGCGGATAATGTTGTGACCACTCTTGTACATACGACCGAAGTGCATCAGGGCGTACAAAGAGGCGGCGAACGAACCGTTGAGCCAACGACGACGCTGAGAGATGAATTCAGGAGCACCTTCAGGAACATCAGTTTCACCCTTGGCGGCCTTGATGTACGTCAAATGCCACTTGGAACCAGCTTTAGCGACGAGCTCGAAACAGAGAATACGATCTTCAGCCAAGAACATGTTCTTCTTGAAAATGTTCATACCCTCGATACCCTTCTTACCGAGGATCTTAGACAGGGTGTGATCACCGTGGAAGTACTGCTCAAGGGGACGACCCATGATGGCACGGAAACGGTAGGCAGAGAAGGCACCGGGCAACACAGAGACGTAACCGAACGAACTCTCGAGGGGCTTATCCAGAATGTTGGAAATCTTGTACTCGAAGTTCTGGACGGCGACGAGGGGGTTGAGCAGCTTCTTGCCGCCCTGACCCAACATGGCGTGAATTTCACCACAAGCACCACCGAGATCCTTGTCGTTGTAGAAACCCTCCCACAAAGCGAGGAGTGACTTAGCTCCGGGCTTGGTACCAGCATCCAGAAGGATACAGACTTCAGGGTTCAAGATACGGCCAAAGGCGTTGAAGAGCCAACGGTGAGAGTTGATCTTCTTGGTGTTCTTCTGCTTCAAACAGAAAATCATCTGCACGGGAGGCAGCGTCTGCGGGCTGTCGTCCGTGGGTCGGATGAGCTGTTGGTTGGGCGTAACGGACAACTGGGTGGTGTATTCGAAAACGTGAGCGACCGTCTCCTTGCCGTTGACCTCCTTCTTCACGACACCATCCTGGAAAACACCGATGGTGGCGAGGACGTCGAGGGTCTCCTTGTCGGCCTTCTCGATACCGTCGAAGACGAAGCAGACGACAATCTTCTGCCAGGCGGGGCCGCCCTTGTTCCAGAAAGTCGACTTCTTCAAGTTGACGATATCGCGGATGTTCTGCATGACACCGTGCAGAGTACGGGCAAACAGCACCTTGTCTTCATTATAATAGGTAATAGCAATTAGAAGCTCGGTATGTCTGTTATACATCCGAGGGCGTAGATCGTAACCGTTCTTGAGGGTGAAGTCATTAGGGTCGCAAGTAGCAGCGGTATAGCGCATAGAAACGAATTCGTTGTTGCCGCCCTCGACGTCGCGGTACTTGGGCTGCACAGCGTTCTTGATGGCACTGGGTACAGGGTAGTCAACGCTCAGGACGGAACCCTGAACGAGCTTGACCTTGCGGGTGGCATAACGCTTGAGGCCACCGGGCGCACCGCCGGGCTGCTGACGGCGGACCCAGCTCTCCTCGGAGTCGACAGTGGACGCGGGTCGGGGCGTGCCGTAGCCAAAGCCGGTGTCCTCCAGCTGGTGGCCTCCGTAGGAGCCCGAGTACTCATTGTTGTAGGTCTGGCCCATCTGAGTGGTCGGAGGGGCAGGTGTCGTGTAGGACTCCGTCAGACTGTACGCTGAGACAGGGCGTGCGGGAGGTGTGTGTGCGCCGAGTCTGTCTTGTTCGTAGTTGCCAGTGCCCTGGCCAAGCAGGTGTCGTCCTGAGTCATCTTCGTCTTGGTCGACTGGTGGAAGGTGGTACTGGCAGACGCGAGGTTAGTCATGTCGGCCGAATAGAGGAGGAGCTCGCTGCAGGGAAGGAACGACGGGGGGTCGCTGCTGAGGGGCCCTGAGACCCGTGGAAATGGTTATAGTTTAAGCTCCGAAACTTACCGTGTTACCGGCAGGAAGGTCCTGAAGCCGGTGGCCATCGTACTCGCTACTCTCCTGATTAAACGCCATGGTTGCGGTCGGCTCAGCACGCCTTTGTCCGCAATGCTCTCACGCTAGACGGCTGTCTCTCGGGGTGGGAAGATAACGAGCGAATGCAGGATGTGTTCTGTGAATAACGGCTGGCGGGATGCCTTGGGATATATGCCAGCTTTCGACGAGGAAAGTTTAGGGTTTGTCGAGATAGACGGGATGATCCGGGCCACTCTGGATACAGTAGCAGCTCCTAAGATCGAAGATTCCACGCCCCACAGGAGAACAAAGAGCTCAGGCGTGAAACACGGTGAGGTTCTTTGCGGAGGAGGGACTGAGATGCAAAGTGGGAGTGGCGGGTAGATAACAGGTGGAAGGAAAGAAGGAAAAGAAGGGGTGAAGACACAATAGAATGTGTATAAGAGAAAATCTCCTCTCTCAGAGATGAAGAAGAGCAGGGAGAGGAAGATGCATGGGGCAGCGATGTCTTCAGGTAAACACCCTTATCTCTTTTTCAGGCTGGGATCTGCATGACAAGGCTCCATCCATAGTAGACCGGAGGTACAAAGTACCTCGAGAGCACTAGTATTGCCAGGTACACCCAGGTACTATTTACAGCTGTACCGACACTGCCCTGCACCGTAGCGGCCCTGAGTCCCTGACACAGCCTGAGGGTGCCTGTGTATAGGACCTTTTTCCACGCTAGAACGCTCGTTTTCGAATGCCTGCTAACCGGATCGGGGCAAAGGAATGGGCAATCGGCCAATCAGGGCCGGGCAACGGGGCGCCCTCAGGCTTCAGACCCTTAAAATCGGAAACGCTAGCGGCTGTCAGGTCGGAGTAAATTGCTGCCACCTGGCTGGAAGCTTCGCATTCCGGCGTAGGGCCAATTGCCCGGATTGCCCACCCAGATCGAAGCCCCGGGGCGCCCCCTCTAAAAGCCGCAACAGAGCAGATTTCTGCCTCCAGAGGATACTTGGCCTAGGCAGGTACTGGTAAGCTCAAGCGGTTTTACAAGGACAAACGCTGCTACAAGGCGTACGGGAGAACCTAAGATGATGTACGGAGTATTCTAGCGTGCTGTTAGTGGATCGGTATTCCGTACAAGGGTACCTGCTACTACACTGCCAGGTGCTAGTGGAAGTAGTCGCCGGGGCACGACAGGGACGAGATACCTCGCGCCGGTTCTCGAGACAGGTACAGAGTACCTCGATCAGAGGTCGAGAGCCGTTATGAACGGCCTTGGAAATCACCAATCTTGTTTGAGGTCTGTAAAGCACTTTAACTGACCCTATTCAGTGAATGGAAGCGCAGGTAGCGTCTACATAGTCGGCAGCAGAGGCAGCCGGGGGCTGGGGAGGTAGCGAATACCTCGTCGTACGGATTGCACCTAGCATAATCTGCTAAGCGTGGACTATACCGCACTATAATGCTAGCTGTAGGGATCAATTTATGACGTTGAACCACAGCCACAGCCCTTCTAGAAGTACTCTGCCAGCATTATTAATTAGTTCAGGTACTTAGCTGTGCTAGGTCTGCTACGCTACTCAGTCTACCTGCTTGTCGGTAACGCTATCAGGCCCCTTAGCGCAAGGGTGTCATGTTGAAGCATTCGTCCGTGTGCGAGTGGCCACTTTCTTTTGCACTTCGCCTGCCTGCGGACAAAGTAATCCGTACATCAGTAGTGCTTATATACAGAGTCGAGAAGTCAGCTTCTTAACTGCGCGGAGCTGGCGAGAGTGAACTCGGTTCATCGCAGTCGGCAGTAAGCTGAGGTGATTGGGGTTAAAGGCATCATGTTGCTGCGCTGCTTGTTGCTCCATGTTGCTGCCGTTGCAACTCGCCATAATATCGACTCGGTCGACGGACTTACAGAGCATGCGCAAGGTACCTTTGTATTGTGGTACGTGGGACTGTACGAGGGACACTCCCCACCCCAAGTACCTGTTTAGGGCAGGTACAAGGTACGAGATGCACTAGCGTGTGCTAGGTAAGACCTGGTAGTTGCCCGGAAAGACCAATCCCAGATGGCGTTTCCACACACGCACCTTTCTTCTTCTTACTGCCCACACCAGCTTAGGCCGACTTCAGGGGCTTAAACAATCCATCTTCACGGTGTATCGTCGGGAGGGTACCCTCGGACGGCCGACGAGACATTCTGTCCTGACAACCTGACATCCTTCAACAGACTCTTCTTCATTTGTACTCGTACAGTGACTATGAACTGTCCAACTGTCCCATGTACGTATGTCGCATCCAAGTCTGCCCCGAATGGCAGATCCCCAACTGCCATTTGCTTGTCATGCCCCCTCCTCCCCTCAATCCCCATACTATCCCCATAACCCGGTGCCGACCAAGTGCAAACACGTAAGGATACATGCCACGCCGACACCACACTATGTGGACATCTGCCTACACTATGTCGGTACACTCTCTCCTAGTGGTTCGTGAAAAGATTGCTTAAAATCTAGGTTCACTCGCGATACACACCGTCGCGCTTTTAGCCCTCTCGGCCCTCACCTGAGCGCTTCCGTACGCCCTGCACGGTGTACCTGCTGCTTGTATGGGCGCACCATGTCGCTCGAGGTACCACCTGCCTACACTGCCCATTGGGTATACCTAGCCCACTGGAGAAGTGGGGGGTTAAAAATAGCAGCCTTCGTATCGAGATAAATTAGGGGGCGGCTCTAGGGCACATCGAACCAGGGACCTGGGCGTGCCTGTTCCGTCCTCCAGAGGCAACGGACTGCGTACACGACAAGATTCTGAACAACCGTGTCTGGAAACTCTTGTAACGACCCGAGCGATTCTGGTGCTCGAACGATTACTTAACAGTTGCAAGTAGGCGATCCTTTGCGATTCTGAAACATATCCCGGACATCGTCGCAGACAAGGAGTCGTTGCACAGGCACAGGCACTCGCCGACGGTCGACCGGGAAACCTGCTGGACAACTTCAGTGCTGAAAAGTCCGGACGTTGCACACAACCAAGCTCAGGGCTTGTGCATCCCCTTAGTTGTTGTTCATAGCGTAACTTACGAATATAATACCACATTGCTGATAATTGTAAGCAATTACAGACGTAGATATTCCGTAGATTACCCTTTCTTTCTCCGGTCGTGAGAAGGGCACAGCGGGATTCCGTAGGGAATACGGAATACGAAAAGTTCGAGATTTTAATATCTGGAAACAATGCGCTACGGTCCGTAGTTCCAGTCAGTGCCGACACAGTGTCTGCACATACCAGCAGTTACTACGGAATAGAGACAGACGCTGTCTCTGCCATAGGGACGACACCAAGCCCAAGCAGTCCCACACGTCAACGTACATACCCAGTCGCACCTAATTGATTGATTTACATGTTCAGCCTTATGAGCACGCTGATTTCTAAACAGAGATACTCTTTCACAGTTATCTCATTGCTCATCTTACTATGTACAGGCCCCCTTCGCGAATCAAATCTAGCACGAGAGAGGGCACTGTCTAGTATGTATTGATTTCGTCGAGAGTTAAGCGACATGTCAATGCTCGCAAGCACCTACAGCGCTCAAGCCCGCTAATCTCGAACACCTAATTGTTTGGCCTCCGCATACAGACCTGCCTACGCCTGGTAGTGTAGGAAATTCCCGATCAGCTATGCCGGTTCTGGCACTATAAGCTATACCTCCTGGGTCGGTACTCACTACCTAGCGTCTACGACGACGGTTCAGGTAGGTAGCGAAGAAGAGTCTGGACATTCTTAACGTCTCCGGCTCTCTCGAGGTATGAAATACCTGGACTCACCTACCCTCGGAAATCCTCCTTCTTCGCACGGAAACCTCGCAACGTTACGATACTGTAACTGATACTGACTACTAGTTACACTATTCCGTCCCTACGTGTGCACTTTCTACCAACCGGTACGCCATGCTACACTGACAGTCCTTGAACGAGGTACCCATCTGTCCAGCTTAACCCTGACGAGGCGTCGCTTAGGATGATCATATCCGGTAGATCAGCCCGTTTCGGTCTGAAAATAAAGAGCCCTGTCAGCCCGTTTGTGGCATGCGGCTTCACCGGTAGCTAACCTCTCTGACCTCTCTAACCCCCAATTGTATATATTAACAGCCTGTAGTCTGGAATAGGCATTATTGCGAAATCTGAACACCTTTCCCATTTAAATTCGCCATGGACGTGCTTATTCATTCTCCTTCTTCTTTTGCTTTTTTCGAAAGACTTCAGGGAGAGAGAGAGAGAGAATCGGCTAGACTATGGCGGGCGTACCTGCGCTAGGTGCTCGATTCGCCCGATTCTAGACAACACGTGTTGTCGTTTGGTCTGACGGACGAAGCGGGCCGTCCGTCCAAAGTTTGTCGGCCCTAGCCGGCCCGGCCGTGTCGCCCTCCAACAGAAATCGGCCCCGGACTCTCCAGCTTGGAAAAAAAGAAAAGTCCAGTTTCGGCCTAGCGACGAGATGCATCGGCCATGCCTTTTTCTACCCCTGAACTCTGAGTCGAGCTCGCCTTCCTCGACGTCGACCTGTTCCCCTACTCGTACCTCCCATGCCAGAATTTTCTCTCTCTTGACTCTTGCGACAAATTCCGCACCGACGGTCCTAGGTAATCCGAATCTCCTCTCTCACCTTTCTAGTCCACCTGCATTCACCCGTCTTAAACCGAACAACACCTTGCCACTTGCCACTCTTTTCCCAGGTCAGAAGAGGGGAGAGAAGAGAGGGGCGATGTGCAGCTTTTATTTCTTTGTTATTTCGCCCGGTCTAACTCCTAGTGTCACTAGCCGTTTGTACAAGTATGCTCGCCGTTACTTACCACGTTGCGGTGTGTTTCCCCCCTCAAACTAGCGGTGCGACTGAATCTGAACCCGAGTAAGTAACTGGCTACGTAGCATGGTGTACCTGCTTGTACACTGACATTGGGGGGATTTATTTATTTTTCTTGCGCCCATCCAGGAACCGTTATGTCTGTTTCTTCTCTGAGACGTCCTGCTGCTGCATGTGTGTGGCAGTTAACCGTGCACCTTTTTGTGGGTGGTGACGCTATCTATGCCTGCCTTACCTTGAGATCTTCGAAAGCAACCAACAAGGACAACCTCAGGCTGGAAATTCTGAACATCATTACGCCGTAAATACCCAATCCGCACCTCGCCCAAGGCTTGTCTGTCGCACATCTCGTCGGCGTACCTCCTATAATACCGCCGTGTCTTCTATATTTCGTAGGTAATACTGACCTGGTGACCATGCGAACGGCAGATTGTTCGCTCCCCTCTTACCGTCGTGACACTCGCTGGGCATGAAGAATGCAGGACCGTGACCACCTTGAATGTCTCACGTCAGCCATCGCCAATCGCAACCCCGTTCGGTTCACGTGGTTCGACACAACATCATACAGGTCATTCTCGATATGCCGCTATAAAAAGGGAGCATGACGTCGTCGGCCCTATGGTCTGTATGTACGTGCACTTATTAGTGAGTAACGATGTAGGTTAGGTAGGATATGGGGAAAGAAGAGATATATTGAGCGGGCGCTCATTCTCATTGCTTGATTGATATCCGGGGAACGCCCGCAGATGTCAACCTCTTAGCCCCGAGATGCCGGCTCAAGCCACAGCCCGCCCGCCGCCGTACCGAACCCAACAAGCGAGATGAGATGTGTAGTAGTTTGGGGCATCGGCAGTCCGTATACGGCATACTTAAAGTGCCTAGCTGCCGGCAGATATGTATGAGCTCACATCCAGGCAAGGAGACTAATGAGCTGGGCATGAGGTACAATATCTGTCCCGCACTCACTCTATTCGTTATGAGCTCTCCATCTCATGCATTGGCGTTTGAAGCTATCTAGATCCGTTGTGTGAGATTCGCACGGAAACCAACATAGCTGCCCCCAACCTCGATGAAGCTGGGACAGTTGGTTAGTACCAGGCCGGCAGCGACAGCCAAGTCAACGGCAGTTTCACATGCCGCTGGGTTAGGTAATAGAGCATTGAAGAGCACGAAGTAGAGCTCTCATCTGAGACCCTAGCGGCGCGGCGTCGTTGCGCACGGGAGTGATCAACACGGGGTGCCGCCCCGGATTCTTCTAGTTAAGCAGCGTGAGGTAGTTGTCTGAACGTGAATCTAGACCTCTTACAGCAACTTCGCCGTCTCGTTCTCAATTCCCGCCTCCAAATGAAGTAATAACGCCGGCAACGTACGATGTAATTTGGCATCTTTTCTTGTTGCCGCCGTAACAGATGGAGAGTTAACTACGTCAAGTAGTTTAGGTTCGTCTTTGGATAGTGCCTCTCGTTTCTGAATATAGAGGCTGCTTGAGTTACGGTTTCTCTGTGACAGCCGTTGAGTTTCTTTGGAGTTGTTGAATCTTAATCCGCAGTTAAGAAGACTCACGATGCACTTATTAGTTTCAACATTTCAACCTCCCTTTCAGACATCAACCCTTGAGCTCAACTAACGATCACGCATTCACTCAACCCTTGGGAATGAATTACCTCAATGACGAAAAGAGTTGATCAAATTCGCAGGCGTTTCAATACGATGCAGAATTACATTGCAAGTTCGTAACGAAGTCTATTTGCGCAGGGTCCGGGCCGATCGGCGTGTTCGTCGTCCACGGCCCGACCGCAGATAGTAGTTGCAGCATCCGGTAAAATCGGCCCATCAAAATATACGGAATCTCCATGTACGAGGCCACTAGTTGTTAGAATCTAGCTCGAATGCCCCGGGAGCCACATTAAAACACAACTCTGAAGTCATCGTCATGATGATACTGCTGATCTCACTGTTGTTGGAGTAGGCCCATCGGGCGATTTACTGAATTAGAAGTCCTAAGGCAAAAGTGCAGGGCAAGTTGGTTTAAGGTACTTACCAAATGGTATGGTTATGGTGCCCTCGTAAAATCCTTTCCATACGGGCCGGGACAATTTGGGGGCTGAATGGGACGATGAGAGATGTGCATTGGAACGATGCTGACCAACTTCAATCTCAGCCTTCATCGATCAATGCTTCTCTGAACGAGCCTTGCGCAATACTATTCTGGGAGACAATATCGGATACACACGTTCCCGTGCGATAGTAGGTCCTACAAGCCATCGGACCAAGGTGAAGATCTCACGATGTTCGGCATGCTTTGCGACGCCCTCACTTTATACTTCGTTCGCTACCAGAATTAACAACAACCATTAAGCGCCATTAAAACTGCCCAGTACCACCTTGATGAGTTGAGAGATATATTCCGTAAGTAGTGACGTGTATCCCCACCTGTTCGGCCACCCGGTCGTTTTGGCAGTGTTGGCGCCCGCACCAAACCTAATAGAGTAGTCCTTCGAGTCGAGATGGCCGAGCAAGCTGGCAAACGCGTTAACTTGGTGACTTCCGTCCGAATCCCAGCGTATGTTTTACTTCTCCAGGCTTGTAGTGACGCTAGACAGGGGCTACAAGCCATTCCCGCTAACACAGGAACAGCTTAGCGGCAGAAGACAACGTTGAAAGAATTGCGGCGTTGTTCTGGGCTTTGCCAAGTGGCCACTGTCTGGCTAATCTTAATGAAGAATGGCGGGCATATTCTGGGTTTAACGAGGTACCTGGCCATGGGACTAAACATTCACCTGACACATTTGACAAGGAGAATGCGAAAATGTACCTCCGTTGGTGGGTAGCACGCCCATATGAATTTACATCGGCTCCCGCTCTTCATCTACATTGCTTGCGTGCAATATGTGCACTACGTCGCTCTTACAGACCTCGTATTAAGACACCTCGTAGATTATTACCCTCTGAACAGACAAATTTCAGAGATAAGATCGACCGTCATCTGTCAACCAGCATTCGCTGGTACCTGTCTTGGTCCGCCGCCTAGTGTAAATAGTGAACTGTAGTGTAGGCGGGCTAGGTCAAGTTCGAAGCACTGAAGTGTCCCTACAGGCTGCTGTTAGGTGTGGCTGCTCACGGCTCTTCAGAGCCATACGGTACCTACACTAGCCTAGCGTTGACACCTAGCGCATTAGACAACTACCCAAGTCGGTTAACGTAGGCACGCTACGTCGAAAATCTGGGCACATTAATTCCAAACGACACTAGGGCGCCTCTCCGGTATGCACAGGGTGGAGCCCACGACAAGGGGCCCGCCGGCTCTGATAGGCTGGCTGCGGCTTGTGCCATTCTATTTGCTTGAACTCACTCAAACAACACCCAGACCCCCGAAGACCCGCCAATCCATCCATCCTTTGTTTCCTCTCCCCCTTCCACTCGTGTGGTCGCCCTTCCACAAACCGCCGCATCACACAATCAACTTTTTATTGCGATACCTGTGACTTGACGACGGTGCCGACGACGGGTCATTTATTATCACCCTGCAGCCCCGTCGATGCTTGACTTGACGGGATCTTCCTGATGTCGTTCTAGATTGACCTAGCTGGCCATCACTCTTCCTGTCTTCTTTTCGTTTTTCGCCTTGTAGAGCTAGTCTCTTCCACTCACAGTCGCTCGTTTGATCTTCTACTGCCCGCCTTTATTTCACGCTTTATTCTACGACAATCTACGTTCTTTATCACCCGAGCTTATACATTACGCCGACCCTCACCTCTCGTTATACCCATTGATCCTCTCTGCCTTCCACCCATTCATTCCCGGTTGACTTGAATTTCGCGAATTGCCGATCACCACCGAGCCCGCCATCAAACAAAACCTATGTTTTCGAATCTCCGGATCTACAGCGCACATACCAGTCCTGCTCCCCGACCCCTCATCAGATTGTAGTGCGAGCGAAATCTGACGTATCTATATCTACCCTATCTTCTGACGCCTTCTCAAATATCATTAGCCCACAGTCGCGACAATGGCAGGGATGTCTGGTTTCGTGGGCTTTTCTGTTGGTCAGTATTCCATACGGCCCCTTCTTGCACTGCATCAATAACATCAAACTAATGGGATTGGTTAGACGAGGGGGATCATTCCTCACTCTTTAAGCGACAGAAGGGCTGTCTTTTATGCCCGGACCAGGCCCCGGACTGCCCAACATGCGGCGACGATGAGATTTGCACCTTCATTCCCCAAGACTGTAACCAGTGTCCACGAAATGTCTGTATGAAAAACCCGGATAGTATCGGATCCAGTGACAGCTCGGGCCCCAATGTTGGTGCCATTGCTGGTGGTGTAATAGGCGGCCTGGTTTTGGTTGCTGCCCTAACATACTTGTTATGGAGGTACTGCATTAAGAACAAGAGATCGACCTATCCCGATCAATGGCAAGTGGAAGGCGAACGCGCCAAGGAACACATGGGCAACGACTTCGCCTCGAGACATTCGCAACGAGAGTCCACGCATACGGTACATTCTATTGCCTCCACCGTCCTCACGCGAGCTTCTAATATCATCCAAATCGCGTACATCCCAGGTGTCACCAACAGGGCGGCACCGGCTTCGCCATCCCTACTGGCCCCTCCTGTCCCACCAATTTCCGTCACTCATGTAAGGGGTGCTCATGGCTCACCCTACCAGGATCAACACTTCTTCGTTCCAGGCGATCTTCGTGACTCGACGTACTCCGGCTTCTCTAGCTTCACGGACCGAATGTCCTTCGCCCGCACTTCTTTTGCTCCTCGCTCCAGTGTAGCCTCTACCATTTACGGCAAGCACGCCGTTGTATCGCCAGTGCCAGCTCAGCGAGGCAACGTTGTCAAACCGTCGCTGGTTAGCGTGAGATCGCGCGCTCAAAGTACTAACAGCGACAACTCGGCACCTCCAATTCCGACGCTTAGCGTTGAGAGACTGGCTCCGACTGCTTACGGCGCTGGGCCCTCAGGTTCAAGGAATGCAAGTGCTTCCGGTTCTCTCAAGCCTCAGGTGATTCGCGCCGGTGCTGGATTGAAGACCGTCGAAATCAGGCCATCAAAATTGTCACACACGATGACAATGGCAGAGCTGGAATGCCCGCCGCCTCCGGCTGAATTGGCGGCTGAGGATGTCGACAATGGCAAAGAGCGCGAATCCGATACCGTAAAAACCGACGGAGACAGCACGCCCACTAGTGATCAAGGTCCCTTTGCGGATCCCCCTTCGGTGAAGGATACCACCAAGAGGAAGAGCGCGCTCAGCACCGTCATTGAGGACTCAACGGGGAGCTCATCACTGACGACCCCTGATCAGCATTCTCCGGCGACCGCCCGAAACAACAGTCCATTTGGTGACGAAAACGCAGTGCGCGAATAACAGAAAATTCTTTCTAAAAAAATGGTATTTCTTCTATGAACATATTCTAATGAGATACGGGGCACGCCAGGAGCACTGAATCGGATCGGACTATTCCTTTTTTACCCCTTTTTCTGATCTTGCTTCTTTTTTTTATCTTGATGTTCGATCGATCGACCTGCAGTCTCATTAAGGGAAAAGAGTGTTGTTGTGGTCGCATTTTGCTTTCAATTGATTTCTTCTCGGCCCAACATGAGCCGTGGGTATTGCATTACCCCTATGTTCGGCTCCAGCAGAGTACTGACAGGAATTACCTATCACATAGAAACGCCAAGGGTGCCGTTTCTTGGCTACACAGGCCGCGTTCTTGCTCGGATTGCAAGATTTGCTAGAGCTGGGAATCTTTTTCCCCGTTCTCTCTGCTTCTGGTGGGGATGATGTCTCGGGTTGCTTAACCGGCCATTCCTCCACACGAGATGATTCTGTATCTACGCATGCTTTTCAGTGGTGTTGTCTGACGCACATGTTCGATAAGTCGTGCTTGCAGATTCAATAGCAAAATTAAAAAATGTACATATGATGACCTTCCATATCCATCGTGTGTGGCATGCTCGTCTGTTGCCCTAGTTTCTCTACGGATCGTTACCGGTAAGTTAGCATTCCAAGCATTCTATCTCCCTTCACGACTTGGTCATCTATCCGAAGCCAATCGCCTGGTCACACGAGATTCAAGCAGAAGCAACACAGATTTTTACTACGAACATGCCCCCCTTTCACAGCTCTGGCTGGTTCATGTACTTGCAATGCGTGGCTTGACGTAGGTATTTTTATCTTGTCAAGACCGCCCTCCGAAGCCGCAGTATGATATCAGACCGAAAGACACACTCTTTACTCCGTACTTCTCTAGATAGCAATCCCAAACGGTCGTTGAGTCGATATTCTTGAATTCCCAACGGCGCTGTGAGTCAATCAATTCAAGTCAGCGATGTGACTCTTCCGTGTTCTGGTTTATTTATAGAAGAATGCAACGTTGATTCCGCATTCGTCGCCAATCTCCGTTCTACCACATATAGATCCCAAATAGTCCACGGAATACCTCCGCATGAGATTATTCCTCGTATGGATAAGTTAGGTATGTGATGGAGTATGCAGATGTAGGTACTCGTGAGTGTTGGCGGAGTCAACTGCAAGTGGCAATGCCCGCCTTCGAATGTATGGAATACGGAACAGGATCCAACTGAAGCCGATGACTTTTAGTGTGTCCGGCATTCCGTGTCCTGGAGGGATCTCGCGTCCGGTCGAGGCCGCCGTTCAAGTCGCTAATTCAAGTCGCGACTCACCGTCTCAGATCCGGTTGAGTCACATGGCAACTTATCGCGCCTTATCTGACCAATCTCAGAACGGATAAATTTATAGCGTGACCCGGTACTGGACAGGTACCATTAAGTCGATAACAGCGCGGTATCTCATTCCTGTATGCGGGGTGTGCAGATACGGCCGTCAGTCGTCCAAAAAGTTCCCTGGAGGTACACAAAAACACAGGGCCAATCCCTAGGTACCGATCGCTCCGATATCTGCCCCTCCTCTCTCTTTCTGCCAGATATTTCAATTGCGCGGAAGCAAAGGAAGCAAGACAAGCCGTTGAGCCCACAGGCAATTTCTGATTGAGACACTCCTCCGAACAGCCCCAGGAGAAGCCAGACAGAAAGTCCAGTCGCCATGTCTTCCAAGAAGTCGAAGTCCGCCCCCGCTGGCGCCGCCGTCGAGCTCGAGCTCCGACCGGCGCCCTCGTTCTTGGAGCAACGTCTCGCCCTCTTCGAGCAACTGTGGAACGAGCAGCAGGCGGAGATCGCGAAGAAGCCCCGTGAGGCCATCAACATCACCCTCCCCGACGGAAAGGTCATTGCCGGTACCTCGTGGGAGACGACACCCCTCGAGATCGCGAAGGGCATCAGCAAGAGTCTCGTCGAGCGCACCGTCGTAGCGAAGGTCAATGGCGAATTGTGGGATCTCACCCGCCCGTTCGAGTGCGAGGCCACTCTTGAGTTCATGGACTTCACCACCGAGGAGGGAAAGAAGGTCTTCTGGCACTCGTCGGCGCACATTCTGGGAGAGGCGGCCGAGCGGAGGTTTGGCGCACACTTGGCCATTGGTCCCCCGACCACAAGTGGTAAGTCGGCCCCTTTAATTTCTGGCTGTTGATGCGGTTCAAGAGCCAACGAGGCGATTTGCGAAACAACAGGTTTCTACTACGAGATGGCGCTGCCTGAGAACCGCGCTGTCAGCTCTACCGAAGACGTTGAGCCCTTGAACACCCTGGCCACCTCGATTGCCGGCGAGAAGCAGCCCTTCCAGAGACTGGTTGTCACCAAGGAGCGCCTCCTGGAAATGTTCAAGTCGAACAAGTACAAGCAGCACATCATTGGCGACAAGATCCCCGACGGAACCTCCACCACCGTCTACCGCTGCGGTCCTCTGATCGATCTTTGCCGCGGTCCTCACGTTACCGACACCAGCCGCGTCAAGGCCTTCAGCGTCCTCAAGCTTTCCGCGTCCTACTTCCTCGGTGACCCCGCCAACGACTCCCTCCAGCGTGTCTACGGTATCTCGTTCCCCGACAAGAAGCAACTCTCCGCCCACCTCAAGTTCCTCGAAGAAGCCGCCAAGCGCGACCACCGGAGAATCGGAAAGGACCAGGAGCTGTTCATGTTCCACGACCTGTCGCCCGGTTCTTGCTTCTTCCTGCCCCACGGTAGCATAATATACAACACTCTCCAGAGCTTTATCCGCAAGGAGTACTGGAAGCGTGGATACCAGGAGGTCCACTCCCCCAACATGTTCAACTCTGCTCTCTGGAAGAAGTCTGGTCACTGGGAGCGTAAGTAAATCGGTCAGATCTAGGAGAAGGCGATATACTTATCATGTGTTTAGACTACCACGAGGACATGTTCACCTTCGAGGTTGAGAAGGACACCTGGGCCTTGAAGCCCATGAACTGCCCGGGACACTGCCTTATCTTCGGTTCCCGCGCCCGTAACTACAGAGAACTGCCCATCCGCATGGCTGAGTTCGGTGGTAAGCATCACTCTCTTTTTACGCCCCCCATCCATGAATTTGACAAAATTGAGCCGAACTGATCACCAATTCGCGCAGTTCTCCACCGTAACGAAGCCTCCGGTGCCTTGGGTGGTTTGACCCGTGTGCGCCGTTTCGTGCAGGACGACTCGCACATCTTCTGTACCGAGGACCAGGTGATTACCCCTATTTTCGAAGAATGGGTCATTGGCTAGGTGGCTAACAGGGAGTAGGTCGGTGACGAAGTCTCTGGTGTGTTTGACTTCCTTCAGAGCATCTACGGCAAGCTTGACTTCACCTTCAAGCTCAAGCTGTCGACACGTCCTGAGAAGTACCTCGGTATGCTCGAGACCTGGGACAAGGCCGAGAAGACCTTGACCGACGCCCTCGACAAGTTCTGCAAGAACGTTGTCCCCTGGGAGTTGAACCCCGGTGACGGTGCTTTCTACGGTCCCAAGGTCGACATCACCATCACTGATGCTCTTGGCCGTGACTTCCAGGTTTGTTACCCCCTTTCAGGTCTTTTGATAGGTTCATGCTAATGAAATATAGTGCGCCACCATTCAACTCGACTTCCAGCTTCCCGAGCGTTTCGACCTCTCATACCAGGCTGCTGACGATGCTTCTGCTGCCCCTGCCCCCGCGGCTGCCGGTGCTGCTGAGGGTGGTCCTCGCCAGGGTCACGTCCGCCCTGTCATCATTCACCGTGCCATTTACGGCAGTTTCGAGCGTTTCATCGGTATCTTGACGGAGCACTTTGCCGGCAAGTGGCCCTTCTGGCTCAGCCCTCGCCAGATCATGGTCATTCCCGTCATGACCGGCGCGTACGACTACGTCAAGGAAGTGCAGACCCTCTTCCGCATGAACGAGTTCCACGCCGATGTCGATCTCAGTGCCAACACGCTGAACAAGAAGATCCGCAGCGCTCAGCTGCTCCAGTACAACTTCATCCTTGGTGAGTAAACCCGAAACCCCTATTTAAACCTCTGAATGCTGACAATGTTATAGTCCTCGGTGCCAAGGAGATGGAGGAGCGCAAGGTCACGATCCGAAGCAGAGACTCGGCCGAGAAGGCGCAGAGCAACGAACAAGTGGTCCTGTCATTGGACGAGGCCGTGCAGAAGATGAAGGCTCTGAGAGAATCGCAGAGTTTGTTGAACAAACTCGAGTAAACATTTATTTCCCCCCCTTTAAGTTAGCAAAGAGATGTTTTGGTTTCCGTTTTTTGATGCGTTGATGATGAGCTTGCTGCTGCTTTTTTTCATGGCCAATGAAGTAATGGTGCTAGACTAGATACCTACCTACCTTAGACCACTCGCAATAAATCGCACCTGAAGGTCTTGAGCTTGGCTTGTCTGTTGGTCGAGATGAGATGCTCATGCTCTTACACCGGTGACATGTTACTTACAACTAATCATCCTCATCCTTCCACTTGTCGAACATCACGGGATCTGGACACAAGACAATACGTCAACTCATCCTCTCTCATCCACCTTCTCCACGCCTCTCCTCTTACCGTAAATTCTCACCGTAAATCCTCACCTACCCAGCCCGTAACTCCTTTCATCCGGCATCTGTGTAACATTCCAACTAGATGACGTTGGAGATTTACTGACCTGGCTGTGTAACACACGTACACACACATCCCATTCCTTCTACACCCGCGGCTGGCAAAAGTCTGCGCAGGTTTGTGCGAGCATGTGACTGGATCGGATCGGATCCTGGGACTTTTGCGGTTGGTTGGAATAGGAACGGAGGATAGATACGGGGTAATGTAATGTGTTGGATGGATAAAAGGATGAGCGGAGGGAATGAATAAATGGATGGACGGATGAGCTGACGTCGAGTAAGCCTCCATATAGATATCAAGTAGGAAGATATCTTGACTCCCAGTTGAGCAAAACTACGAGATCCTCCTTCATCTGATATCCTTCGTCCGATCGATCTCCTTAAGGCCGAAACAGGGACTCCCATACCGCATTCTGAGATACCGTTCTTTTTACCGTTGCAACTCCACGTTCCTCTTTCGCACGAGAGGTATGTAAGAGCCGGAAGGACACAAACGTTCGACCCCAACCCCAACGCCGTGTCACCCACAGGATCCCAAAAGTCCAGTTCAACAAGGCTGCGTTGTGACACACTTCGGAGGCGGCTCGGCGAGCGGGCGTTTTTGTTACTTCTTGGTTACGGAATAGGAGGTACCTTTTGAAAACGGGGAGATAGGAAACGGAGAACGGACAAACGCCGAGACGCGGCTCGGGTTAATAAGCAGCACGCGCGTTACGTTTCTTATCCACGCGGATGCGCGGGTGTGAAGGAGATGAGAAAGGGGTGGGATAAGGAAGAGGGTGGTATACTGCATGGTCTTTTGTCTATCTGTCTGTCCGTTTTTCGGTCGAATCGAACCGAATCGTGAAATACTTGGCGGGCAGCTATTTTGAGGTTGGGGGCCGGGGGAGATGCATGCGTGCGGCAAGTAGGGAATGGGAAGACGGGGAAAAGGAAAGGGGTCTAGATCTTGAGCTGAACTGAATTACATAGAGCCTTGAGATGGCAGCTGGGTTGGGGTCGTATTATTACGGACTGGGTGGATGTAAGGGGATGGGGAGATGCAGGTTTTGAGGGAGATGTCGTTATTAGAGGGTGGGCGATGAGAGATAGAGATTCTATGTATGTGAAACTGATGCTATACACGATTGACATGTTGTCGTGAATACACCTAACCCATTGCAAGATATGCGCACACGAATATCACGTTGTTGATACTACGGGACCCTTCGAGATGCCAAGACTTAACCGTTCGATGTCTCCCGGGCTGGCGTTGGATGTTTCATACACTTCAAACGCGGACGCGGGATCAGATGCACACCCGAGGCATGTCCATCCCGATCTCGGACGGAGACTGGGTTTGTTCGCACGATCATTGCAGACAACAACACGATAGCCTCAAGGAGTCGTTGAGGAGCAACGGGGACAACATGTCAACGAGGATCTCCCGCCTTGAATCAACCAGGCCTCGTCTCATCCCCATGAGACACCTCTGCATCCGGTCCAGACATCCGGGACCCGGGACGCACTTCGATCCCACGATACCATCAAATAGGAAGCATTCCCTCTCCAGTCTCTCCAGCCCTTTCCGTCCCTACGTTTCAAACGCAGCTGACAAATTCAAGACGAGGCGAGGCGAAAACATACAACCCCAACAAGGCAAAGCAAGGCACGAGTCTAACGGAACGGCAGATGCATGCATGCAAGACATGGATAGACCCTGCATACTTGCGGGAGAGAAGCAGAACGTACGTACGTACATACATACGCGTGCGTGCGTGCGTGGATATGTAAACGCGGACGGGAACTGGGATCTCGCTTGCGACGGGCCACGGGTAGCTGCCGTGACCAACCCTTACCTTACTTGCTTGCAGTCGATCAAAGTCCGAGGGGAAGAGAGACATGGTCAATGCTGGGCTGGATGCCGGACGTTTCGTGAGCCCCGGATTAAACGGATGGGCCCATGGGGTCAGGAGGTGCCTCAGCAGTAGCCGTAAATCGGCCTCTAAGTCATCGTCTCACGATGCTCAGTAGTGTGATTCTCAAACAGGAGGAAGAAGGAGGATGTGAGTGTATACAGATGGATGAAAGAAGGTAACGTTCCTTGACGCAGACACAGCCACCTACGTAACATCGTCCCGAGCGCGCGGTATTACCTTGCCTTACCTTACCTTATCCACGCTCATGCGCACAATAGACGCCCATCTCACACGCACACACAGCCCATCCATCTCACACACAGAGAGAGAAAAGGCGGAATGGCGGAGGAGGGTCGTGTCATGACAAAGCTGAGATGAGATTGGGTTCCTTGCCGCACGATTACGGGATGCGAGTCACCAAGTACGTACAGGGCGTGAAAATACTACCGTAAGCGCAGGGGCTTTTTTCTTCGGGTTGGCCCGATAGGATAGGGTAGGCTTGGGTTGGGGTGATGGAGGGGGAGTAGAAAGAGAGGTGGTCAATGAGTAAGTTGCCATGGAGTCCACACCTACTGCATCGGATTAGCCGTCCCAACTCATACTTCTCCAGAGGATGTCTTTCTGGTAGGAAACAAGCGACAAGCGCTATTATTTTACGTGCATCTCGGTGGCTTTCTGGAAAATACGACAAGGCAGTCGGGAGCCGCCGGGGGAAGACTCGATTGGTTACGAGTCGAGGGCTGGGCTTGGCTTGGCTACGATGATGAGGCTGCATGTTGCGTTGCTTTTACGGGATTTACTACGATACTTGATATGTGAGATCTACCGGGGAAGTTCATCTGCAGATTGTATTTCTCATATATATGACGGGATTCGCATCCGGGCTTTCAGCTTACCGTTCCCCGGGGACGAGCACATTTGTATTTAAGCCACATCAGATACGCAGGTAGGTAGACCTGGATAAGGTATGTAAAAGCCGCGGAGAAAAGCTGGCAGGCCCGCGAGCTGGAAAGGGATGGAACCTGGTCTGGTCTGGATGCATCGGGGCGGATTGATCGAGAAGTAGTGGGTACGAAATAGAAAGAATTAAAAAAAAAATTGTCATCGTCGCGTTTACGAACGTGCGGACTTAAACGAGGTGGGAAGGGGAAGTATATTCCGAATCGTCGGTAGAACCGATATAGAATATAGCTTGAGGGGAGAAGAAAGAAGAAGAAAATAAACAATAAACAAATCGATCTGATTTGTAAGCACGAACCAGCTGGAGATACGGTCTTGGATATGGATGGAAGCTATGAAGAAATGTACTGAATACAAATAGAAAATAATTTAGGTTTTTTACTTGGTTGGTTCAGTTGATTTACGAGGGGAAACAGGAGATAGTAGATGGATGGATGGATGGAGATCGGGGTTGCTCATCGGAATACTCCATGTGTCTGGGAATAGGAGACGGGGGAGACTCTCCGGGGAAGCATCGCAGAAGGACAACCTGGAAAAGCAGAAGTTTGGGCTACCATATTTGTTAATCTGGTGAGAATTTATTTCCTTATTTTCTACAAGTAATTGTATTCCGTAAGTTGTAACATGACGGCTGTTGATATCCAACATTCGGCGGAGGGTCCTTTATGAGGTGTCACAACTTGGCCAACTGACCAGCCCGAGACACGCACGGGCGCCGTCAACGTGATGGAAGACTGTTGACGAATTTCGAAAGACAGAACATGGATGAAGATGAAGTTGAAGACAATCTACTCATAGTGTGTCTATCAATCAATCTCACGATAGCGCATCATATCAGCATGAGTATGACTATGAGTAGGAGCATGAGTAGAGTAGATATATTCAGATATCATCAGCATATCAGCAATCCTGATGGCACCGGAGCATCGAGTTACATGACGGGACGAACAGCCGCAGTTCGCACGTAACGTATCCGATACGGGTACATGTTCATGTGGACGGTCAAGACAGCACGTTGGCTCCGTAGGGTGAGACAGGCACAGAGAAGGCCGAGTTACACCGCAACGGCGTGAGTGAGGTGATCATCGTTGCTATGCATGGATAGAGAGTAGCAGATTCTTTCTTTGAGATGTAGCGTAAGTAGGTATCTTGCTTGGCAGGTTGGCTGTGAGGTTGTGTTGCGGACGACATGAACGAATTAATGCCTAGTTGTATACGTTCCAATAGTGTGAGATAGTGGTCGCCAGCCTGGGTTTCGACGGGAACGGTACGAATTGAAGACTGCGGTCACGACGACCCTGGCACCGTATCCAATCTGTAGTCAGTCTCTTGAGTTGATTGATGTCTTTTATTGTAAGTTGACCGTCTTTGTGATTTTCAACCCGTAGAAAGGCACACATATGAAGCCACGTTATATACGGATTACTCACTTACACCAGCACTATCGTGAGTTTTCCAATGCGCACCTCTCGTCGCGACAGCACCGCAGCGTCGCCCGCAAGTCCAAGCGAGCAGTCCTGCTAACTGCCTACAGACAGAAGCCCGTCATGTGTAGTCACTACCACAACTAGTGCGAGTAGTGGACGTGTAATGAAAGTGCTATAACCTCTTCGCACGCATCCCGACGACTACGCAGCACATAATCCCGTAACTAATGGAAGATTACCGCTTCAATACTTATTACGGCGAACAATCGCCCCCCCTTTTCCCCTGTTCACCTCGCCAAGCCGCCCACCCCACATGCATATCCGTACAGTGCCTCTCTCGCGCCTGGTACCTGCCCATGCCCCGGCCAGCGTCCCAACTACGTCCAGCTACGTCCAGCTACGCCCAACTACCTGGGCGACCTAGCGCGCTACCTAATCCTTCGTTCGGTCTTCCAACTCCGCTTCGAGCTTCATCCTCTTGCTCTCCCGAAGTCCTTCATACCAACTTCGTTTCCCCCAAGTGCCCATACCGGTGCATGGCCGACGTGTTATTTGTTAGCTGTCTCCATTTCCAGCTTTATATTACGAGTACATATACTACTGCTACAATTACTACCATGCCCGCGTGCTATAGGCCTGGGTATATTTCGTTCAAGACCGTCAAGGCATTTAAATGTCGCTGTCAAAGTGCATTGCTGGGAATTGGGAGCTGGCAGCCAACCAGGGCCACTAACCCACCGTACCTGTCTACTCGTAGGTGCCTAAGGTACCTAGAACTGCCCGGCGAACAGGGAGCTGGGAACCTTGAATTTCAATCCATTCAACCTTGCGTAGCGCCTCGATCCTGTAAATAAATATAAAACCGTATACTGCCGTATACCGTATACCGGTAGCCATGCCGTGATGTGGGCAGCGCATGTACAAACCAGGTACACTGCTGTCGCACGTCATGTACAGAGTACCTCGTGCGCTATGGTGAATAGCGGTACAAGATACGTACCGCGCTAGTGTAAGGTACGCATCGACACCCATGCATGTACTTCACCACCTTACATGAACAGACGGGATACAGTATCGACGCTTTACCCAGAGGTACTTGACAATCGTACGTCGAACATCGTACTACGTCGTAGGCAATGTACTATGTTTATAGACAGGACTGCTTTAATACTGGATGAGTATAGTAGCAGGTGGTAGTGTATGTATGAAATACGTAGTGCACTGCTACTTGACATGCACGCATCTTGGTTAATCATCCAGGTCCCGTTCGTCTCCTTGCCCTCGTTCTCGTTCGTTCATCTTCACGTTCGCGCTCGCTGTGACGCTTAATCAGTTAATAAGATACGTTTACGTATACCCGCGTATAATTATGTGCGCTAGTGGCCTAAACAGCTTATTAAGATGGCCGAGCCGACTCTTGCTTGCACTTGCACCTGCTGCACTCGTAGGGACTCGTAGGTAGAGGCAGACGGTAACGTGCCGACAACAGCACTAAACCTCCCGCTCATTACGGATTACACACTGGACAGAGGCGACTAACGGAGTACCGTCCAGAAGAGGTATATACGGGTACCCGCCAGCGTGAACCTGAGCCATGACCGGCCTGTACTTGACGGAATCCATTTGTACGTATACATCGCAGATATCAAGTAATCCCGTAGCAACCTTGGCAGTACCGTATCGTACATATTATCCGGGCCGTAAGTTAAGTGGGCCAAGTTCGCTCTTGCACTCGACCTTGTGTGCCCCACCTGTTGCCCCCCGGTGTGAATTGAATATCCAGAGGTACCCGTCTACCTACCCAGGTACCCTATGGAGTACATGAGTGGACCTGTTTGCAAGGGTTGTACCTCTGCCCATGCCTGTACCTGGCCTGTAGTCCCCACTGCGATATGTACCCTTGTTAGGTACTCCCACCGACATACCCACAGTCGATAAACGCCCACGCCCACGACTACGACGCCTGCTCGCTCTACGACCACCCCCTGCCCTACCTGCGGAATACGCCTCCCCCCCATCCCAACGTCCAAGCCCGCGTCCCAGTCCTGTCGGGGTACTCGTAGTAACTGCGGGACTACTTCGTACCTATCCAAATGGGACCTACCTAAACATTTTCTCCACCTTAGAGACCTTGATTGAATGAAGCCTTGACCTTCCTCTTCTCCTCCTCCTCATTTCACCACGCAACCACTCAATTACTTCGTACTTTTCGCTCTCTTCTCCCCCAATCTCCAACGAGACCAGACCAGCCCAGCAACAACCCACATCGTGTCCCAGACACTCGTTACAGTATCCGTTATAGCTTGGACTAACTAGCTCACTAAACCTATTGCCGTGCTGTCCTGCCCTGCCCTGTCGTGCCCTGCCCTGGCCTGTCCTGTCCGGTCCTGTCCTACTATCCTGCCCTTGTCCTTTATTATTTATCATCGCCATCATCGCCTCTTATTGCCAGGACCTGGGAATCTGCTCTACGACTTTACATTGTTGCTATTGTTGCTGCTGCTATAATTAATTCTATTTGCTGATCCCACCACTCAGCGCCCCATCCCCTCCTCCCCCTCGCTCCCCTTAAATGGTCTTGTCCATTCTTGAATCGAATCGAATCGACTGAATTTGCTTACATGCTTATTCCATCTCATCGCCTTGCCCTGGCTAACTCCGACCTACTATAACCCGCCACATCATCCGCTCTTTTTTTCTCTTCTCATCTCTACTTTTTTTTTATCTTCATCCTTTGAAGAAGACTTACTACTATCTACTACTATCTATCTATCCATCGCATCGCCGCCGCTACAACTGTTGCCGCCGGCCGTATAATATTCTACTCTCTCCACCATCTACTCTTCCTTCCATCCTTCGGTCTCCCGCCGATCAACAACAACATATAATCCAAAATGACGCCGCGAATGGTGCTATATAGGCTGGTGGTGCTCGGCGATGGTGGTGTCGGCAAGACGGCCTTGACAATTCAGTTATGCTTACAACATTTCGTCGAAACCGTACGTTTTCCTATCCTCCCCTACCGTGAACAGGACGGACTGGCGATGGCGATTCCTGTCCCAGACCACGTCTTCCCATGGCGACTCTACAGACACAGAGACACAGACAGCAGAAGAGATAGGGCGCTGACATCCATGACCAGTACGATCCGACTATCGAGGATTCATACCGTAAACAAGTCGTAATAGATGACGCAGCTTGCATGCTTGAAGTATTGGACACAGCCGGACAAGAAGAGTATACGGCATTGAGGGACCAGTGGATTCGCGATGGCGAAGGATTCATCCTTGTCTATAGTATCTCTTCCCGATCGTCTTTCGGCAGAATCAAGAGATTCCACAGCCAAATCCAACGTGTAAAGGAGTCCTGCCAGTCATCACCGACATACGCCGGTTCGCCCATAACCGCCTCGGTCCCGCCCAGCTCCGTACCCATCATGCTCGTCGGCAACAAGAGCGATCGTGTGACGGAAAGAGAGGTGTCTACACAGGAAGGACAC
Source organism: Xylariaceae sp. X3-2 (assembly GCA_028637685.1). Classification (NCBI taxonomy): domain Eukaryota; kingdom Fungi; phylum Ascomycota; class Sordariomycetes; order Xylariales; family Xylariaceae; species Xylariaceae sp. X3-2. Next base: position 238,835 of record JAJFDI010000018.1, read on the forward strand.
GCTCTGGCGAGAGAACTGGGCTGCGAATTCGTCGAGGCGTCGGCGAAGAACTGCATCAACGTGGAGAAGGCCTTTTTCGACGTCGTCAGAATACTGCGCAGACAGCGAGAGATTGCGTCGCGGCCACAGGCTGCGCGCACACGCCCACCAAACGGCGAGACGTTTTCATCCGGTCGTGACTCGAGCCAATTCGGGAAGAAGCCGCGGCAGGGTCGCAGCAAGTGCACTATTTTATAAGCGCCTAATACCCATTAGGCAAAGAAAGACATTTGCGAGCTCGCGCCATTTACTACTACCTACCTACTACCACTACCTACCCGGAACACATACACACACACACATACACACGATACCAGATACCAGATACCACGACAGCAAAGTCACTCATATTTGATTCCAAGTATACCCCGCCCGCATCGGAACTGACCACCGAAGCAAACCGAATCACTACTATTACCACGATGGGCATTCGGCGGTGCATACTTTTCAAGGCCAGCTCCATTGTTCTCTAAAGAAGAGGAAGGAGAAGGAGAAGAAGAAGGAGAAGGAGAAAGAGGAGGATGCCGTGTCCACACCAATTCCATTCCATCCTAACTACTATCTATCTACCATATGTATTGCTTGCTTTGCTTTTTGGGGACAACAACAACCACAACAACCAAGCTTTAACCTCCCTGGCGAACGGCGTACGAACGAAAAAATAAAAATAAAAGCGGCATCCTAGGGCGCAATATGACTGGGTTTTTCATTACTCCGGGAAGACACATTTTTGTGAAGAGATGGGTCGGGCAGCCGGCGGTGTTAAGGAGTCATTTTGGAGGGAGGGAGGGCTTGCCGTCGAGTTTATTTTTTATTTTTTATTTACAAACACAACACAGACACACAACCAATTTTCAAAAAAGAGAATTTTCACGGATTCTTTTAAAAACAATGTCTTCAACGCACAAAACTTGTCCCAACTGCGATATGTGTATATTCTAGCTTCTGTCTGAACATCTATATGAAAATGGTCTCGGTAGGAAATAAGAGAGATAAAAAGGGGTCTGAACGCGCCCCAAATTAGGAATTAATTCCAAACCGGAGAAAAGGAAGTTCAACTCGGACCGTTTTTTGTTGTAACTGAGATAGCAAACAAACCTAGACTCGAGAATCTAGAAATGGCTGTCTAACTTGGCGACTTTTACTCGAAATTCGTTTTCATCTGTAATTCAATGTCTGTGTGTTTGTCTTTGTGTGGTGTAGAGTGAGTGAAGAGTGAAGAAGAAGAACCCGGGAAGAGCCGTCATCCAGATGGGTAATTTCGTCATAGCGACGTATTGTGATCGGTCTTGTCTGTGCGTATCTCTCTCTCCTCTCTCACCTCCACTCTTCTCCTCTACTCCGTACCTACGAGTACGAAATACAAGTCATGGATTTGTATTAGGGAGACAGACGTTCGAGTGCATAGAGTTTAGTGGACGGGATAATACGGTTGGTTTACAGCATGGATGGGAATGATGATCCCAACAGACAGTAGGGAAGTCAGGTGACTAACCAACTGGGATGGATGGACACATCTACGGCGCGTGATGAGTGAATTGCACTCAGCTATGATCTAATGGCATCTACTACTAACTGTCTACCTGGCAGGTAAGATACGGTGGTAGGTAGGAAGGAATAATACTGAATGGAGGTAAGCTTGCCGGCGCGCGACAACTAGGGAGACTTGGACTGAATAGGCAGGGAATTGGCACGTCGACCCGGGTTGTCGGGTACGGGTTTCGTAGGATTCTGGTCTTGGTCTGGTTGGCTGGTCTATCATTGTCGTCTTGGGATGGTCGCCGTCTTGGACAGACTACCTCCCATCTTTCCTGACCTGAAACCATCTTCGACCTCGATGCGCTTCCTTTACTACAGCCTACAAAAGTGGGAAAGGTGGAAATGTATGTAATCACGGTACTTTCGCCCCTCGCCAAGACCCATCTCAAATCCACGAGCTGAGAACATGACAACAGGAAAGCGGAATAAATAATAAAAAATCTCTGCACGGAATATTTATTGTTTGGTAACGGGTTCGTAAGCAATTGTTTACCGGGGTGCGAAGGGGTCCAGATCTTTTCTCTCTTACAATCCATATGTATGTATGTACGAAGTATGTTGTTGGTCACTTCTGGTGAGAAGTGGTGAGGTTACCGGTAGGATGGATGGCCTGAGGCGCACATGCATGGTGTTTCCAGCTGGGTTCACTAGGCGCATGCAGGCGTTCCTACGACATTTACCTAGGGAAGTGGGAGGGACAGAGGGGAGAGAGGGAGAAAAAGCCGCTCCGATTAAATTTCTTCAACAGAAACCCTAGACAGCCAGACCTAGCTTCGTACATTAGTGTGTCTGGGAAGTGAAACGGCGTGTTTTAATCCTGCGGGCGTGGGTCTGTCTTCTGTATGTATGGACGGACGGAGAGTCTGCATGCGCGATTGTGTACGAGTACGTGCGTGCAGCAGGTGAATGATACGACTGCATACCGTAGCGTAGCGTTGGTATTATTAGCACAGCTGAAGCACATTGTCACAAATCAGAGTCGTCGAAACTCGTAACTACAATTCTGATGGAATAAAGAGATAGATAGCATCTGAACGTGCGCATACCGGCCGGCGATCAAACCCGTCTCTTCCAAGCAGCCAACTATTCTTCAGTATTCTCGCGCGGCTCAAATTACGGCAACCGCCGTTCTTCTTGGCCCTCTTCTCTACCTACGAGTATTCTCTTCGAATCACCCTAGATACAGCATGTATTTCCGTTCATTTCCATGAACTGCAATTTTAGGGTCGTCCGGCGGTCACGTGCTAGTCCGGAAACGGGAGGGATGCCGGGTTGCATATTCCGTACCAAATATCGGTTTTCTTTTCTTTTCTTTTTTCTTTTCTTTCTTTTCTAAATCTGTAATCCGTAATTGTACTAAAGAGTTAAGTAGATAGGTAGTAGATAGGTAACCTGGTAGGTAAGGTAAGTAGGAAAGGAACAAGCGTTGTCTGGAGCCAGCCACAATGACACACTATAGGACAATACTTTGATCAGCTAGAGAGCAATGATGCGTTGTCGTCGTCGCGTCTAGACCTGTCGCGATGCTACGTGAGGAGGGTTGTCTTCAGCTTCTTTCTTCTTTTGAACAGCAACGGCGAATGAGTAATCCGTTAAGTCGGAGACTTGGCCCGGAATGTAATTACAGTAAACTAACTCGATTGTAATACGTATTGTACGGATCAGGACATAACTAACGACGTTCCTAAATCCGGTTATGCACAGAATAACAATCGTAACAATCCCAACGAAACGAAACGAAACTGTCTCCACCAAGCTGTGTGTGTCTGCTTTTCCATCGTGCATTAGCCAGTGACTTCGACTGCGAATCACATGACAAGCCCAATCATGAGAAGAAGTCTCGTGCGTTGCGTGTGCGTGTCCAGGTGGTGGTTGTGTTAGCGCGCATGCATGGCTCGATGGGACGGTGCAGTGGGGACCCTGCAGACACTATAAAAGGTGCTGTTATACATGGTTCCTGTGCTGTTTACGTACGTCTTTTCGTTCTGGCTGTCCCAGACAGGTACCAGATGCGAACTGTCATGCCAGTCATGCCATGCCTGGTTTCGAAACTGGGCAGGTTGTCAAAAGTGCCTTACGTGGTCACGGTACCAACGCGTTATGCAAGTGAGGCCCGGGTTATTGGGAAAGATGCAGGTTAACTAGGTAACTGTAGGTCATTCGGAACACTGTATGTATGTACGTACATACAGGCTGAAAGGAAGGAATTCGATTGATGAATGAGGAATTAGGGAACTGCCGGCGTATTGCATTGCCAAGGGATTAGTGTGGTTGAGGTCCATGAGGTCGGGTTGAGTGCTTATCGTGGGCCTATTACCGACTGCATTATGTAAGTCATCATGCCTACGACGAGACGAGAGTGGTTGAATGCATCTCGATAGTCAGTGCCTGACCATACGTAGTATTGTATTGTTTTGTATTTTAGGATATTTATAGAGGTTACAGGCGTAGGTATAGCCGAGGACGACGGTAAGATCTGTATCCGTTACACCAGATGTTGTTAAGATATCAACTCTTTGTGTAATCGTAGACTTGATAAGTATCAACACAGTCTTAACGACAACGTTGTCTGCGAATCTCTCACTTGTCAACACATCTCATACTGTGTCGATACTTGACTAACAAACACTTACGACTTACAAGATCTATTTCTCGTCCCCGTACTTCGTACTAGAAAACGACATCTTCCGATCTGACTGGATCTCAGCCCATCTCAGCTCACCTCATCTGACACAAGTCTCGATGCGTGTATCCCGCTTACCTACAGATTGGTCGCTCCGTAGTCTCCTACTTTATCTGCGCGATTCTTCCCGTGACTCCAGTCCGCGCTTTGATTCGGCGAGCGTCCGATTGTGAGCAGGCCTTGGCGGAGCCGCTGGGACGGTCTCGGACACAGTCTGGCAGGACAGTCGAATTGCTGACCCTACTGTACCCAGACTAATTCATTCCTGACTGCTAGCCAGATCCCAACACTTTGGTTGTGCTGATCCATCCTGCCGTAAGTAAGCCGTAAGTACCTCCACCCTCAAAATCATACGACAAGTACTTACTAGCTAACTACTTACACAATGACTACGACTGCCTAGACGACATATTCGTTTAATAAAAGCACCGTAGTCACGGACTGTAACTCGTAACCAGGTTCATCCCATCCAGAAACGCGTGACCCGGAAATGTCCTGTCGGCGGGTGCCCACCGTCCACCGGAACTCGGATGGCCTGACCCGGGCCCTTGGGGCCTGCGCGATGGGCGATGGGCGATCCACAGGCCACCGAATCGGGGTCCTGCGAAAGCTTGACCTTCGCTAGTGCAGGTACGCTAGGGCCCGTGGGTGCCTGTGGGTGCCTGTGGTCGTAATTGCTCCAGCATGTTCAGTACCTACGATAGATACCTGTCGTACGGATTAGGTATGTAGGTACTCTTAGGTAATACTCCGTATGCTTATAGCCTCTGTTATAGGCATATATGCCGGAGTCGACTTCGAGAAAAGAACCTTGAAGAAAGACGGGTCGACACGTCGCAGATTACGGATTACAAGTACACATCACGGACGCGTTCCTGCTCGCGATGGAACTGGAAATAGCAGAAACGCCGTTATTAGGTAACGAGGACCGGCCATGGAATGCGTCTGGAATAATGCGAATATCGTGATGACATATCATTCACTCCTGCGCAATTATCTTCACACGTCCTAATGCGGCAACTCGACCGGTGGATCCCACACGCGTCCATACCGGCACAGCTATTATCGACGATGCAGTCGTGGACACTTTTGCGATGTTTTTGCTGTCAGTGGGAATCTAGATACTAGGTACAGTCAAAAAAGACACTCCAGAATTAAGGCAGGTAGTGGGATCTCGCCGATGACCGCCTTGGATCTGGCTTGCTGCCCGAGATGCTATTCTTGCGCTGCAGCTGGTTAGACTGCTTTTCCTCGCTGACCACTTACGACTTACACACTCACAAGTACACACACACTATTCCGTGCACGACATCCAGACTATCTCCCCCGTGATTGTCGCCACATATTAAATAGGCTGAGTGTTTACAAGTATGAGTACGTACTTGCAAGTGAGTGTGGCGAACAACGGGAGGAGATAGAACTATCTACTCTTTTTCCCCTTTCGGTTCAAGGGCGTTTAATAGGGCCCATCTGCCTTGTGTTATTTGCCGTGCCGGCTTCTCGCTGCCAGGGCCCTCTCCTCACGGACCATACCGGCGAGAGTTAAGAACCAGAACGTGGAGATACACATATGGAGACGCAAAGAAACCAGAGACAGAAAGAGAGAGATGAACCCTCGCTTGAGGGCGATGGGCATGGGTCTCGTAGTGTAATCTGGGTTGTTATGAGGATCTCTGACCAGGTTATTTACACACGCAATGCGCCCCTAGTCGAAACCACCCCAACGCCTACCCTACCCTACCTACCTACTGGCCTTACCGGTATATCATCGACCCCAATCGAGGACAAGGTAGGTAGCCAGATACATACTCCGGAGACCTAAAACCTCCACAACCAGATCCCGAGGCCCCGGTAACTATCTGGCCCAGGGATGCCGCGAAGGGCATGGCTGCGCAACAGGGGGAGATCTTAATCTTACCAGTAGCGTCGAGCCTGCGCTCGATAGACCTCGGCATAGATAGGTAGCTACGAGTACCTAAGCTACGAGTAGGTAGACTACGAGCAGGGCATGGGTTTGGGATCGAGCGTTTGCTTGTCCGTACCCATACCCATACCCATACCCCCTGCCCTACACTACACAGCTACGAGTACCTACCCTGGTCCCTCATACGACAACACCCCCAGCTTCGGGCCGGATGACAGGTATGATCCCCAATTGGGTCAAATCGACCTTACCCACACACTAATAACATCATTTTGATGAGCGCGCGACAGAAGGCCTAGTGTCCTTGTACCCAGAGGGGGGGTGTTTGTTATTTTCCTCGTTCTTAGTCTCTTCAATAAATGTAATTAATCCACGTGACATTTAGATCGTCACAACTTTTTTTTTCTTTTTTTTCAAATCCCGACCGGGAAACGTTCGATCCCCGGATGGTGTTTTTACGGGGGGAGGGCGTTAAGATGCTCATTATAACCTCTCATTATAACAACGCTCTTTCATGTTCAGGGAAGATGTTGGGTGTGTGTTAGTTAAGAGTGTTAGAGAGAGAAACGGGTGTATGTAAGTGTGTGTCTGCTTTCCTTCTCTCGACTTACCTGATGTAGACAACACCCACCCCTTTCGTCCCTGGCTCGTCGTGTCGTCGACAAGGATGCAACCCGACGATATAGTCGTCCTAGTGTCGAGGTAGTGCAGCGAGCTGCGTCTACCTATGTACGATATGTAGCTACATACCCACGATACCTGCCTACCTACGTACATAGGCGTCGATACAAATCGTGATAGAGACACGCTCCTCTACCCACATAGTGTCGACCAAGGACGAGGGAAACCGTGGACTCGGGCCCTCTCCTTAATAGGTAAATCAGAGCCAGTGCCTGCACTACTGTACACTAACCGCCTAGTTTGATACGGCGATGGGTAGAAGCCCACGATGTTTCTAGTGCTGGGCTGGCGCGTAGCGCATCTGCTAATGTAGGGCCGTATGCAGGTAGTGAGGGCTGAAAATCCCAAGTTTGTGCCCAGAGACGATAGAGTAGGTACGGGTTTTTGGAAGCTGGTGAGATACCAATATGGCGATCTCTCACGATGATCTCGGGCGAAGGTAGGTAGCATCCCGATTGATATCGACACACACTGTTCGGATTTCAGGTCAGGCAGGCACTGCAGGTGATCTTCAGCAGCAGTCATCTGATATAGCTATCGCCGTATAGGTAGGTCCATGACACGCCCTACATAGATAGTACGATGCATCTTGGTCGTGGTGGTATACTTGTGTGCGTATAAGTAGGTACAGTGTAGCGTTGCTCGTGGAGTCTCGCGATGCTAGACAGGATCTCTCCCATAATAGGTAGGTAGATAGACTCAGCGATTCAGTTCCGATCTGGTTCTGTACTCGTACCTAGATCACATACGAGTACACACACCATCTACATGTGTAAGTAGTCGGTACGCAGCGCGTACAGTATCGACACCTGCCCACGTGTGGACATCTCCATCGAGCATAGGCTTGCCTGGTCTAGACCACGACGCAAACGTCTGGCAAAACCCATAGACCAGCTCTACGGGACATAGTCTTACCATAAACTAGTGTAGCTTCATCGCAAAGAACCCGGGTTCCCAAGATGCAAAAAGAGGGCGGTCCCCAGGGTCTGTTGTCGTCGTGGGCGTGAAAAAAGCAAAGAAAGGGCTTGTCGTGTATCGTAGTGTAGGTACCACTATCCACACTAACGGGGGACCTTGGCTTACCGAGACCATGGCTACGGGCGTGGCAGTAGGGGACGATCCATGGGGGGGGACTCTGTTTCGAAACCGGTACTGTATGGGATGGTATCTGGACGATACACTAGTGTATGACTTACATGCAAGTGGCTCTTCTGGTGCGTGATAGCGCTACCCTTGCAAGCTTCAACGACGCGACTTCGACCGACATACGTAGTGTAATGAGGTTTCAGCCCTTACGAGTACACCTCTAAGCTCTTCTCCTTCACAACTTGCTAGGCAGACGCAGAAAATAACTCACCTACCTACTCGTGGGTATCTAATCGAACCCAGCTATCAACGAACGCATCGCCAAGCCCAACCGATCGGCCGTCCGTCTGTTTACATATCCAGGATTCAGAGGTGTGTATGTGAGAGAGTATCTGTCCAAGACACCCCCAAAAATACGGGCTCCCTCCACCACTGAGATCACGATACCGACTCGCTGGGTTTGCGTGCGCCTCACTAACCAGTGACATGCATATTCTGGGTCAGAAAAAGACCGGGGTTTGCGGGGCAACCGAGACAAGAAAAAAACGGTCGGCTTGGGGAGGGGAGCCATGGGGATGGGATGGGAATGGGGGACTGCAGACGCCATGCTGACACGCATAACGCCCTCTCTATATTCCGTAATCCGTACATATACAGGGTCATCGTCGCCCTATGCCTATATCTCGACCCTGAGATTCCAGGGAGATATAAAGGACGTATTAACTCGCTCATGAATACGGTAGGTTGGTAGGGGAATTCTTCAGCGGGTCTATCTGGAGATTCTTTACGAATTGCTAGGCTTGGCAAGCATGTAGGTAGATGATAGACTGGTACATACTCGTAGTCCGAGGTGTGGTCGGTAATAGGAGATACCTATCCGTATACCTCCTCGTACTCGACACGACAACACGCCCTCACTAACCGACATTCTAATATTAGATAGACAGATACGATAGACACGCCATCGCCTCAACGAACGCGCACAAAAAAATAAAAATAAAAAAAATGTCACAAAAACCACATGGCATTACCACCACGTGAAGAAATTTTCCTCTCGCCTTCCTTTCTCGTCGCAGTCAGTCGGCCCGTTCCGCGGAAAGAAGACGCAGATATGTCTCTCTCTACGTAAGTAAACACGTCACGTTTCTACCAATTCCGCGCTGCAATCCGCTCGCAAAGAGCAGCGGCCGCATCGGCGAAGGTAGGTGGACAACCTCAGAACGAACAGAAACAGGATGGGAATCCCTCAGCATCATGCAGCGCAAGTGCGAATCCCAATTTGGTAGGTGCGAAATTCACAAAATTCCCATCGTTTTTGCATGTGAATTCCTACACACGATCGAAACGAAAGCACCCCTTTACGCGACCATTCCCGGCGTATCGGGCACCGTGCGCGGTATACGACAGAAAAAAAAACAACGCATGAATGAATGCCTGGGTTACCGATCGCCAGGTTCGACACGCCACGCTACCGGAGACCCTAATCTCGCGATCGAATCCGGAAGGTGGAAGACCGAACCGGACAGAGAAAAAAACGTGTGAAAAAAACGCGAACTAGTTTAGGTAGGTGGAAGCAATGCAGCTGGTACCTGGCTAAGGCAGGAGGCAGGAAGAAGTAGACAGATAGGAAAGGGTCGGGAATAGGTGCGAAGCTGAGGACCCGGGAACCTGGTTGCCGCTTGGTCTTGTGCGGACCGAAGCCTTTCCCGGGACCTTGGTTCTCACTTTGTCGCGTGGGAGCTCTCGTCGTCATACCGATAGAGCTTCATAGCTATAGCTTTATATCTAGATCAGACTTCCATCTATGTAACAGTCATGACCTGCCAGATTCCATAGTATTCAGTTCTCCCATGTGCACGACACCTCCCAGCACCCACCACGACCCAGCTCCATACTCGTACACGATCACAAGCAAGCAAACTAATCGTACCTGCATGCATAGCTACCTACCTACCTCAAATCCACCATCTCGCAAGCACAGTGCAACCAGCCGATCCCAAACGTCTGGGAGCGCCGGACAATTTGGCCCTTTGCGCGCGCGCGAACCCGGGCGTTTCAAGATCGTGCTGCCGGGTCGCCCCTTAGCTTCAGGTACGGGAAATTCGTCTCTCTTTTACCTCCCTTACCTGTCTACTACTCGTACCTACACGCCCACGCCAACGCCAACTCAACCAACCTACTCGACTAAGTCTAAGCAATCTCTCCATCGCGGCCGCCAAGAACTGAAACGAGATACCTATTTCATACGATACAAACGCCGTCTCCTTAGGGGGTGCAGAACGGGACTCCGGTACCGGGACGTGTGGGCTGCCTCTAGTAACTCCCTACTAGGAACATAGGTAAGGAAGGTAAGGAAGTAGAAGACATACTGTACTGACAATCTCGTGACAGCGAGCCCCTAGATGCTTCTAGCGTTCCCAGGAGTTCGGGATACCGCACGGGTAGGGCCCCGATGCAATGGTTATGAAAGGTGTTCGGGGTCAGGAATACGCGGTCGTATCCGAGGGGGTTTTGACATGGCTGTGTTCCGTGGTCCTGGGACTCCTATAGAATGCCCCCTTTGTATAGGTAGTAGGTAGATGTAATGAGGGCTGGCTAGAACTGGTCTCTTTTGACATGGAAGTGTGATCCTACGGGTGTGCCGCCGGATTGGTAGTGATGTCCGGAATATGTTTACGGTCTTTTGGACATGGTATTTTGTGATATTCTGATGTACGAGTACAGGCCTATGTATGTCTCTTGTATGTGTATGTATTCGCATGTAGACAGTAGATAGACGACGAGTCGCATGTACACAACGGGCTCGGACTGTCAATCCCGTCCGGTCTGATATGTAATCCGCCTCAACCAGTGCAAGGCATTACACGGAACAATCAATTCACAAAACCGTCAGCAAGTAATTTCTACTCATTGACACTCTACGAGTGTCACACGTGTGCCATCCTGTCCTGTCCTGGTCCGTCCGGTTTGTAATCCGTCGTTCGTCCGGAAACCTCGGCTCTCCGCACGGAAAGGGGGGTCTCATCCGGACCCCCCTCCTTCGCAGGAGTTCCGCCGCCGTTGACAACACGGAAGATAAGCGGAAATCACGGACATGCATGTCAAAAAGGGCCCCTTGTCTGTAAGCGGAAATAACGAGTTACTGTTGGTTGTCAGGGAAGGGAAAAAAAAAACGGGAATCTTAATAGAACGGTGTTAAGATCCGAAAGGAGAAAGAAATATCCGAAAGTAGGGGTGTGTGAACAGAAGAAGAAGAAGAACAAAAAGGAATTCTTCTCTTGCCGAGATTTGACGAAGATGCCGGATTGTTGGGGAGGTAGTAAGACTGGTTTGATTGAAGCAGGTTTCGAGATTGTTTTGTTGGTTTCTGTTTCTCGAAGACTGTCACGACGCGGAGCCGATATCACCAACGAGAAATGATTTTGTCTCCGAGCCAATAGATAGAGGGATGTGCCAATAAAAATGAAGATCCCGTCAGCTTTCTAGAAGAATACGGAAACGTCGCTCACGATTCGAAGTGTTCGTCGGAGCCGTTTCGCTTATGACAGTTGGATCTTAGAGACGCACATATGTCAGACAACTGACGACAATCTATCAAGTCGTATACCGCATTGGGATTGACAGTCTGACAACTCGACTACTCATATCAATGATCCGTGTGGTCGGAATACAGCCAATGAACTCGCCTACTCAGAAGCTTTGGCCGACTGAACCACCTCAGTGTAAGAATTTAGATACCAATGAACTCGTCTCGCTTGCACTGCTGTCAGCACGAAAGCAATGGTCAACCGCAAGTCAAAGGGTACGGGACGTGCCGCGCTGGCGTGGGATCGATGGGTGGCAAAGCAGTGATCAGATCGCTTGCAGACGGTACTGCGCACATGACCTCATGTATTGATTTGGTACACAAAAGACGATGTCGAGCATGGCACAGAAAGACGATCTCAGATAGAACGAGTCTGTGCCACAGGATCTGGTTGTGTGGAAGTAACAGAGGAAGCAGGATCGTCGAATAGGGGCACAGGCTGACGGCAATTGCGGCGCGGAATCCACTACTTTCAGCAATTATCATGATCGCCTACCATCGTGAATGAATTGCTGAAGATCTCCATCGAAGCGAAGAGTTCAATCTGTATGCTGTCAGGTCGGTGTGTAACGAATGAAAAGTCTTCACATGGGCTGGAGATCGTGTCACCTTGACTCCAGACCCTCCCGTCGATCAGATGCCGGACTCGGACGTCTTCAAGCCTCGATACTACCGTCTGAATGCTCTTCGTATGAGTTTCATATCGAAACGGTAATGACATTCCGCGTAGAGCGGCTTTGATATCCGACAGAGCCCCATTCGGAGTCCGACGCCGAGACATCTGCGGCGTTGAAGCTTTTCGTGGAGTCTTGGCCGTACGATATGCCGCTCAATCACGGCTCCAGATAGCATCTATATTGACATTAGATGATGTTAGACGAGTTATTTGAATGCATAATACGAGAAATGTTATAAGTGATCAGTAACGGTGAGTAGTAGTTTGCGAGGCATGCCCGACACCGACGGCATGCTCGCCTCGGAAGGGATATCACATTCTCTTCTCTCTACCCTCTTAATATCCTCTCCATACCTCTATCATATAATCGTTGGCCTCTCGCTTCACCAGCGCTTGGCAAAGAAAAAGACCCCCGAATCTTCATGCGTTCGCATTCCGATAGGTACTGCCATCGTATAATATAGACCAAGGCAATGAAATGCGAGCGGGATGCGATTAATCTATGTAGAGTACTATACGAAGTTGGAGTATTCATTCCATTTCAGCTATGATGTTTCCTTGTAGTCCGTATTCATCCCTTGCGCGATAGAGGCATGCATTCCTCGTCGTAGCGAAATTCCTTGCAACGGCATACATCGTAGATAGAGTACCTTTCATTCACATACCACCGTATCAGCACTCTCTTCCGACATCTCCAACGATGGCCAACGATTCAATCCAAATCACCAAGTGGCGCATGCGCAACATCGTCATCGCATCCTATCGCATACATGTCTCGCATGCCCGACATCCTATCGCACCCGTCACCGTCACACAACCTATGCGGGGCGCAAACACTCCCTCTCAATCCGTGTCGCATCCCCCGGTGTTTCCATTATATACCATATTACATGTGGCGAATCTCAACAAGCACGAGGAGCATCTCACTCACGAGATGAGTTCCAAGGCACTTTGGCGGAGTGGTTAACGCGCGGGCCTGCTAAGCCCGTCTCCTCGGAGGCCAGGGTTCGAATCCCTGAGGTGTCGGACTACCTTTCTTTTTTGTTCTTTTTTCTACTTTTTGCAATTGATTTCAATTGTTATTGGGAATTGATTGCGCGAGAGATTATTTTTCTATTTTCTTTTTAAAAAAGGAAAGGTTGTTGAGAAAGAAGAAAAGAGTGTGCGATGCGCCGCAAAAAAGAAGCTGTCACAAGTCACAATGCGACAACAGTTTCTCAGTCACAGTTTTAATCCGTAGCAGCCGATGCTTACGAATATTGGCCTGCAGAACGGGAAAAAAAGGCAAAAAAATCAAGTCTCCTGAGGGTGACTCGAACACCCGACCTGTGGATCTCTAAGGTAAATTTTCAATTACAGTCCAACGCGCTACCAACTGTGCCATCAGGAGCTTGTGATAAAAGGTCGCAAAACTGTCAACTATATACCGACGACACTGGCGCATGCGATGAATCGCATCGCATGTGCGATCGCACGCTTTGGATTGAGTCGCAATAAAGTGTTGTTCTCACATTTTGGGATTGGTGCGCGATATGCGATCGACTGCGCGATAGGGCAACTGTTGCCAAGACAAACCTCGCTCCTACAAATATCGTAATTTGCATCGAGTCGCGTAGCTACGATTCCACGTATCACGGGGCCATAAACTTGCGCTTCATGATATTACCGATGTGCAGCTCATAGCAAGTTCCCAACGGAAGGGCGATGATTCAGGAGTCGCCAGATCGTATGTTCGTGAATGAGGCCTGGGGATATCGACGGTTGATCGGTATTCTCCGATTCAATCTAGAGGTTTGATACGACTTAACACCAAATCTCGAGATAGTTCGTACCGACTGTATGGCTGTAATTCCCCGATAGGCGATCTAAATGCAGTTCATAGCCCGGGGAAGAGCCCCGGAGTCCCCTACAGATCGCGGAGAACGACCGTCGTTGAACTAACTGCGCCGGGCCCTACGAAACCATTCAGTTCCGATGCTTTTAGGAGATGTAGAAGAAATAACCTGAGTTTAGGTAATAGATCGTCAACTTCTAAAGGGGTCCATGCCAGACCGTCCAGATCTTTCTAGACTCAAGCATGAAGATAATCTCGGAGACGTCGAACGAACACGCGTCCACATGGCATGCATGGTTGTTATTAGGTAGATAGACGTCGTTGACGAGCGGTATACAGTGCGTCGATCTAAGCCTTATGACATGAGGACCGGTCGAAGGCGTAGTGTTGAAGAAAGGCTCGTTGGTAATTAGGTAGCGGTAGTCGTAGGGCTCAACGGCGTACACTAGGTAGATGTTCGATTTGATCTCCTGACCTCGAATGATATTGAACTAGTCATGTGTGAAGATATTCGCCCTATATATAGTCCGGAGAATACCTTCCGGATGGCTGTTTCATATTCAGCTGACAATTTGTTGTGTTAGACACGGCATTGAGATGTCGTAGTAGACTTGGGGGAATGACACTAACCGGTCTCTTGGGATGCGCCAGTATGTGCCGTGAACATGTGATAGGCAAAAGTACCATGAGACGAGGTGCGCTTGAGCAAGTTCGAGGTGGCTTCTCACAAGCTATCTATCTGAACGCGATCAACGATTGGCGCGATGGTGAAGGCTCATCGTGACATATTTTCCGAAGTGCTAATAATAGGTTGAAGGAAGGCTTATATCGTCGATATCGCCATACTCTCCGCATATAATTAGAGCTTCATAAGCTTCTGATGCAGCATGTGATCGTGTAGTAGCTCGACGAGTCTAAGCCTTGGCATAAGGGGAGCAGCAGCAACGCACTACCCGCACGAGTCACGACCAGTCGGCGAATCTAAATAAGAATGCCAAGATCAATCTAAAGGAGTCGATGACCATCGTCGAGTCGGAGTTCGTGATCCGAGTAGACTTCTCGAAAGAAGGGGTGTGCCTGAGATTCTCCGATCGATGGAACGCTGGTACGGGCGGGAATCTGGACGGAGCGCTTCGAGCTAACCTAGATATCGCCACAACGATCTGGGTATTCCATCCGCGTTGGAGAACATTCTAGACGAGGCTTGAGGCTCAGAAGTTCGATCTGGTTAGCATCTGAGAAGTGTGAGATTGGATTGATATCAGACGGTTTCCATGAGGGATGGCTCATACAGTCGAAACTCCAGCGAAACCTCCAGGAGACGGTTCACGATTCATGATTCAGGGGATAGTTAGTCATCACAGACGAACGGTCAAGTGTCCAAATGCCAAGGAGACCATGAACATTGGACGTTGATGCTGACGCTCGCAACTGGAGTCATAGCGAGGATGGTAGTAGGATAGATCGTATGGGGAAGCCGAAGCACGAACATTACCCGGCCCCATATCTGCATGGGTGACGTTGTCACCTAATCCATTACAAAGATGGTAGATGTGCGGAATCACCATTATCGAGCGGAATGTGAGTCGAGAAGATAGGTCTCCTCGCAGGATGGGGGATTACACGAAAGACAGTAGTACAGCACACAGGAAGGATGAGGAAGAAGGAAGATTGCCTCGGAAGGCAAAGAAGGGGCAGACGCACTGCCAGAGAGGTTCTTGATACCCCTCCTAGTCCGTTTCTTCGGCTCATAGTCAGTTCTTCACTTGAAGACGTATTTCTCGTCATTCGTGCGTTCACTGCCACGCGTCCTCCGGACAGATGCCTCGGAGCTCGTATCCCTTCTCTCAAGCAACTCCTCACGATGTAGGCGTGTGGTAATGAAACGGAGAGCAGTTCCTGCCTGACTCACACCACCGCCATGGTCCATGACAACACGCAGACTATAGCGGACGAGCTGACGAAGCGTGGAGCCATTCCGCACAAGTAAGGGAGCCAAGCAGAACGGAAAACCTCGTCCCACGCCAGACCAACGTTGAAGATACGGACGGTGCACCGCAAGAGCCGCGGTAAACGGTACCTACCATAGCAACTTCACAGGGCGTGAGAGCTAGGGAGGTCCGTTTTACCGTTTTGACACCAGCAAGTTACCTATCCCATGCTCCAGAAACTGGTCATGGTCCAAGCCACGACGTCCATCCTAGCCGGGACACGAAGGAGCCGGCCACTACGGTCTACCAGCTTGGTAAGCGTCCACCCAAGCACCTCGATGGCGCAAGACACCGTTTCCAAGACGGCCTCGACGTAGCAGTCCTCACGTGCGGCAATTCGCAACGGAAGTGGGTTTCCGAGTCATCGTCCTCCAGGCAAAGTAGAGGAATGTACTCTCTTGAGCCAGTACCCTGAGGTACAAGGCGAGACATGGCGAGACAAACGTCTCGTCTCTCACGGCGGATTGATAAGGATATGGGAGACACGGCTTCGTTCCCGGGACCAAAGGCCGCGCTGCATCATGACTCCCACCCAAGCAGAGTATTCAGACTACACCACGTGTGGGGGTGTGTGTTTTGCCTCCCCGGCCGCGGTGCAGCAGGGCCGAATATAGACGTCGTCGTCTTCCAGTCGTCCAGTCGCGGCAGTTGTGCCCGGAGATGTCGACCGTCTTTCCGAGGCGTGTATAGATAATCGTGAGAGATAAGACGAGAATGATAAATTTTTTTATCAGCGCAGAGATAGGTCGTGACGAATGTGTGTGTCTGGTAATCAGTCGAGGTGGTCAATGTTGAGGGAGGGAAGCCGGAGTTAATAGTGGCTGCGAGCGCACGGACTTTGCCAAGATGTTTCTATCTCGTAACCGGGGTTTTACGGACTTATGCACCTAAGCAGAACTATCATGAAATTTCACGTATCGTGGACAAAAACGGCTTAAAATCATATAAAGTATGAAAATGAACTTCATCCTTAGGTTTCTGACTTCTTTAGCATCAAAATGGAACAACCATAATTTTCTTCTATTTTTATATCATGTTTCTGAGCAGCTTACACGCCGGCCGATGGCGAATACGAAATGCGGTCCACACAGATATGCATCTAACAGGTTCTGGCGTTTACGCGGACTTACATTTAAGTCCGACCGGGACTCCGGGGTTTTTCAGTTTTCCAGTTCTTCTCATCGACTCGTTTCTGCGTCTGTGGCAAACTCGGATTCTGCCAACTCACAAGACCGTGATCTCTTACACACTCACACATCATACATATGTAATAAGAGCCGCGTCCGAACAACGAGACACACATTCTCGCACCAGATCTGAACAAGATTCACCTCGCTACGGATTCAGGCACGGTAACCTAGCGGGCCGCAGCAGGAAGAGGGTGTGGTCATCCCACACAACCCTCGATTCTACCTAGAGCATAAACGAGCAGATATAGCGGAAAATTACATGTGATATGGCGTGCAGGAGGAAGGGAAACTTTTGCCTGGTATCTTAGCGAAAACGGGTGGCGGTAATACCCTCAACGGCGCCATGGTTGCAGCGTGCCTGAGCCAGCCAGCCAGCCCAAGCATCCACTCCTACCTACGAGTACTACCTTGCCGATGGCGGCTTGTTTCGAGTAGATCCGGCAGCAGCTTTGGCGGACATAAATTTGACGGCAAGCCACGTTTGCCCCTTGGACCATGGGAGGGAGATATTAAGACGAACAGCAACCATCACCATCATATGATCGGCACGGTAAGTATGTAGCTACGGATTGAAAGGGATACATACTTCGTACGCGGAGACGGTTTTCGGATGTAAGTGGACTGATCCCGGGGGCTTGCTTCTCTGTCTCCTTCCTGCAGATGGATGCAGATGGATGCAGGTATGTACCTGCACGCGGGTAGGTGGTCGTATGCAATGTACGAAAGTACGGGCTACATATGCGGGGATGGATGGGTAGGTAGGTAGGCAGACCTGGTCTGGGTCTGGGTCTGGTCTGGGCCACGATGCGATGCTGACGCTTGCCCGTTCAGCTGGCCGAGGCTTCGATCGAGCGCGCATTGTTGCCTGCCTAGTCGTCGTAGCTGGAACTTTAAGTGGCTAGCTAGTTTGGTATACCGTGACGATTCACAGGGCTCTCGTTTCTATTATTCTCATCATCATGGAGCCAGTCGTTGCCGGGAGGTCAGGTCGTATCAATGATAGCCTGCCTGCTCGTACGCTGAAGCGTCGTACGCGGTGATACCTCAAGGTATGATGAATGATTTCGACATCTTTCAGCTGAGACAAACGTTCCAATGAAGAAAAGGAAAAAAGCAAAGCGACGACGGAGACGAAGACAATGAGGCCAGAATGGTCGTAACGGGCGTGACCCGACGACCCGAAACGATGGATGGGATTCTATGGTGCGACATCCCTGGGCGCGTGGTTTTTCCCTGCGTGGGATGTGACCTATCACTTTATCGGGCCAAGTCTTTTCTATTCCTCTTATACACTCCCTACAGTTACGAGATGAGAAGAAGGTAGAGCGAGATGCGAAGAAACTAACATACAGTATCCGTGATTCGGCCTCGGACTCGTCTCACTCCATGACCCCGTCACCCTATATCGTCGTGTATAGAGTGCCATGTACGGGGTACCGCGATGCACTACTGACATGTCAGTGTAAAGAGCTGTATCAGAAACAACTCACACGCTGATATTGGTCGGGGCTCCCCTCCTTCTGCTCAAGTTCGTCACTCACGGCCCGCAGTTTAACAGCGATCTTCGACATCGTTTATGTTCGGCTCTAAAATCTCTCTCTTGGGCGGATTCTCGTTTAATTTGTTTAACCGATTCCTATGAATTACAGACTGTCAATTCGTCGTGTTGTAATCCGTATTCCGTCGGTATGAGTGTAGTCTCAAAGGCGCGTCACCGCGTCGCCTATGGAATGCATTCCGCGACGACCCGTCCTGAGACGAGACACTCTCCTCGAACACGTTCCTGTCTCTGCGAACTAACACAAGATCCAAAACGGAGGTAGTCAACCGCGAGGTCGTGAATACCTACTTTCCAACTTTTTGACGAGAGGGATTTATCGTCACAAAATCTACTTAATTTGTAACTCTCTCTCTCTTCCATCCTCCGGAATGCGAAACCAAATCGGCTCACAGAAAAACCGTCTCGTACTTTGTGTACGGGAATAATTAACAGATGGGCTTGGCACACGCTTGCCCATTGCATCGTACCTACAAGCAAGTACGATACTGTGTGTTGTTTTTGTATGGGATTGCCAGTCTGTAATTAAAAGTCCCTGCATACGAGAGATTACACGAGAATAATATCGTAGGCAGGCAGTCGGCCCTTGGTGGAGAAAGGAAGGACGTTCAGAAAATGGAAGACTTCTAGAGGGACGCGGGAGATTGATCGGGCATCGCCAATCAGGTCAGTTCAACGACACCGAGTCCTATTCGTCTCTTATATCCTCGGATCTCTCCCATCGGCGAATTCTCGAAAGATTCGGCCTTCAAATCTCAGCGATGAAGCGCCTTATAAAAAGGGCACTAATCGCGATCCAGCAGGTGAGCTAGGCACCTAACGCTAAGAAGAATTCCATGCCATACCGGCAAGGGATAGAGAAGCAGAAGCAGAAGGGAAAGGTCATCATCATGGGGGCGCCCTACCGCTATCATGGGCCTAGTTAGCCTCATACCAAGCCCGTAGCCAACCAAAGTCCAGAGACCCGTGGCGCCCCTTTTTCTGGGAGCGGCCGCCCGAAAAAATTCCAGATTGCTTTCTTGAAAAGTGATGATGACAAGCCCGCTTTATTTTTTCTGCCTCGTGGCGATTTAAATCCGTACGGGCAAAGAATGCGTGTCAGAAGTATTCCGTAGTTAGTGTGTAGTTGCGGAACAGAATGCGTTGCCTGGCTAAGACATGCTTCGTGTAGGAGAGGAATGCAGAAACCTGCACGGGATGAACATCCATGGCATGACATGTCGGAATACCGCCCACAACACACACAACCGGCAGTTCTCTTCTCACTCTCTCTTCTTCGCGTCTGTAAACACTCTTGATCCAAAACCCGTCCTCCCTCAGCTCAGAACCTGTTTCACCTCTCTCCAGACAGACCTTTTATGTCTCGCTCTTCGACACACACACATGCCGACAATGGATTCCGTGCCACCTATTCCCTCTTGGGTTACTTAAAGTCATCCACTAATCTAAGGGGTCGATCTCGGTTGATCTTACATATAGGTACATTCACATTGTACTTCTCAGCAACAATAATATATGAAGAGTACTTTGGAGATAGCAGTGTCGGATGTACTTAGCTCTATATTTGATCTCCTGGACCAGGGCGCGCGGTGGATATCTGTTTAAATCTTAGCTTCTGATGTCGCAGCAGCCAATTCAATCATTCATTCAAAGAAACGAACGAAGCGGGCAGTGTAGGCCAGTTAATTGATCAACAATACCTAGGCGAGATTTTTATTCTTTTTTTTTTCTTCTCTATTCAATCTTTCCGACGATTTTCAATCATTGTCGTCGCTATCTTACTTCGCAAGTAGGCTGTGTTTTCTTCTGAGTTGAGTTAGCAACAACAACTCAGGAGGTTAACATTCAAGCCCCGTCCGCTCATTTCAAACTACCTACAACTTATATTCTTTTGTAATAAGAAACATACCTGCTTCTTTCTGAGAGAGGGCAGTCGCAGTCGCAGTCGCAAGTCCCCTCGCGTCCCAACGACAAAACTCATACAGACATACCAGAAACCCCTCCCGTGATGAGACATGCCCGCAAACTAGTTATCGTCGCGTTAATCTAACCCCGAGAAATCTTGACGACTTTCTCCCTTCCCCTCATTCATCCATTCAAACAACCCCATACGAGTACATACATACAATACGCGAATCCTTCCAAACCGTGAGTCTGCCCTTCACCAACTGACCCTACCACGCTATCTGCTCTGCATAACAACCTGCCCAACTTCATTCGGAAATACTCCGTACGACCCTTCTCTCGTTTCCTCCTAAGATCGGCACGACTATTACGCCATCAGCGCGCGGCCGCGCAGTGTGTTTCGAGGCCAAGCCGACCACCCACCCCAGATGAGGTCACAGCTGACAATGCAACGTGCTGCAGGTCCCAGGTTTCCCTTAAACCACTAATCCCATACTACCTCCATACTTACTTGACAACCCTACCTCTTTCTCTTTCTTGCCCCATGCGCGCGCTATCTATCATCGTCCACACGTTTATCCTCATATGACCTGGCTCCGTTATTTCGAACCCTTCCTGGTCGTAATTACCGGATTCTAATTCATTCCCCCGTCGAGCAACGAACAAGAGAAGAGAGCGACCCTGGCAGGCGAGGGCCGGCACTTTTCTCTCTGTCCTATTATAACCGAAACGAATCCCACCCCGCCGGGCACAGAGAGCCCGGTGTTACGCTCGCTTGAGCAGAGAGAGACCAAAGGTGAGTGAGTTTTGGATTTGTATTCCATCTCTTCTCATTCCTTTCTGAGGCAGCTCGCGAAGAGAGAGAAGCCTCATGCGACCCCGTAAAGTCGTGGGACATGGTTCCTCAGCGTCGTACCTGCGTGCCGTCCTGCGTGACAGGGAATCGTACAGATACCTACTACAACCGGCATCATCCATCAGCTTGCGCGCCACCCCTTGCAGAGTAGTTCGCTGTTGTGTGACCTGTTTCAAAGCCGAGAAATACTACCATCCCTGATTCACACCCGTCACTCACTCACTCACTCACTCTCATCCTCTCTCCTTATGCGTTTCGCGTGGCTGTACGCACCTGGTGCTAACAACGGTGGGGCTAGATTCTTCCTATGCTCGCTGCGAGGGGAATGCTTACTGCCTGGAAGTGAAAGTGAAAAGCCCGACCCGAGGTTTACTACCATAGCTGGGTAGGCATAATATTACTACTCACCCAGGGTGTCATAAGCACACGCATTGGGAACCTCGGAACGGTCCTGCGTACCCACTCCTATACAATTCTGTATCACAAGCCGAAACAATTCTGGTGTTCCGTATCTCTGGGACCCCGGACCTAGACCTGAGTGAGGAGCTACTCACCGGGACGTTGTGTGTGTGTCAGAGAGCGTATAAACACACATGGAAATCATGGCCTCCAGAATGGAGACCGATCTCAGAAATGCAGCCGTTTCTGCGCTGCCATCGCCGGCAGCTACACCATACCGGACGCTTCAACGTACGCCTTCACGATCCTTGTCACGGACACCCTCACGAAAAACGAGAAAACCACGAAAACCCGCAGCAACACCGCGCGAGGAGTCCCCGTCACCTGCCTTAGCGACCGAAATGATGAACAAGCGTGCTTCCCGAGATGTAATTTCTGACGAAAATGTCAGCTTTCTGGACCCCCGCCGCTTTACGCCCACCCTCCATGCCAGCCTGGTATCCGAAATTCTCAGCTTGCGTAGGGATCAAGAGGAGAAACTGAAGATGATCGAGGTTCTGGAGACGTCCTTGCAAAATGTCTTCGACGAGAAGGCCGGCCTGCAGTCGTCTCTGGCAGACACGTCCAAGGAGTCTCGCTCTCTCAAACGACAGCTGGCTTTACTGGAAGGAGGATCGACATCCGCGATAGGTGACCTGGCTCGCGAACGAGACGAAGCCCAAGATCTGACCACAGAGACCAAGAAGCGCCTTGAGACCGCCCAGAAGAAGCTCCGGACACAAGAAGAAGACTCGCAGCGGGCCCGTGAGATCTGGGCAAAAGAGAAGGCAGAATGGGCCGAAGAGCGACGGAAATTCGAACGACAGATCCACATCGCCGAGAGTCGCTTGAAGTTCGTTATCGAAGAGGTCGCACAGATTCAGAGCGCCCCCACAACTGGCGCTCGTGCAGTAGAAGGGGCGGCTGAAGAGGCCGATATCGTCAGTCTCCGCACGCCGAGCATCACGAGTAGCGTTAGGTTCTCTACCATCAGTGGCCCCAACTTCGGCAAGGTCAATTTCACAAATCTAGCCGATGAACTCAGTAATTTAGACGATGATGACCAGACAGACGTAGATGATCGCCAAAGTATGCTCTGGAGCCCTACGCACAGGCGGAACATGAGCGGCGGCAGTATATCGTCCAAGAACCACCAGCGCAATTTTAGTATCGACAGCCAAGCCCGCCCTGGAAGCTTGGGCGGTGGAAGATTGCAGGTGATCGAAAGCGTGCTTAGAAAGCTCGAGGGTCACATCGACGAGGAGGATGATGAGACCCAGGTTCCCGTGAAGAAAGTCGAATACGTTGACGCGGCTGTTCAGGGAGATGACATCGAGCCCCCTAAGAAGTTCGAGTACGTGAACGCAGAGACTCAGTCTCGCGAGTTCAAGTATGCGAATGCTGAAACTCAGTCTCGTGAGATCAAATATACGAACGCTGAAACCCAGTCTCGGGAATTCAAGTACGTGAACTCAGAGACTCAGTCCCAAAAGGTCAAGTATGCAGATGCCGCTGTCCAAGGAGACGCGGAACCTAAGCCACCTGTCAAGAAATTCGAATACGTGGACGCAGCTGTTCAGGGGGATGAAGAGCTCCAGTCTCCGGTACAGAAAGTTGAATACGTGGACGCAGCTGTCCAGGGAGATGAGGAGCCCGAACCTCCTGTAAAGAAGGTCGAGTACGTGGATTCGGCAGTCCAAGGCGAGGAGGTGGCACAGCCTCCTGTAAACAAGGTAGAATATGTGGACGCAGCCAGTCAATGGGAAGAGGTGGCCCAGCCTACCTTAAAGAAATGGGAATACACGGACGCGGCTATTCAGTTCTCGCCACCCCCTTCACCAAGGACACCTATCCTGAAAGCCTTCAATCCAGACCATATCTCCAAGGTGGACGGTAACGATGTGGAGAACTCACCACGCATCGAGGTCGAGATCGAAGCAAACCAAAGTCGCAAGCGGGTGCACATCAATCGCCCAGGCCCGTTAGACTCTCCGAGGATGACTCCTCCCTCGATGGTATCATCTGAGTGTCAGACCGCCGAACCTGATAGTCCGAGACTGCTGCGTTTTTCGACAGAGAAACCGACTTCCAGTGCCAATCTCAAGACGGCAGAAACGAGATCGATTGCTACGCAGACCGAAGAGGCCCCAATCAAGAAAAAGGCAGCACCCCTGACCATTCCTACTATCAGCATCGTTCCTCCGACCAGCTGTCCAAACACGCCACGAGAGCCTCTCCTCCCTCAGTACTTCAAGGATGCCGGCTGTCAAGTGTCGATTTTGCAATCACCATCGACTACTACTCAGTCTTCTGGGGTCCAAACCGATGAGATTCGAGTGGACCAGAGACTGAACAAGCTCCCTCGACACCTCCATCCCTCCACCATCACATCTCGCCCTACCTCGCCTGCTGCTACTCAAGCTAAAACGGAGGC
This sequence comes from Xylariaceae sp. X3-2, assembly GCA_028637685.1. Classification (NCBI taxonomy): domain Eukaryota; kingdom Fungi; phylum Ascomycota; class Sordariomycetes; order Xylariales; family Xylariaceae; species Xylariaceae sp. X3-2. Next base: position 263,255 of record JAJFDI010000018.1, read on the forward strand.
CAAAGCTGAACCAGGCGTACTACCTCCTAGAAACCCTAGGCGACTAGCAACTCATCCTACCGTTGCAGTAGATGAACCCATATTGGTCCTGCCAGCATCACTTGAGGATGAACCGCTCGTGTTGAGGCCCGGTAGGATTGGCACTCCTTCCATTGAAAGAGCGCCTGTGCCCGCGCCACGAAGCCATCGAATCAGCTCTCTTTTCTCTACGTTCGATGTGGTAAGTTCGGATGAAGCGGATAATGCTCTTGACGATGATGGTGATAGCGACATCGAGTTCCGAACAGCTCTATCGGCTCCTAATCCACGACCTGGTTTGAACCGAAAAATCATACGTCCCTCTCCAGCCGATTATTGCACATCGCCGGAAGAGCCTATGCCAGTCATAAGGGATTCGAGATGCGGATCGAGACAATCAGTGAGATCAGAAACAAGTGGTGTGATTCAAATAGCTGAAGTGCGCGACGTATCGAGTCGTAGACCAATGAAAGTTTCGCCTATCGAAGTGGCACCCAGCTCGCAGGGAAGTGTTCTGAGAAGAACAGCAATGATCCAGAGCAGTAATGCCTCACACCAGGCTGGGCAACAAAGCCCAGGTCTGCCCGAAATACAAGAGCCTCCATTCCCCATCCCCACGAGGGCAAGCTCAAGACAACCAGCCGCTGCGGCTGCTAACGCGCAAAGCGAGGCCGCGCGGCCCCTGACCCGCTACCCCAGTGGCAGAAGTCGAGTGGCTAAAGGTAACATCTACCGGAGTAACAGCATTCGAAAGGTTCGCTCCGCTACTTCTATACCGAAGGTTCCTCGTCGCAAGTCGGACTACGCGACACCTCCTGCATCACCTACCAAGATGACACAGGAAGGTTCGGATTGCCCGCCGTTGCCGGTTAATGATATCACCCGACCACGAAGCCGCGATCCCGGTATTGTGCGATATAAATCACAGAGATCTCGGCCATCGACGAATAGAACTAGTAATGAGTTCGCAAGCACGATCTCTACGGACAATACGTCCCAGCCCATGGGAGTTGTGGACGCCATCGCTCAGACCATGGTTGGTGAATGGATGTTCAAGTACGTCCGGCGGAGAAGAAAGTCATTTGGAGTTGATGGCGGCGGCCGAGATGATAATGGTAACGACCGTCACAAGCGATGGGTATGGTTGGCTCCCTATGAACAGGCAATCCTTTGGAGCAGTAAACAGCCGGTGTCTGGAAGTGCCTTGATGGGCAAGTCGGGACGCAAACGTAGGTTGTCATTCATATCCTCCATTCTTTCGGGTGAATCATTAGAGGTACTAACCAGCTTGACAGTTACCATCAAGTCCGTTTTGGATGTCAAGGATGACAATCCTATTCCCAAGGGAGAGACCCAGATATTCAACCGGTCTATTCTCATCCTCACGCCTCAGCGAGCTCTGAAGTTCACCGCTTCCACATCCGAACGTCATTATATGTGGATCATGGCATTGACGTTCCTGGCTCACTCCTCGCAGGCCGTGCCTCAAATCGCATCGTCACTGGCACCGCCCAAACCGGCGCCCGCGCCCGATCCAGAATTGGCCAAGGGCAAACTGAAGAGGGGTGGCATTCGTGATTCCATCCGCCTGACAAAGGGGCGAAACGCAACTTTGACGGCGCGCCAGGTGCAGCCGCAGCCGACTCTACCAGAGGCGCCGGAGATGCCAGAGGTGCCAGATCCTATCCCGACATTCCCTGCGAATATCGAAGTCTCTGAAATGATGCCGTCGATGCCAACGATGCCCACTCACCAACGAGAGCCTTCTGAGGATCCTGCCCAGCCCCCGATGATACGCAGATTCAATAACAAGCGCATCCATGAGCGTGCCAACCAGGTAGTGCTCCATGGTAGGAAGAGGAGCAACACTGGAGGCCACGTTCCACCACCACTGTCTTTCCGCGGGTTTTCCGGTAGTTCTAACCCGATAGCCCCGTCCATCAAGAGTCCAGGAATGGCGAGTATCGACACGACGGCCTCTTCGGACATATTCGGGTCGCCAAAGTCATCGAAAAACATGCCATGGGGCATGCGCGCTGAATCACAACGCGCGCCGCCGACTGCCTCCAGGCCCACGGCCAACTTCTTCGAAGCCATAGGAACGGTTCGAATGGAGGCCTTTATCAATCCCATGACCTCGAAGTTCGATGATCAACCCAGCGAGGACGAGGAATGGCAGCCCGCCCCGCGGCAGCAGACCCCAGACTTCCGTCGCCGACATAACCGCAGTCGACAGCAGGTAACACATGCCGAGTCCTATGGAATTGAGGATGACGAAGAGCACTTCCGTGATGATCCTTTCGGAGAATTCTGATCGCCCTGAGAGGTTCCCTCTCTTTCATTCGCTTATATACCGTATGAGCTTCATACAGCCTTTCCTTACAGACATTCTTCTTTTTTCCTTGAGAATTATCACAGTTGTACAATACCACGGGGATGCCTTTATTCATGTATACCTACCCTTGACCGGCATTGTCAGCACGGTCTCTGTATTATCTATCATCACGCTCGGTCGGCGGCCGGGAAGTCTGCATTTCGCAAGTTTTCAAGTTTGCTTTTCCCACAACGAATCGAATCGGAGAGGGGGTTGTATCGACGTTACGTATCAAGCAAGGACGGCATTTTATGGACAAGGGTTTGGACCTGAGATGAGCAGTGCTGAAATTGAAGCTTCGCGAGACAAAGAGAGTCGCTCGTGTTCTGTTTGGAGTATCCCGGCGTGGATGCTAGGAGGGGAAGGCGGAAAATATATGAGAAAAAGAAGCAACTGACGGTCTCGAGATCACCAGTGTGTAATATATAATGAGCTGCACTACATAATGGAACACAAAGAGCTCTGCTGCTTGTTTAGCTTCATCATCAGTTTGTCGTGTGAGAAACGTGTGATGTGTTGACGCGTGGAGTGTCCATCAAAGTCGGTCTTACGAGAGAGACGGCTTTGAAATGTTCTGAGCACTTGGTAAGTGAATCTCACCGTCAGACTCATAAATATGAGAGACTCGCGAGGATTAAGTAAACGTGTATCGAGTTTGAAGGCAATATGAGAGTAGAAAGTACCTGCCGAATGTGATGACTGCGGGAAGGTGACCATCCTCACCACTCGCGACTTCCCCGCGAGACACAGTGAGGTCATCCCGCTGGTCTGCCGCCCACCAACCAACCAATCGCATTCGCGTGTAACAGTCCCATACCGACACATTACGGTTAGCGGAATATTAATCCGTACCTGCAAATGTCATTAAGTGATTGCATCAAACGAACGGTCAACGTCGGGTTTTATTCCGTAGCCGTCGCTCTTGAACCACCAAGGTCACCTACAGTGAATCCTCGCCTTGGATTCCATCAAACCCACTTCGACCACCAAACGCTACAAGTAGACCGTATTTAACATCTCGAGCGCGCGATACCTATCTTTTCCAAGTGCCGCGTCTCCACCATATTCCGTACTTAGCAACGTGAAGTGCCTGTCGAAATACCTCCTGTCCTGATCTTGAAGCATAAAGAACGCCAGCAAACCGACCCCAACTCACGCCTCCCCTTTGTCGAAGCCCGACTTTGACAGCGAAAACGTCGCTCTTCACACCGCCAAGATGTTGAAAATATGGTCTATGGTAAGGAGAAGGCAAAGTCACGCGGCGCAGGTTTGGCTCTATCTGACACTATTGGCTCCAGAAAAAAGAGCAGCAGAAGCAGGATAATGCCGATGCTGCTGCGGGCGGGAAGAAGAAGAAGGTTACTGCCGCCCAACTACGAGTTCAGAAAGGTGCGTTCATTTATGAAAACATTTCTATCTTCTCCTCTCCTCAAAAGGGACACCGCTCTAACCACCTCTTCTCCAGATCTGTCAGAGCTCTCGTTGGGCACGACGATGAAAACGGACTTTCCCGACCCCGATGACATCCTCAACTTCATTCTCGAGATCACACCCGATGAGGGCGTTTACACCGGGGGCAGATTTACATTCACCTTCAATATGAGCCAGAGTTACCCGCACGAGCCGCCAAAAGTACGCTGTCAACAAAAGATTTACCACCCAAACATCGATCTCGAGGGCAAGGTATGCCTTAACATTCTGCGCGAAGACTGGAAGCCCGTCCTCAACCTTAACGCGGTGATTGTCGGCCTTCAGTTCCTGTTCCTCGAGCCCAACGCATCCGATCCCCTCAACAAGGAAGCCGCAGACGACTTGCGTGCCAACCGAGACGGTTTCCGCCGAAACGTCAAGAATTCCATGGCGGGCGGCTCGATACGGGGAGTGTCATATGATTCTGTCCTGATCACGCCGTCTCGGCGTGTGTAGTGTATACAGGTTTAGTTGTGCGAATATTGGCGAGTCTTTTATATTCTCTGTCTGGAGCCAAAAGAGGACCATTTCGCAATTACACATACACACGCACACATGGGCGACCGGGGTACTTGCATACACCAGGTAACTCGAGGCAAAAAGCAAGGGAGAACGAAGCATGTGCTGCGGAACACCCAAAGAAAGGTGATCATGATTGATCGCCACCAGATCATCTAGACCTGCTATGCAGATTGGCGTTGTCCACCCCTTTCTAACCGTCATTCTTATTTATTTCATAATCCGTTTGGCCATCATAGCATAAGCATTTCTCTGTGGGGTGGAGCAACGGCAGTGCACAGCATTCGCTTTGAGCATCGAGCTTTGTTGGCTTCATACTAGATTTCTGAGGGCTGCTGGGACTAGGCGGGAAGACGACTGGTGAAGGCAGATGATGAGTAGACCGTTGACTGTCTGCTCAGGTGCAAGTCAACGATGAAGAGTACAGAATACAAATGATGAGTACGGAACTTGGGCTCGTTTCGTCGAGTCCATCCGGAGATAGGACTTAGGGCATCAACTTGTTACAACCACCACGAGTTCATGCATGCACGGTGAAGTTGTTAAGACTCGTTCGTCATGTTCGTGAGGCATAATGGCCCCGAGTGGAAATGTGAGGTAATGTAAACAAGGGTTCTAGGGACAGACGATGGCTCGAAGGAGGATGATTTATATAGATCATCGACGCGAGTAGTTGTCAAGTTCTCAAGCTAGCTTCTTAGATCTTTATGCTCATGCACTGGTGAATCCTTTCAGGTCGATTCCACGGAATACCTTCACGATGTCGTATGTTTGCAGATGCCAGACGCATACATAGCCCTACATGCCTGTGATCAACCTCCCGTGACGATGCCTCCCTCCATGTGTGCGTTCACGACTGGTACAAGTAAGCTACTAGGGAGGTACGTGTGGTGAGACGGGTTACCGAGTGCAGTGTAGCGTACTGTAGCTACCGTGATAGCGTACTGTATAAGTACCCAACCTGCCAGGTGTAGGATTTCTGAGGTTACGGTGAGAGTGAGTGAGAATCGTGACTGCGTTACGTGGTGGCGCAACACTGCCCCTGGTCGGTCGTGAGAAGATGGCGTAATTGCACTGGGTACCTACCAAATGATAGCAGCGCACATGGTGGCGGATGTATCTCGCTAGGTCGCGCTACACGTGTAAGTGCCCCTCAGCCAGGCGTGGTTGGCCAGCGCAAGGAGACGATCCAGGCTCATGAGCAGATCGCTGGCCAATGGCAGCGGCGCAATTGCTTCGTCAGGCCCGAGATCGCACCGTTGGATATCCCACCTGCCGTCCGCTATCGGAACCACAGCTGTTCAATGCAAAAGCTGAAGCTCAGCTCGGGTCGCCTCCTAGCGGCTTCTGGCTGTGTTCCGGAGAGTACAAGTAATAACTTGACGACTCGTCAAACTTTCCATTCTGAAAAGTTCTTCTCCCTTTCCTCTCTCTCACTGACTCTTTCTCCCACCCTAATCCGTATTGCTGGTCAATATCGCCGCTCTCCTCCTCCTTCTCCTCCCTTCATTCCACACACATTCTCTCCGCCATGGCTTCCAGAGGATTTTCTAAGGCTCTTCGCAGCCAGGTTGCCCGTCAATTGACGGCTCCCGCCCAGAAGCGCACTTTCGTCGCTGCTTCCAACCTCGTCAGAGCTACTGCTGCTCAGGCTCGTCCTGCTGTTGCTGGCATTGCTCAGCAGCAGGTTCGTGGTGTCAAGACCATTGACTTCGCTGGCACCCCCGAGCAGGTTTTCGGTAAGAAGCCACGTCACCCGTCTTGGGCCGCGATTTTCCGAGTGTATATTGACAATTGACTCTCCAGAACGTGCCGACTGGCCCAAGGAGAAGCTCTTGGTAAGTTCTATATCCCAATTGAATCCCCAGCGTCAATGGCAAGGCGAAAGAAATGAATTGAAGATCAATGGCTTACCATCTGTGCAGGAGTACTTCAAGAACGACACCCTCGCTCTCATCGGTTACGGTTCCCAGGGTCACGGTCAGGGTCTTAACCTTCGTGACAACGGCCTCAACGTCATCGTCGGTGTCCGCAAGAACGGTCAGTCCTGGAAGGATGCTGTACAAGACGGCTGGGTTCCCGGCAAGAACCTCTTCGAGGTCGACGAGGCCATTGGCAAGGGTACCATCATCATGAACCTCCTCAGTGATGCTGCTCAGAGTGAGACCTGGCCCGCTATCAAGCCCCAGCTCACCAAGGGCAAGGTACGTGCCACGTATAATGCATCGGGTTCACAGCGACACATAACTCACAATTGCATACTAGACCCTCTACTTCTCCCACGGTTTCTCCCCCGTCTTCAAGGATGTCACCAAGGTCGACGTCCCCAAGGACATCGACGTCATCCTCGTCGCTCCCAAGGGTTCCGGCCGCACTGTCCGCTCTCTCTTCCGTGAGGGCCGTGGTATCAACTCCTCCTTCGCCGTCTACCAGGACGTCACTGGCAAGGCCGAGGAGAAGGCTCAGGCCCTCGGTGTCGCCGTCGGCAGTGGTTACCTCTACAAGACCACCTTCGAGAAGGAGGTCTACTCTGACCTCTACGGTGAGCGTGGTTGCTTGATGGGTGGTATCCACGGTATGTTCCTCGCCCAGTACGAGGTCCTCCGTGAGCGTGGCCACAGCCCCAGCGAGGCCTTCAACGAGACCGTTGAGGAGGCTACCCAGAGTTTGTACCCCCTCATTGGTGCCAACGGTATGGACTGGATGTACGAGGCCTGCTCCACCACCGCCCGCCGTGGTGCCATCGACTGGACCCCTCGCTTCAAGGCTGCCTTGAAGCCCGTCTTCAACCAGCTCTACGACGCTGTCATTGACGGCTCTGAGACCAAGCGATCCCTCGAGTACAACAGCCAGAAGGACTACCGTCAGAAGTTCGAGGCTGAGATGGAGGAGATCCGGAACTTGGAGATCTGGAAGGCTGGCCGTGCTGTCAGGTAAGCATCAACATCCCCTCCACGTACTACTATGCAACGTAACGAGCTTAGTGCTGACTCTTCACCTCTACAGATCCCTCCGTCCTGAGAACCAGAAGTAAACTCAATAATACTCTGAGTGGCGTTTGGCATTTGATTGGGTTGGGAAAATTAATGACGGTGTATGCATCGGATTTTATGACAAAACTTATGTACTTGTATTCAGGATTCCCCAGATATACTACGGACCAAAGGGATTAAGTCCAAAAGTTGTGTCGAGCTAGTTATATTGCTTATTCTATTCTATCATGATGAGCGTCAATTTGGCGTCTCATAACCACCAACACAAACAATCGTGTCTTCTGCTTGAGAACCCTTCGGAGTGAGAGTGAGAGTGGGATTTGGCGTTGTTCTGCGAGACTTCGACTGGTTTGGACCGAGTACGACTCAATCTCTCCGTTATCGGAATTTGCCGGGATCATGATCCTGACCCTAGACCACCCGGGTTCGTGATCCACTCAGAAAGCGGGCAGCGCAACGGTTGCTAGCCCGCGTAACGTCACCTTTGACCGTCGGCATAGAGCCTCACTCATTCTGTTTCACGAAGACCTCATCAGGTCGTACGGATTCTCATCGTCGTTGATATAGACGTCACAGGTAAGCTCGTCGGCTTCTTATGGTCTTGTTGTACATGAGATTCGATGTTTACCGGTAAAGTGCTCACTCACTCACTCATCGACAGAACCCCTCACTTTCATTATCTTATACCTCATCGGAGATAACAATAAGCTTTGAGATCTGATCTCGAATCAAACTCATACAGTCAAGCCCCAGAAACCAAAAACGCAGTCAAAATGGCAGACCTCTCAACCTGCCCCCCACTAACCCGGACCTCGGTGGTCGAGGCCCGCGAGCTGATAAAGGGGCACGTACACCACACGCCCACCCTAACAAACGCGACGCTCGACCGTCTCGCGTCGACGCCGACGAGCGAGGGCGCGGCCAAACCCACCATGCGCTTGTACTTCAAGTGCGAGAACCTGCAGCGCATCGGTGCGTTTAAAATCCGTGGCGCGTTCCACGCTATTGAGAGATTGATGAGGGAGCCTGGGTGGGTGGAGAAGGGGGGTAAGGAGACGGGGGTTGTTACGCATAGTAGTGGTTAGTATCCCTTTCACACATATCAGGGATTGTGAGAGGAGAGGACTCAATGAGAGCCGGACGACATGACTATATGATCAGAGAGGCTCTGTATGAAGGCTGACACCCACCAGGCAACCACGCGCAAGCCCTCGCCCTCGCAGCCCGCACAAACGGGATCAAAGCACACATCGTCATGCCAACGATCTCCGCGCCGCCCAAAATCGCCGCGACGAAGGGGTACGGCGCACATGTCGTTTTCAGCGGCAGCACGAGCGTCGAGCGCGAAGCCGTCGTCGACACCGTGATCGCGGAGACGGGGGCGCGGCTCGTGCCGCCGTATGATCATCCGGATATCATCATTGGACAGGGAACGCTCGGTCTTGAGTTACAGGAGGACGCGGCCGATATCATTGCGGGCGATACGGGGGTTATGGAGGGCGCGTTCCGCGCCCCGGTTACGCGGAGGGAGTTTCCGGAGGGGAAGAAGGCTAACCCTGGGCTTGATGCGATACTTGCGCCGTGCGGAGGCGGCGGTATGCTTTCCGGCGTCGCGCTTTCTTGCGAGGGGACGGGTATCAAGGTGTTTGGATGCGAGCCGTCGTTCGAGGGGGCAGATGATGGCAAGCGGGGATACGAGTCCGGGAAGCGTGTCGAAGCCGTCTCGACGTTAACCGTTGCGGACGGACTGCGGACACCCGTGGGCGAGATTCCCTGGGGAATTATCTACGAAAGGAAGCTCGTCGGCGGGTTTTACAGCGTGAGTGAGGAGGAGATCGTAGCTGCGTTGCGACTTATGTATGAGCGGTTTAAGATGGTTGTGGAGCCGAGTTCGGCGGTGCCGCTGGCGGTGGTGCTGTTTAATGAAGAGTTTAGAAGGATGGTGGAGAGGGAAGGAGGTGAGGAGGGTTGGGATATTGGACTTGTGGTTAGTGGTGGGAATGTTAGTCTTGAGGCGCTTGGGAAGCTGTTTGCACCGAAGGAGGAGAAGTAGATGAGTTGGTAGGCGAAATATAGGAGTTGACTGATGAGACATGTCTTACTGTTTGCCCCTATTCTCGTGATACAGAACCGTTCCCTCGGGATGGTCTTCAGATACCGCCGGATAACTAGCGGTCCACTGCCTCGAGAGAATCACGAACAACACGTGCAAGAGAAGGCGAAAGGGATGGGATTAAGCAGATTTTATTAAATAGCAAATGCCGCGCCATGTCGTAAATCGTGATCTCAACGATCTACTTCGTATCCTCATAATTCATTACATTATATACATTCCCATCTCCTCGATAGCACTCAGAGATCATCCCAGCGCGCAAACCACTCACGCAGCCCCCTTCTACTCCATATGCTCATTCATAGCCTTCCGCCACCTCGCACTATTGCGTCTAAGAATAAACAGCACGACATTGCCGCCCACAAACGCAATAACCGCAAGTCCGGTAGAAAGCCATCCATACCCAATCGCCTCGATGAGCGGCTGTCCGACAATCGCGCCCGTCGCACTAAGAATATTGCGGACGAAATTGTTCAGCGCCACACCGTTACTCGCGCGCTTCGGCATGAACTCCGTCAACATCGTCGTCGCCATGCTGAAGACCAGCATACTGCCCACGCCGAAGAAGAAGTTCGCAATGCTCGCGACGACCCAGAGCTGGCCCGTCTGCACGCTCCACCCGAACCAGATTAACGCGCCTGGGTACAGTGCTGCCGAGACCCAGGCGTTCTCGCGCACGCGATCTTCCGGGTAGAAGATAAGACGACCATGTTCATCGTAGCGTTCGGCCTTGCGCGCTTCGCGGATCATGATGCGGTCGATCCAGAGGCCGCCGAGGAGGGAGGCGAGGAGGTAACCGAGAGAACCGGGGACGTAGAGGATACCGACGATCAAAGGCGGGAAGTTGTAGGGGGCGGAGCCGAAGGCCGATTGGATGCAGATGTTGAGGACGTAGAGGGAGCCGAAGGTCACGGCGCCGTAGGTGACGATCATGGCGACGGCGGGGAAGCGGAGGAGTTTGAGGATGGAAAGGGGGTCGATGAGGACGCGTTTGAGCCAGGCGCCGAAGTTGCGGGTGTGCGCGTGCATGGAGGAGACGGTTGTTGAGACGCGCGAGAGGGCCGTGCTGTTGTTCGCCGTGATCGTGGCTTCGCCGTCGACCGAGGTGTCGGATGCGGGAGCGGCGGCAGCAGCGGGAGCCGGGGAAGCCGGGGCAGGAGCTGCGGTCTCCTGGTTCTTGCGGGGGAGGGTCTCGGGGACACCGAAGAGGACGAGGACGACGATCAGGGCACCGTAGACTGCGAGGAAATACATCGTGGAACGCCATCCGAATCCATCCGTGAGCGCACCACCGATCAGGGGAGCCAGAAGGGGACCACAGAGGGGACCCAGATAGAACATTCCCATGGCTCGGCCACGCTCCCGGGTCTCCCAGATATCGGCGATAGTTCCAGCGCCCACGGCTTGCACGGATGCAGCGGCACCACCGGACAGGATACGGAAGATGATGAGTTGGGCGATGTTCTGACTGACACCACTCGCAGCTGTGAAGATGGCGTTCAGTGTGAATGAGACCAGGTAGATACTTCGTCGGCCCAATGTCTCAGAAAACGAAGACCACCATAAGGGAAAGATTGACATGGCGAGCATATAGACCGCCACGGACAAGTTAACAACAGTTGCAGTGACATGCAATTCCTCCGAGATGTCCGAGAGAGATGCTATGTAAGTGCCGCATGGTTAGTATCACATCTGCACGTTGGCAACTCAATGGGAGAGAAGCCGGAATCAAATTTGTCATCTTATAAGAGGGAGAAGATAACTCACGGTAGAAGATCGCCGTTCCCATCGGCGCAGCACAAGCAGCAGCAGCAACGAACGACGTCAACATCCACTTGATACCCTTGCTGTAATGATACGGGTTCTCAACCTCGGGCACAATCGAAAGCCAAGCCAACAATCCTCTCCTCTCCGCCATCGGGATCGGCACGATCTCCGTCCGTGGAGACGAGACAGCCGAGGCCATCGAGCGGGCATCACCGCCCTCACCTCCGTCCTTCTCAGCATCATTTCCGGGGCCTGCGGCCGGCGTAGCGGGGACCAGGATAACGGGCGGATCCTCTAGGACGACCGGTTGTTTCTCCGTCGACTCGGCGGCATCGTCGTTCGACGCTGTCTGCGATGCCGGCGCCGGCGGAAGCGGGAATCGCTCCTCGCTCTTATATGACTCGCTGGACATTTGTTGGTCCCGGCAGTTGGAACTTGGGGGGAAGGCTTGTGATCTCGACTAGTCTACGGTCTTGGTATTTCTCACCGCTGTAGAAACACCAAGGTTGCAGTAGTAAAGCAGAAGAGGATCTTGGCACAAGAAGTGAGAGGAAAGATCTTGGCACAAGGATAGGGCGAGAGAACGTGTGAGGGAGAGTAAGAAAAAGGTTACTAATGCCGAGGTAGAAGTATGGAAAGAAGAAAAGAAGCTTCTTTTACTGTTCTTCTACCGGGAATACTCGTAAGTAGTTGGAAAACATCAACCGATACCGGGGCCCGGAAGAGCAGGCTGGGAAAAGAAAAAAAAAGAAAGAAAAAGTGATGGGAGCTGAGTTTTTCTTGACCGCTTGGCCGCGGTGAATCTTTCGGGAGAACAATGTGTGGTGAGTCCTTTCTCGCGGTCTATAATGGCCCGGCGTCGCCTTAGAACTGTGCCAATAGGGAAAGTGGTTCTGGTTCAGGTGGGAACGATTCACCCGGTCCTTGTCAGAGAGAATGAACGATAAGAGAGAGAACCGAACAAACAACGGGTGTAAGTCGGAGTGGCAACTTCCTTCTTCTTGTCTTTTAAGTATTGTTCATTCACCTCTTTCTTTTCTTCTCTCAACAGTAACTGGGTATCATGATGGAACGTACCTGACCTGACTATAAATCAGTTCTAGTTTACCCGAGGCAGGACTCTGTAAAAAAAAAAGTCTTTAAATCCCTGCCACCTTCTTCTTCAACTTCCCAAGCGTCCCTCGACTAAGCTCCAAGTCTAGTTTCGTCCCCTTCCTCATTTCCCGGCCCGTCTCCCCCACACAACCAGAACCCTGGTTTCAAGCCAAGAAAAAGCAGAAACGATTCGATATCGACGCGATGCATCATATTAATCGACGATATCTAAATAGATAAGTCAGTGTGTTCCCGTCTATGTACGTAACTGCACATACCTCCATGCACACACTTTGCATCATGCTGTGTGCAAATCGTACCTACAGTAAACCAGGTCGATCCGCCCTGGCTTGTATGCAGGCACCACTGCGGTGCCATGCTGCAAGAAGGAACACCCGCACGCGACCTATGGACCTCCATACGTATACGTATGTGGGTAGTAATCCGTAATCAGAATTTTCTTCTTTCTCTTACGGGATTAACACGAAAATGCCATTGTCTCGTCCCATACCCAACCGTACCAACAAAGCACCCTTGCAAAGAAACGGTAATCTTTTTTTCCTTCGCCGCTTTTTCGGACTTATGCGCGCCTCGCCCGAATGTGGGCCCTCCCAACCATACCGATCCAAACAAAAAAGATTGCGTACCTATGTCATGTCCGTCGGTTCCTGCTTTAAAACCAAGATTCGTAACTGAGTGGCGCGCAGTATTCCGTAATGAACCACGAGATTTTTAGCACCAAAATGCCATAATCCGGATCTTGGTTCGAACCATCTTTCTCGGCATTTCGGCTCGGCGTTTAGGTCGGTTGGGGAAAAAGGTGTGTGTGGTTCGTGTGTGTGGATTCGGAATCCCGCGTGCTCGGGTTCGAATCACGATGCGCGGTCTTACGTAACCCGACCTAACCGCCTTCCGGACAGTGTCCGGTCTTTACGCACTGTGTATTCCGCACCCGACCGCTCTGAATCTTCTTCTTATCGTGATTCGCAACACATGTTGTGGACTCGTGGCTTCGAGACACGGTTGCCGGCTAATGAATAGGTAGGCCTCACCGGCTATTGGTGACTTGGTGACGATGTTTAAGACAATCGAATGTGATGAGTTCTTTATCATTTATGGTAGATTGGATTTGATATTCCCATTTGGTGTCTATGGGCCTTTTGTCCTTCCTCGCTGATTCCGATCCTTTGTCTGATGCTGACGCTTCGGGTATGACAATTGCAATATCGGACGAAATCTGGTTTCCATTCGGAGCATACGATGCTAGCAATGCGGAATTATTGCGGTTCGCATCCTGTTGAAGGTGGTTGAGTAAGGCGTCAATGCGTTGGTTCAGAGTACCTGACGCACTCAGACCTGACCAACACACATATTCAATTCGTCCTTCATAATTGAGTCTCTAGGGCCAGATATCCGACGACAAGATGTCAGGAGCAAACACACGACATGGTAACAACGGTCAACAGGTATTGGAGGATACTCTGCATCATGAAACATGACAGCAACATATCGAAGTCCAATGCCGGCGATGTTTGCCCACATGTCAACAAGACGTTGCAATGCGTACTCGAATGCTGGCATGTCTTTGACGTTGGCATATTTTTCTGCCAAAACCTGGTAATCAACAAACATTCTGACGTTTTGCACAACCATAACAAGCAACGATGCTGTGGTTTGTGGCGAATCAACTCTTGTTATGGCTGTAATTCATAGCTTCGAACCAGGCACTGTCGATTGCCCAAACCATGAATTCGAAGGGAGGTCACCTTCCTATACGAGCATCCGCGGACATGGCATGCTCGCATTGAGAAACGATCCCCAAGCAACCCCTCACGTGATGGAAACTGATGTAACCAACTTCAGCCCATGACGTTGCTCACAATGGGACAGGGTTGGAGGCTTCTGACAGCTCAAAAAGAAGCGAGCTTCGGCTGTATTACCGAGCGTGGCAACTCAACCGTTTATGCCACTCTATATGGCAAGCGGTATGTGTTGGGGTGCCCGATGTGTCAAATGACAATAATACCGGCGACGACGCCACGAAGATTTGCAGGTGACCTCTAACTTTTTACTCGCGTGCAATGCTTCTCGGCCATTGAGAAGGGTTGCTGAGTTCTCTTTGCGCTTCGGTTCGACTCCAAAAGGGGAAGCATTTAGGGGCGTTCATCAAAACACGATCTAAAGTTCATCCGACAAGCTCCAAAGAGTCCGGGGCGGTGGCGCCAATTCCCTGAAAATGGGATACTCATCCCCCTCGCGGACAGGGATGAGGTTGAGCGCAACGTACGAATCGATATTTTCTGGCTCCAGCGTCACGAAAGCGAGCGCCGCATTCTTTTGTCTGGTGCTGATACGGAAGCTTCCGCGAGGGAGCTTCACCTCTTTCTGATACGCCTCGGTGATAACCGTGACTGGGATCGAACCATCGTCATAACGTTCCGCCACCGTTGCGGACGTAATATTCAGCGCCTCGACGGTGCCCTGATATTCGGCGTCGAGAACTTCTACTTCGACGCCAGAGTCTACTAGACGGGAAGCGAGATCTGACCATGTGCGCGGGATCAGATACGCCTCTGGACGCGATCGTGTGACATTTGCGGTCGTTGGCGTTGTGCTCATCCACTTGACGGGGAGATCCAACATGCTGCCGTTAGTATAATCGATGAATGAAACAGTGCGATCCATGCAGTTTCGATAGTCTGTGACGACGATGTCGTCAGTACCACTGATGAAGTCGTCGATTGCGTTTTGAACCTGAATCAAATCAGTAAGTTTTAGCGAGAATCACTCTAGCGCCAATACGAAATACTTACGGTATCATGAACCAGGTCGGCGTTCTCACGGGCAATATCAAGAATGGCAGAGATCATGGTGAGAGCTGTCGCAACCCGGCGCTGGAAATGCTGGTTTCCGAGACGAATGCCGCGAACCTCAGTAAGAATCGCAATGGACTGCATTAATCCAAAGCTATTGCGACCGGTGTTTGCGTCGCTGCCAGCCTCATGTACCGTAATATCGGCGGTCTTGTTCAATGCGATCGTGAAGTACGACTCCCATCGGAAACCAGCATCATCAAGTCGCTTTTGGATTCCGTGTACGAAGAGACCCTCGGAGATGTTCCGAATACCGGGATGAATATTCAAGTTCTTAGCCGCGGCCATCAGCGCATCCACTATGTGGTGACCCGATTTAGTAGATGCCAACGCTTGAAGATCGGGAAGATTTTCTTACTGCCGTGTTGATAGAGGCCGTCGATGCGACGAGTTCCCGTGAACTCATGCACATCGACGGCAATATGGGGAGAGAATGCGCTTAATAATCGTTTTATCCCGCGAGACTGCCCCCGGGCCAACTTTGTGTGGTCACGGTTCGGGTCGATATTCGAGGCAAGAGTGCGCTGGAAATAGGCGGCACCGTCAGGGTTGAAGCGAGGGAATAGGAGAATATCCATTTTTTCGAGCAGCGAATCAGCCCATGACGTGTCAGCGTCCATCTTTCCGAGAAGCGCTAGAACCGCCTGATCTCCGGCCGGCTCATCTCCGTGAACGCCGCCTTGAATCCATACCCGGAGCTTTTCGGCGCCTCCGTGTGATGCCGGTGGCCCTTGTGATAGATAGACATATGGGAATGGGCGGCCTTCTTCCGAAGTGAAATTGGCCAGATAGTAATGCGCCCACTTATGCTGCACAGCGATATCGTGCAAGAATTGGTCTGGCCGTGACTAGTGAGTGGTTGCGATTCTAAGAGACCGTACGTGGAGTGAGATGACATACCAAGGGTTTCGTCGTCGGTCGGACCATCTGTGCCGTTTACGAAACCAGCCTGTACACTTTCCGGTTTCAAAAAGAATGGGGAGTGAATTTCATCATCAGTGTCCGGAAAGTGTACAGCGACATGGTGATTGTCCTTCTGTAGAGGAGGATGGTTTTCGCCATATTGATATGCGCCAACGTGAAGAAGCCAGACGCTCACGATCTGGAGAGGCGCGATTGGACTCAGACTCCGAAGCACCATCATTATTAACAATGTGGAAGAAAAGTCTGGCTTGAAGAGTTGTCTTTCAATGAATCTGGAAGGAATAGAGTAAAGTTCTTGTAAAGATGCAGGTCGAGAGGTTGCGGCATGCTAGACCCCATTAGGCCGATGCATCCGGCCAAGTCATATGTGCAGTTTGACGCAACGATCGCTAGCTCATGACGATCTTATCATTTTGATGACGATCTTGGTGATAATCGCGCCAGTTGTCTGGGTATGGCCTCTTTTTCTTTCTCCGCGCAATGGCTGTATTCCGTATCGACGCCGGTTCGAGTGTAGGTCCCACTTGTAAGATGCCGTCTAGTATCTGGTGTTACGGAATACACTGTAAATATATGAAGAATAAAACCGAATCCAAGTATCTAAGAATACGAGATCTTCATGAGATGGAGACTCTATATGAAATCTATGAAGCTGTAAGCTGTAAAATGTTGGATTTTGAATCCAAAATGGTGATTTTTTTGGTGTTGATTTTTGGCGGTTTGAGTTTGAGACGGACTGCGAGATTCGGAGCTCCAGAAAGTGTCCAAAAAGTCACCCGCACCCGCTAAACTTTAGGTGGTGACATCCGGCTTATCTCGCGGACTTGCACCTGCCTGAGCTCCACTCTTGATCGGCCGTCATCAACATCGTCATCCTCTTACTCATACTCATAGTATCCATACGGATACACGACTTATACCTACAGTACACTCATTCATCTCACTCTCGGTAAAGCTTACTCATAGAAATGTCCTTGACGAATGCATCCCCGGCCGACGCCGCGCGAGACGCCAAGAGCGCATCTCACATCCTCGCGACCCTTCCCAATGCCGCCAGGAATGACGCATTGACAGCCATCCACGCTGCGCTCTCGGACGCCAGGGATGATATCCTCGCCGCCAACGCCCGTGACCTCGATGCTGCGAGACGCGCTGCTGCCGATGGTCAGTTGAGCCAGAGCTTGGTCTCCAGATTAGATCTGGGCAAGAAGGGAAAATGGGAGGAGATGTTGAAGGGAATTCTCGATGTGCGAGATCTCGAGGATCCAGGTGCGTGCGACTTCCTCTTCGTATTATTTGATATAGCATCGCTTAGGAGTATAAGGCGCTAATATAAGCCTTTGTTAGTCGGCAAGATCACTTTGAGGACAAAACTTGATGATGGCTTGGAACTGACCCGGGTTACGTGTCCCATTGGTGTGCTGCTCATCATCTTCGAGGCCCGCCCCGAAGTCATCGCGAACATCGCATCCCTTGCCGTCAAGTCTGGCAATGCTGCTATATTAAAGGGTATATCTCACTTTACTCTCTGAAACCCAACAATTCACAAGAAATTGAAAATGTTGCTAATTCACAAATAGGAGGCAAGGAGTCGACTGAGTCCTTCATCGCCATCTCCAGAGTCATCTCCGCGGCGTTGGAGAAGACTCAGGTGCCTAACGGCGCTATCCAACTAGTGACCACCAGAGATGTGATCCCTCAACTGCTGGATCTTGATCAGTACATTGACCTTGTCGTTCCCCGGGGTTCTAACGAACTCGTCCGCTACATCAAGACGAACACCAGAATTCCCGTTCTAGGACACGCCGATGGTCTCTGCTCCATGTTCCTGGAGGAGTCTGCAGACCCCAAGATGGCCGCTGAGGTCATCGTGGACTCCAAGACCTCTTACCCGGCTGCATGCAACAGTCTCGAGACCCTGCTTGTCCAGAAATCTGCCATTGACACTCTCCTGCCTGCCGTGGCTGAAGCCCTGATTGCCAAGGGGGTAGTCCTCCGCTGCGACGTCACCACCAAATCCGCACTCGCCAGCAAGCTGTCAGCCGAGTCACAAAACAAGCTCGAAGATGTCACAGACGCCGACTTCGACACCGAGTTCCTCAGCCTCACCATCGCCGTAAAAGCCGTCTCAGACATCGACGAGGCCATCGCGCACATCAACACCCACGGCTCCAAGCACACGGATGCCATCCTCACTTCATCCTCCGAGCTCGCTGAGAAGTTCATGTCGAGCGTGGACGCCGCCGGCGTCTACTGGAACGCATCTACCCGCTTCGCGGATGGTATGCGGTATGGTTTCGGTACCGAGGTCGGTATCAGCACGAACAAGATCCACTCGCGCGGTCCTGTTGGTCTGGAGGGTCTGATGATCTACAAGTATAAGATTCGCGGCCAGGGCCATGTTACGGCTGTTTATGGTGAGGGTGAGGGGAAGAAGCAGTATAAGCATGAACGTTTGCCTTTGTAAAGCGTTGCTGGCTTTCCTGAAAAGGGGTGCTTGGGCGTTTTAGGATATGAAAAGTGAAAGCTAGTTTGGATCTATATTTTCGATGAGTTTGAAGATGATTCTGATAGGTATTTCGTCACGCTACTTATGAGACCAATTCAAACTGGTGTCAATTCAAACGAGTTCATGACCAGCGTGAGCGTGGCTATCTTTTCCAACCATACTCACAATCACAGTCCGAGTCCTTCTCCCGTGTAAACTATGAGACGCAATGCTCCCTGCGAACCCAACACATCAATAGCATGTAAGAATCGTAGCCGGGAACAAGATGTCTTATTCTCCTCGTCTACGCATTGTCATTAGAATATACTCACGGTACCAATGCCAAACCAGTAAACCGAAGGTAGTTAGTCAGGTTGTTCAGGGAGAAAACAAGGATGGGATACATCTTTATATCCAAATGGCCTTGGCTCTGTATCGAAAACTACTCTCTGGCCTTGAGATTTACAAAGTCCTTCTTCGCCAGAACAAACGCTTCCTTACACGAGATATATGAGCAAGCCCTATTTCATGTGACGCCTTTTCAAATCGTCTTATACTCGGCCTCTCCCCCATCCTCGAGATAACTGGGCGACGACACCATTGATGGCACCAGCGAGACTCAAGCTTTATCGGATGTAAGTAGTATGGACTGTTACACCAATGAGATATTCGGGGCAGAGCATTCAACATCATCGAAGCAATGCACGTGTGTTATGCACGAGATCTCGCAGAAGGGCCAATTGAAAGGGAAGTGTCGCTCAATAACTCAGGGAGAAAGGGGACGAAACATGATTAACATTCATCAATATGCCCAACAACCTTGAACCAAAGCCTATACTATCTCATCCTTTGCGAATGTTGGATATTTGCTCTTTCCAAGGTCGTATTCAGTTGGAGCAGAAGACGTTGTCGCCCGTATACACCCAATGAAGGTATACCGTGCCATAGTCTATAAAAATCTCATTAACACTGTCCTTTAACACCTGCCGTAAAAGACGGTCGATCGTGAAACGGAATCAGTACAAAACGGTGCATGACACCTATCAATGCACCCCGCATACTGTGCTGGTACGTTTTAGTGGCCGTATCTCCGGCCAGACATGCAAGTCACTCGGGAAGCGCTTCGTACCGTGCGAGCCGAGAAACCCTGCACATAGGTACCTGTGTCATCGATTTGCCTCGGCTCTGTGGCAGTTCGGTTCATTCGTTCGCGAAAGCGCTTGCAGGTGCGCAAAACACACAGCCAGCACTAAGCATTTCGAACCTCATTCAAGCTCGTGACTTTGTACTAAAAAGCGAAAGGAATATAGAGAAAATTAGCGACCATGGAGATTAATAGCCTGTTTGATGTCAAAGTAAGCGTTCGGTGTTATCGTCCCTTGAGTCCCTTGTTGGGCGCTGCCGAGCTCCGTCCACCATGCTCTATGGCCGATCCCTCAGATAGCAGCGCATGGCTAATTGATTGTTGAATAGGGAAAAGTCGTCCTCGTGACGGGAGGTACGATGTCTTACTTCCTCCAATCATAATGGAGCTATATGTCTGTTGGGACGACGATGTATGCTAGATAGCTAACACGGAATCCTTTCGCTGCATACAGGCGCGCGGGGCATAGGGCGCATGATATCCGAAGGCTTCGTAGCCAACGGTGCGAAAGTGTACATCGCATCGCGCGATGCGAAGGCCTGCGAGAAGACGGCAGCGGAGTTGACGGCGCGGGGCCCTGGCTCCTGCATCGCCCTCCCCGCCGATCTGCTCAAGCTCGAGGAGTGCAAGCGTCTCGCGGCTGAGCTCAAGGCACGCGAGACCCAGCTGCACGTACTCGTGAACAACAGTGGCGTGGCGTGGGGTGCGCCGCTGGAGGAGTTCCCGGACGAGCAGTGGTCGCGGATCCTCACGCTCAACTTGCAGCGTGCGTTCACGCTGACGCAGCTCCTGCTGCCGCTTCTCGAGGCTGTTGGTTCCAAGTCTAGCGAAGGGCAGAAGGAGAGCCCCGCTGCGGTCATCAACATCGGCTCTGTCAACGGGCTGACTGTACCCAATCTCACGGTTAGTTATGTTAATCTATACCAAGGTGATATTGTCTCGCTAGGCGAGTCATTGGATGGGTTCCGAAAGATAGGAGGCATTTTCTCCATCCGCTGGATCTCAAAATGACCATCTTCAGCATGCTTACTAGAGATTTACAGAACTTCAGTTACAGCGCCTCCAAAGCAGGGTTGCACCATCTCACCCGACACCTTTCTCAAGTCCTCGGCCCCAGGGGCGTTACTGTGAACACGTTGGTATGCAGATGTTTCATCCTCCCCTTCTGAAGGCTTTCGGCTTCGCTACTCCTGAATTATCCCAGGATTGTGAGAGCTTTTGACCGGTCATGACCTTTGTTGACTAATTGGCCATTATTTCATCTAGGCCTGCGGACCGTTCGATACGAAGATGATGGCCCATAGTATGAAGCATTTCCGCGATATAATTGAAGAAGGAAACCCTGTTAAGCGGCACGGACGTCCTGGTGATGTCGCTGGTGCTTGTATCTTCCTCGCGAGTCGAGCCGGGTAAGTTACTATTCACATGGATTCCTTTTCGAAGACTTGACTATCATGTCGTCTTGATCGAGGCTAACATAGTCATAGTTCGTACGTGAATGGTGCCACCATCAATGTTGATGGTGGTGTACACTTGGCAGCCAAATTGTGAGCTGCGAGGGAGATGGACCACGTAGATATTTTGACGTATTTTCATAGTACCACTGTTGAATGTGTTAATGTGATTGAGCGACTAGGCATTTCGCATAGCGTCGATCAGGCGTTCGAGTCACTGAGTTGAGCCATACGGGCCGGCTCAAAAGAAGTGGTCTGTACATTTCTTAGGACACATATTTCAGGCGTACGTGGGTTTGAAATCGGTCAAACATCGATTATAAACACTCAGATGGCTTATGACAGCTCTTATTTTTGTCAGACCGAGTCAATATGATTCAATTCATTGAGGGCGAACAGAATCACGTATTGACGCCCCAACACGTTTCGTATATTCTGTTTCGATGGTCAACCAGACGTGGAAATTCTTTTAGAATTTCATCAAGGCGCCGGTCTACCCAAGCTAGACCCTCGTGTAGAATGAGATGGGTGTATGAGAACAGAGTCGCGTCGAATAGTCCTGGACGTTCAGTGCCGAAGAACCATAAGTCATCACCTAGGAGCGCATCCAAAGCGCAGAATGCCTCTCGGCATTCTTTATAAAGAACTGCTGGGTCAACAGCAAGTTTCCCCGTAGACCTCGAAATCCCTAGCTCGGCCGCATGTCGCAGCTGGTAAAGGAGAGTGGATCTGACGAGTCGTGATGAGGTTGCCGGCTCAATGTAGAGATGCGTGAGAAGGCTGGTATTTGGGGGCGAAAGATATAGCGTATACAGCCAAGCATCTCGTATGCGGTGATCAAGCAACGTCTCGTAAGCTTCTAACCTCGAGCCTGGCTTTTCCGGGAGCTTAGACTTCCCATTCTGCAGGGCATACTGCTCTAATTTGTCCGAAGGAACGGGCCTCTGAGACGTGACATCGTTGGGAGTAGACGGAGTGAGGAGGAATGGCAATGCGCCAGTAGGAGAAGCGTGGTTGTTAGACGAACGAACACAGAAGTCAACCCCTGCAAGCTTGAGGAACGTCTGCAACACCGCGTCAGCCAAGCTCGCCAGGGCAAGGCAATGTCTTGCTAAGAACTCACCTGCCATTTCAGACAGGACGGATTGAAACTCGGGAGTCCTTCGAGAGCATCCTCATCGGATATGAAAACGTAGAGAGTCGGGACATCTCGCAGACTAGGGGATCGAGCAGGGAGCTCGTTTGGAGGATACGTGAGGAGTGGAAACCTCTTGAACAGGCGGGCTAGCACAGGAGGTATCGTGAACCAACCAGCAGACCCTGGCGCATGCGGGTTGCCTCTGGAGCCTTCAGTAGCGCTTGACATGGCAGGTTAGAAAAGAGGTAGCAAAAGGAGGCTTTACCAAAAACTTCCTGCACTGCCTTGGAGTTTGGTAGGACAAAAGAGAGGCTTAGGTAACGGCGTCAATTATCGATTGCGTTGGCATCGCGTTTGACGGCGGTGACGAACGAATCGCTGCGGTTCGCGACCCAGTCAATAACGTTTATCGATAAGGCGGTCGCGGTGACCTCACCGATGATTACGTTAGATGATGCAGCTGATTTGCGATTGTGGATCGAAACCCCGCGACCGCCTAACAACGGCCTCCATGCAGGCTGCAGGCAAAAGTTGGGCGCTTCAGCCACAAACGCCCCGCTCCAAGTGGCAGGGCTATTGTCACACACAAAAATCCCCTCTTTTTTTGTGTTTTACTGGGTCGCGATAAAGTATTCCAGTTTTCTATCGTATTCCATATTCCTCCGTGCAACCAATTTCCTCGCATCTGCCCAGCAACTCTGCTCTGTTCGTACAGGCTGGACTTCCGTCTGGTCGACGCATCTCCCCAGCGTCACTTACGAAAGTACTCGACCGTAATCCGTACACATACGAAACACACCTACATATGGAATGCCGTACCATGGGCGCGCTTATGATGATTACGGACACAGCATGCTGCACGCACATGGGATTGCCAAGCCCAGATCAGAGATCCACAGGAAAACTCATCTGTTCAGCTGTGAACTAACTCCAGGCACGGCTAACACAAACGCCGCATCGCCACCACCATCTGCTTTACCTGCCTAGTGTGCGAAGTAGTGCGATGATTTAATCAATCAGGATTCAGTGTCTGCGAGTACGAATCGCTCGTATGTACCTACCCCGAGACACCTACTTCGTACGTGCTTGTGTGGACCCAGGAGTCAGGGTCCGCCTCGAGCTCGGCCGGGGACACATGCTTGTCAGAACGTGTTCAACAAATCGGAATTAATTCGGGCACAAATCGTATTATGTCCAGACGAGAACTGCATAGGACTATGTGCTACCTGCCTATGTACGAGCAGGCAAATCTCTGAGACCGAGCTTTGGAGATGTTTGGCTCGAAAGAGGGGGAAGAGGGGCAGGGTAACCCTCGAGATGTCACGCTGGTGACCCTGGCCGTGCTGTTATTACTTACTCCGTACAAGTGCTATCATTGCATGGGCATCGATGTTGTCAGTCTTGGCAGGCGTCGGCAGCCCGTTTCATGATCAAACACACCAAACGCACCAAATACAGGCCCCGTCGTCTGAGTGTTGACCGGTCCACGCGTAGTACCGGTAGGGGAGGTCGTGTACAAGTTCCATGGTTGTTGTGCAACCGTTGCAGTCGACGATACGCAGCGACGTGGGGCGCCTGGGAGCTAATGTGCCTAGTGTAGGGACCGGTACGCTACGACGTAGATACCGCTCTCTTGCATGCGCTCTGCTGCTACGAGTGGGCACATTGTTACCTCGGCAGACAGCTACCGGTCGGTATCCGAATACTTGCCTACTACTGGGTGTACGGAGTAGGTAGCAGTAGGCAGGTAGGTTTCGTGTACCTATTCCGTGCTGTCGTGATACCTACCAGGTGCTACGGGATACCTCTTACGCAGTAGGGCGTCCAGATGCGCTGGCGAAGTGATCCTCCGGCCAGGTTAAGGATACCTGGACATTGCTGCATCACGCATCGAGACAGCGTGTCTTGGATACCTACATTAGCAACGCTTTGCGATCAGAAATGCGGCGCAACTACGATAAGCTTATCAATTATAACACGCCGGAGACTCTCCTTTCATGCCAGGCTCGCAAGGAAATGTGCGTACGACATATTGTGGTACCTCCACCGCGGTCATGTCATGCCTTGCCCACCTATCACTCTGGGCGGCAACACACACGCACTGAAATAGTCCCGACGCTGTGACATATGACTTGGGCAAATCGCAGCTTTGGGAGGCGCCGGAGCCGGATAACCCCATTCGACGAAGAAGTACCATAGGCTATCCAACATGCACACTTTTGGGGTCCTACTACTGCGTACGCATTCCTTCGTACATGAGCTTTTCGACTTGATCCTAGCCTATAATAAAACCGTTCGACATAAAAGTGCATAATTCAGTCGTCACTTTTTCTGCGTGGGCAGTCCAAGAGGGCATCGTGCTTCGCAGGCTACTACCTACTGTGTACGGAGTACTCGTACGGAATACTAAGAGGTAGTATTCACTCGCTCTCGCTGCGCCGAAACCCCAAACAGACAAGTGTACCGTAGATCCAAGCCGAGGCTCTCCGATCCCACCCAAGCTTCGATCAAAATGAGGCGGCACCATTCAAGTGTATGACTGGATATTAGTCGGAATACTACATGTGGACTAACGGCTCAAGTATAGGTACATGGTCAGTCATCGCCAGTTCAGATCAGTTCAAACCAGTTCTCAAACCAGTTGAAACCAGTCTGCACTACCACTCGCAGCCCAAATTACCGACAGGATGATATAATAGAAAAGATGCTAGTGTGCATACTTTATTTTATATCCCTGCTTTGCTAACAAGGTAGCAACCCAGCTAGCTGGTCCGGGGATTTGGAACACCCTTGATGATGGTCGTGCACTCTAGTGTATAGACTACGGAAAGACAGGGCCTTGTACCCCTTCTTGTGTCTTTTTTTTCTTTTTCTTTCGCTCCCCTGTCCCGCCATACTGCTTTCATCCCATGCGGCCCATGTGAAAAATGGTGTGCCTTGGGTTCAACTGTTGAAGCTCGAGACACCCCCGGGATATTTTATCAAGCCTTCCGCCCCCCTCTCTGAAGATAAATATCCGCCGTGCGACGTCGTTCCATACAACTACACCAGCTTCTCATCTCCATCAGCTTCATTGCATCTTCACAACATTCTCACAGAGTCTCATTGCTCTACGACTAACATACCGCAACCAACCGATCGATCCATATTTGGGATATTTCCTCTTTACAGTTATAACTGTACCTTTTACAAGCAAACTATTATCACCATGTCGCCTTTATTTCTCTGTGCTGCCAGCAACAAGGCCTCTTCAGAATCCACCGTCGCCCCCGAGAGCTCAACGTCAGCGGTGTCTTCAGCGCCCGGCTCAGACGTATCGTCAAGACGTCCCAGCACCGTAGCTCTGTGCCCTCCCCGGCAACAGAGGAAGAAGAAGACCCACAGCACGGACCCCTACCTCCGTGACTTCACTCTGGTTGCTGAGGCTGCCCGACGTGCACAGATCTCCATCATGTTGAGAGATATGGAGAACGTCAGCGTCTCATTGTAAACGCCCGGCGCATAGCCATCGACCAAAAAAATGCTGCACTTGGCATACGCTATTCCAAACGTTTCACCCTGGTCACTCCGAAAATAAGCAAAAACAGGCCCTGACTATGCCTTTCCTGGCGTGCTCTGTCAGGATCGCGGAATAAAGACCTGTCGCTTCCGGAAAGACAGTCGAACAACCTTGTCGAGGAGACTTATCCTATACCGACAATCACGTGTCAGCGAACCAGGGTCCAGGACCGGATGGTCGGCCCATCGCCATACCTACTTCGTAAAAGCAGCGCCAGTCTCTTTCGACTTGGGGTTTCTCTTCTAACCTTCTCGCTTGCCGCCGATCATACGACCATGGCCAGACACACAAACATTTATTTTTTCATTCACACACATTTCCCCTTTCCAGATACGGAGAGGTTTTCCATTTATCGGAGTTCGCGACGGGCGGCATGGGGGGGTACCATGTTTATTTGAAAACGATACCCTAATCAACACCTGACGTCATCCTCGGTGGACAGGACGGTCAGGCACCGGTTTTTGATTTTTTTGATTATTTTGACAGCTTCCGCTTTGGGGAGTCATGAATGAGGGGGAGAGGGAAAAAACGAAAAGAATTTCTTCCGGTTGCGCAAGGTGGAACTACACTAGGGATTTGAGGCCCGGATTCTAGAACCCAATTCTTGGATACCGGACAGAGAGGAGAGCAAAAGGTGATCGGCGCAAGGAAATTACCGATACATGGGCTACGGGGGCGCTACGGGGGCGCTACGGGGACCACTAGCAAGGTTGCCTACGACACTACACGCAAGAAATGTACTTGTATGTAGAGAGGAGGACAGGGAGACTCGGAGCTTGCAAAGAGCTCGAGTGGAATGAAAAGAAAGTCAGTCAATAACAACGATTACCTCCACGAGTCTATTGCTCTTTGTGATTTGTGATTCTGTCGTGAAACCTATGCCTATCGACAACATCTTCAACTCGGCTACCCGTCTCATCCGTCTCATCCGTATACCTGCCTGCCAACTCGATAACCGAACTCCGTATATTCCGTATAACTTGGTGGGTGCACACTATCAAACCACTGATAATTGCCTATTTCGTACGCAGGCGCACTATCCCGGTGTCGACATGGATCGCACTTTATCTAGGTGAGTGACTAGCGCCTCGTAGCTGTCCTGCTCGGGGTTGCTCTGGGTTGATAGAGCAGGTGCTAGCTGCTAGCCGCAGTCCTAGTGCTACGCTTCGTGCGCGCTAACCCCATACACATCTAGCGCCTACTATCTTGGGTATCCACAATCAGGGAAAGACCCATATGGGAAGGGTGACTAAGCTAGACTAGTCGTCGCGAGGGTTTGTGAACCCGCACGAACTCGAACTCACTCCACACTGCTCGTCAAGCTTCAACCTTTCAACTCGTCAACTCCCCGGAGTCGGACGTCTGGATGGAGTCCTGTCTGGACGGGCGCAAAAAACAGCGGGGCGTTAAGACCCACGGACCACTTGGCAGCCATCGCAGTATGAAACTCGAAAGCGAACTGATGGGATTTCGATGCTCACGGGCCCACCTCTTACAACACAGCAGCAAGCATCCATCTGGCATCCGTCCCGTCTCACCTCAGCGGGAGAGATTGAATCCCTCCATACGGAAGCGGAATCTCTTTCCCTCCAATCAGCCCGACGCGTATGGCTGCGAAATCTCCCTCTTCATCCTTGCTTCCCGAAGTCACGGCTGCTGCATTTCGTATTACTATACTAGTACGCCTTAATAGTATATTGATCAAAAGATCATCTTACGGGTTACACGCGGCGGTTGTTCTGGCTCTGGCCCGTTTCGACCTCAGCAGGATCACAGACTCCCACTCCCACCAGATGTCAATTGCTGGAAAGAGGCAAAGGTTGGTTTCACATCAAGATCGATCGACTTCACAACATCCCTACGCTTACCTACCCGACCGCTCCCCCCATCTGAACCAAGAAATCGAATGGCCTGGGTACGCTATGGGTATCTGAGAAGGCGGTCTCTTCCACGGAGTCGAGTCGGTGTAGGGAACAAACACCAAAACAAAACCATGATGATGAAGCAAAGATGCAATCGTCATGAAGAAAACAAGTCTTTTGAAACGTCATCGGCTTCTCTTCGCATCACTGAATGAGAAAAAAAAAACTGGAAAAAAAACATAAGCCAAGCCAGGTTTCATGCAGGCCTTCTCAGTACGGACTAGAGGCATCCCGCTTTGGGCATAGGTTAGGCCATCCTGTCCACTTTGCTCTGCTGCCACCGTCGTTATGGATCAAACAAGCTTTCCCTGCTTTGTTGAAGTGACAAGTAACCCTGGGAACTAGGTCCCTAAACGCTCGCTCGGGTGGCCGTGCCAAGTTAGCCTGGGCAGAAGCTGGTAGGTACTTGCAGGCAAGCTCTTCTCTTTCAAACTCACTCGATGGCTGGATGCTCCCCCGTCAATGACAACCGCAGGATCCCGTAAGCCGGATGTTCTTTCACGCACGTCCCGCGTAAAGACACAATGACATAAGCCCCTGATACTTCAATGTGCACATTTTGGGAACATCTGACAAGTTGCAGATAAGAGACGCGATACCTACGAGTACGGAATGCGGATTGCCTAATCTCAAAACATGCACGATCATCATCGACCCAGTGATCCAGTTATCCAGGAGAGCATAGTCAGCATAGCAAGCCCGTGCGGGAAGAACGAAACGAACACCTTGCCCTAGCTAGGTGTGTATCACCGCATATTCCGTGCACTACCTACCTACGGAGTACTCCTACTGGGTATCGTACGGTTTGTGTGCCTAGGACGGTTATGTACGGCATAGTCTTGGAACACTACGGCCTGCTAGCCTTGTCATTGCTGGTAACGCGCGCTCAAACCACCTCGGTCGGTAGATCAGGATGCACGATGGCTGCGCCTAAGCTGGTGGATATGCTGCTGCAGCCGCCAGGCTACCTACATATGTACTCGGATTACCTGCCTACGAGTACCTGCACCCTAAGACCTAGGTGCTGTAGGTACTATTCCGCACTTCTCAAAAAAAATCCTTATCCATTCCTTCCCGGGGATTTCGGACTCAAATCCCAAACGCCGGGCCATTGCTGTTCTAGGCATTTTTGCGAGACCTGTTGTTCGATTCTGGCAGGTGCCATTGTGGTCTACATACGGAAGACTCACCATCTTCAAAAGGGTTTGGGAGCTCAAGGACCTTGCGGACCTTACTTGTACGAGACGAGCAGAAGCTTGACATTTTAGTCGAAAGATCAAAGCTTCGCTGCCGTATGTGGATACAGCAGTAGCTTCACAGCTAAGCCCGACTTATCTACACCACGGATAAAGTACGTGCCTACGTGCAATGGTTACAGCCCGTCTTCTCGACGGCTTGAGGCAGCAGGCCAAAGCGTCGCGCACAGAGGCGCACAAGACGGACTGAGCTCCGGCAGGGGGCGCGACAGCACATCGCAACTCATGACTCAGCTTTGTAATTGCAAAGAAATCTCTACACGCGTTCGAGTTTACTACGAGCGACGACATGCTAATTCGTACTGTACTTATTAGTAAGGTGGTGAAATATTTGCAGTCTCGACTGTCCTCCCGCGGCTTGGATTCCGTATTATGGGCGGGAGTCTCGGTCGTCTGGCTGGCTTCACGCATTCCGCTGCGACCCTTGTCCATGTCAACAATAGGTTACCAATTCCATGGACCTGCCACTACGGAGTCCACTACCTACCTACCTACCTTGTCGTGAATCCCCCCTCCCCCAAAGGAGGATACGGAATCCCATTCAAACTCCCACCCTATTTACACACTATGGAACTAGCGGCCACCCAGGCGAAAGGTAACCTCATTTCCCAGCGGCCCCTGTCGCTGTCTTCGCTCTTGACCGGTTTCGAACTTTCAGAGCCCGTCGCGATCGAAAAGGGACTGTTCCAAATGCCGGGGAACCAATAATGAAGCTCGGGTACCTAATTCTATGTTCTTTCAACGGTGACCCTTGTTTAGTGTGAGATGGTTTCGAGTCTCACACCACCACCAGCCCGGTACGCTAGATACAAAAACGCGCGCCTTGCCTGTTCTGACTCCGTCTGATCACTGGGTCTGTGTCTAGAACTATGGGCGTCGATATTCTTTAATATTACTTGGTAGGGTAGGATATGGACGAGATGGGTGGATTCGTACTGTAGGGAAAAAGAAAGGCTCAGAGGGAATAGACGGGACAACCTGGTCGTTCGCAATCCACCGTCCCGGAACGGCCTCCCCGCGGTCGTGGACCTTGTCCCCTCGCCGACCAGGTACAAGTACAGCCGTTCCAAGATAGGAGAGTCGAGAAGTTTCGAATCCGTATTGCGCAATACCTGGCTAGTAACCGCCGGATGTCCCAATGCGGAAATTCGAATCCCCGTTCCCTGACCTACCTACGCTACCGATGGGTTTGCTGTTCACTAGGTACCGTGCCTTTGCGCGCCGGCGCGGGGATTGATCTCCGTCTACGAGATCAGGCAGATTAGACCAGTTACATCTCTGGTGTTTTACATACGATGGCGGCCCTTCACTCAGCCTGCACTAATGTACGTGCTTGCAAGGCCGTTAACCAGGGGCATGATAACCTACCTAGATTGGTATTCCGTAGGAACGAGCCGAGGGAGTGGTTTCGTCGTCTACCCTACCTACCGAACCTGGGTTAGGTAGTCTCTGGACTTCCTTGCCGCGGCTGTGTACAGATCCTCATACAGATCTAAACTACCTAGGTAGGTAGGTAAGGGAAGAGGAGAGAAAAAATACCGCGTCTGTTGTACGGGATATCAGATGAAACGTTGTAGGCGGAGGATCCAAAACCTCGGATCTGGAGCGTCAGGGGTTTTGGGGTTCCGAGCCCGAGGTGTCGGTACTGATGTGAGTACAGGTACGGGATACAAAGGATCAACGGCTCCTCATAGCGTACCCAGGAAATTCGTCTTCACATGTGAAGTTCCGGTCCCAAGGGCCCGGTATTGGGACGAAATGACTAGCTGGATACTGTTCCTGCATGCCCAGAGTCCAAGGAGCCGGACTTTTATGCGCCTGTGTGATACACGTGTGCTCAGCAAGGCCCCTGAGACGGAAGACACGAGGGTCACAGCTGGAAAGCTTCATGGTAGGGAGTCCCGGTCCCAAGAGAGTCGGTCTGACTAGCTGGATACCGTTCCTGCATGCCCAGAACCTAAGGAGCCGCACTTTTATGCGCTCGAAGCACAGTCCCTCGATGAGATGAAAAAAGAACAGGGTCACATATGTGTGTATATGGTGCCCGACCCTAAGGGTTTGGGATTCATGTAAATGACTGACTAGCTAGATGCTGTTTCTGCATAATGCAGAGCCGCATTCATGCTCCCGTGCCTGGAGGTGTGTATGTAGGTGTGTACCGTGACCTGTGCATGATACGGCCCCTCAAGACAGGTCACAGCAGGGGTCCTTCAGGGTCCTCTGTGGACCTAGTTCCTGTTCCAAGACGTCGATTTGGTACTTACCTATGAATAGTTGAGGCTCTACCCCTCCTGCGTAGTCAACAGCCCAAGGAACCGACTTGTGCTCGCTCCTATGTCTTCCTATTTTGGGCACAACGGAGCCCCTCAAGACAGACCGGATCAGTGTCACGGCAAGACTGGATTCTAGAACATGATCACCAGATACCTACCTAGGAAATGCCTCATTGTCGAGTCAGAGTTCATCCGCGGTAGGTATTGAGAAGTGGTTCTAGATGGGTGAACAGTAAGGGGGCTCGCTCCCTGCCCTTCAGACGAGACGGTCGTCGTACAAGGAATCAGGGTCCAGATACTCGGTGTCACCAAGCCTAAGGACTATCCCTATTGAATACCAAACCACATCGTCGAGTTAATACTAGTGACTTTAGTATTGACAAGTTCCTCAATCTGAGCCCCAACAGTAAGTGGTAGAAACCCTATGTGGCTTTCTACACCCGTCAGATGAGACTGTAGTACAGAAACTCAGGTCGCCAAGTCAAGCCAAGCCAAGCCAAGAGAGATACGGAGGGAAAACCCCATCGTGAGTGAGAACCTTGTTTCGGTAGTCTCGATGAGAGCCTCAATTTGAACAGTAAGTGGATAGAATCCACATATGGTGTTCCGTCAGATGAGGATGTAGTACAAGAGTTCAGGGTCCTTCCGCGAAGCCAAGCCAAGCCAAGTCAAGCCAAGAGAGATATTGGGAGAAACCTCATCGTCGGGTTGAAGTCGTAACGAAAGCCCCAAGCGCACGAGAACAGTAAGTAGGTGAAACCATAACCGCGCCCGCCAGCCTGTCGGATGCGAGACCTGTCGTACAGAAATCTAGGCCTTCTGAGACGCACGTTATCATCTTGCTCAAGCAACATATCGGGACAAAAGCTCATCGTGGAGGGAGTATGTCGTAGTCTTGACAAGTGCCTCAATTTGAACCAAACAGTAAGTATGTCGGTAGAAGCCAGACTGTCAGGCGAGATGGATATCGTAGTCCAGGTCGCTGCCGTGAGATGAAGTACAACACCCAAGGCCATGCCCACAGGAGATAGCTAGGTAGCTAAGACGAAAACCTCATCGTCAACTCCTACCCCTGTCTCCGTAGTATCAATTATAACCTCACTATCTACTTGAACAGTATGTTAGAAATCACAGTTACGTCCACCAGCCTGTCAGAAGATAGGCATCGTATTACAACAGTCCAGGTCTCTGCCATCCGACGAGAGTCGTAGTACAGCAATTCAGGGTCCTCCCGCCAAGCTTAAGGGCAACATCTAGACGAAACCTCATCGTCAAGTCATACACTCATCCTCATGTGTTAACAATAGCCTCGGAGTTGATTTGAACAGTAAGTACATTGGTGAAATCATGCTCCTAAGACGCAATCGCAGTACAAGGACTCAGGTCTAGATACTCGAAGCCCAAGGGAGAGATATATGTCTAGACAAAACCTCATCGTCGAGCATATTACCACTGAGAAATACCTCAGTCTGAACTAAACAGTAAGTCGGTAGAAGCCACACTCATAGACTCTATCTAGCCTTTAAGACAGGAAAGTCGTCGTGAGAGATCTGTCGTGCAACCATTCAGGGTCCTCTGCCAAACCAAACCTAAGACAAATCCACATCGTCAGGTCAGTAGCTATTAGCCACACTTCCAGTCCCTAATGTCAACACAAATGAGCCGTCGCACAACAGTTTAGGTCGGTGTCGCCATGCCCGAGCCTTATAGACATGTTTCAGAGCGTACTTGCTGACTGACATGTTTGTAGTAAGTGAGTTGAAGCAACCTGAGTGAGTTGACAGAGGGGGTAGGGAGGTCAGTAGATAGGGAGGTAACCTAGGAATCAAAAAGTAGGTAGGTCGTGCAATGTAGTTGAAACAGACGTGGCGCCGTCGCACAGGCAGCCTGATGATCGGAGGTATAATACAACATCGCAACGAGAGACGGAGGAGAGCAGAGTAGAACGTATATTAGGTAAATAACTTGGATGATTATATCCGAGAGAACATTAGAGTGGCATAAAACGCACACGACATCCTCCTATCTAATTCCACCTCAAACCCGCAAATCCCACCCATCAAGCCCTGGTCTTAGAAGCAACAACACAAAGGACCTCCTTGGCATCTCCATGAGCATAACCTGTCAGTCCCCTCGTCCCACGTTCCACATCCACCACATCGCATACCTACCTACCAATCCCAACTCCCATAATCAATCTATCAGTAAGCGCGGCTGACTGTCCTACACCAGCTATAAGTTAAGACCACGGTGTATCCGCAGGAGCCGGTATATATCGAAAGAACAGACAAAGTAGAAATGGAGGCAAAGATCAGCGTAGGCGTTGTCATACGTGGTTGTCACCTCCCCACCAAGACAAATCGTGAAGCCCAAGACTTTGCGTGAAAATCCGGCCCGTTCGACTGGGCGGACAAAGATATCAGGGTGCCTTACGTTCGTCGATAACATAGACAGGCAGATAGAAATTGCCCCTGGGATAGTGTAGCTCGTATATCAATCAGCCTTTAGAGCTTCTGACAATATCGAATCCAGGGGCCCATCCAACCACATCAAGAGAATGCATCACCACGCGATTTCATGGACCATAATAGCATACTCATGCATCTATTTCATGGTAACAGCTAGACGTACATGCAACTTAAAGCCTGCAGAAACCCGCTAGTTGCCTTCGTTTGAAATATTCCCCTTCTCGGTCTGACTGAAGCTAGTAACGATGATACGACTTTCTTTCGTCCAGCACGAGCACTCGTAGACGACGGCTATACCACTACAACGGTTCACATTTCGGTATCGAATCCACCACGGACTGGATGGACACAAGCGACCCCGGGCCACCATCCTCTCGCAAGAAGTCCAGTAAAACGCTGGTTTGTCCGTACAGATCCTCCAATGCCGACCGTGACGACTTCCCTAGAGAGGCTGTATTGTATTGTTAGAGACGAGAATAGGGTTGTATGCCGGGAAGCAAAACTCACAGAGAATTGCCGAATTCAACTCTTCAGCAACTGATATTCTCCCCCTTTTGTCCAGCAAATGCGCCACTTCTTTGGCTTCGAGCGGATTCGAGTAAGCGAGCGAAGCAAATATATCATTGAGTCTCTTCTCAAAGTCTCCTTTTGAGCAATCCCTAAACTCGGCTCGCAGATACTGACCGAATCGTATCGTATCCCGCAACAGCGTATCTGGGTCGGTTGAAGCATCCGTCATATCGTCCTCCATGTCATCCTCCGAGTCATTGTCGTCGACATCCATCTCATTAGGATGGAAACTGTCTTCGCGCGAATGACCATTGCTCTTCTTGCCGTCGCCACTGGTACTATTATGCTCTGCGGCCTTTCGCACCATCTCGATGAACTTCCTACAATTGAGTTCGAAACGAACCTGTAGATTGTCGTCAAGCACGTTTGGATAGAGCTGGTTCGTGAGTTTCAGTGCCTTATCAATGTCACCCTCGAGGATCGCCCTCCGTATTCCTGATTCCTAGTCAGCAAGTTGTACATTGCGCCCAACCAAGAGCATGGACATACGATGTCTTTGACGGGCATCCTCATCATCATTAACGCTTATGTCAACTACAGACACGTTCGTGTCCGTTCTCAGCACTTGTTGCTCGGCATATATCTCCTGCGCGAATTCTTGGGCCGTTTCGACATAGCCGTCGTGCTGCAGAAATTGTAAAACCTGAGTCCTGTCAGCGATTCGCTGCTGCAACTCTACTCTTAAAGGACACTAGAGAAACAAACCAGCTGCTGAATTAATTCTGTCTCCTTCAGAGGTGGCACGAGCCTTTCGACACTGCAATCGTAAGCATCAGGTTGTGGGTTTGGAGATTCGTCTTCGTACCTCGTCTTCGAAATAGCTTGCATCACTGCCTTTTGTTCCGTCTATACAGCTCAAACGTCAGTCATGCGCGCCCGCATAATACCGGTTTATCAGGACATCGTAAAGCAAAGCAGACACCGTCTGAGACGAATGAACCGTTTGTTTCCGTACCTCTATGAAATCGTCTATGTTAAAGACGAAGGGGCTTTGGCCAAAGTTCACCCGGACAACCTCGCCAGCTTTTTTCATACCCACGGCCGGATATAACTGGCCCTTCACATCACGAAACGCGAGTCCTATGTGCACGGTTAGCCAAGCCAGCTCTATGGAAGTCACTGGGCAGGATGAGAAGGAGGCCAACCTAAATTCCGTCCGTTTTTCGTGAAGAAGACTTGGCCAGTACGGAAGTTAACCCCACATCCTACCACGTCGTCGGCACCGAACAACGTGTCCGCGTACTTCTTGCCAACATTCCCACCATTGTAAATTTCGCCATCGTCACCATGAAAGCCCCACGATTCGGGTTCCCATCCTGGCGCCCGAGACAGTGACACGTTCTTCCCGACAAAACCGACGCATACGGTGACACTGTGTATTATACCAAGTAAGCTGGTTGCAACACCACGTTAGTAGGATTTTAGGGGTAACTGCGTACTCTTCTCTTCTCTTCGAGGTAGAGGTAATTGCTACTTCGAAGTAGTAGATACCGGCTTGGGATGGCATATAGTGATCAGCGCGTACCGTACAAGTCTCGTAATCTTGTTCTCTGGTCGTCCGCAATGCCGAGTTATATTTCACCTCCAACCCGTTCGCCGAAAGTTCTAAGGCGGTTGCTTTATGACTCTTATCCCAGCGCGTCGGCAAGAGTGGAAGGGCCGGAGCAGAGTCGCACCTTGGATTCCGCTCAACGAGATCGAAAGTGATGCCTAGGTGGGAAGCCGGTGCTGTGCCGCCTAACGGTCCCTCTGGGATGGGAACGATATCACCCGCTTGTTGGCGCAGAATTTTCTGTGCCTGCTTTTCTCTATGGGCTTCCTCCAACTTCGTTATGTAGGTTGAACCCCTGAGATACGATGGGGTAAAGAAGCTCGTGTTTTCCTGTTCTGTCAACCACCCCCTGCTGTCGGCTGGATTTCTTTCAAATGCTCGAGACATGGAAGGGAATTGCATAACGCGAGACACTGGGAGCGTGCCAAGATCGGGGCTGCGATCATCGCGATCCGGTGCAGTATTCCGCAGGGACTGGGAGTATAATTCGGACATCGGCTCGCTCTGGGGATGGAGATACGATAGGCGGCTGGTCCGTAGAGAGGCGGGGCCGAGGGCTAGAGTATTAGAACCCGACACTACGGAAGCGTGGGAAGAGCCCGCTCTCGGCATGAAGGGGGCATGGAATGGCCCGTCCGAGTCCGTTCCCGAAGCGCCGTGTGGGAAAGGGTTCGACATGACAGGATGATGTTCAGGACGACCGAGCAGTCAATCGATGACGAGCTGTGGCCACCTCGGGTAATTCGGAGTAGATCGTGGGGCGTTCGGATGGGGAGAGGAGGAAATCAATAATACGTCGATGTGCGTAACTGCCTGCCAGCGACGTTTGCGCGTGTGTGTGGTTTCGCAGGTGCCTGACAAGGCACATCGATCGAATGTTATAATGCTAAGCGCTCGTGCTCGTGCTCGTAGGTATTATTAGACCGGCCGGCTCCATCAACAAGCTGCCTCCCACTGACAGCAGATACGAAACAACAGCAGACGCAGCAACAATATCAATCAGCGCCTATCTAGGCGGGGTATTCAAGACGAGAATATGAAGGAGAGAAAACATGCACGTGCATTCGCAGGTATGCTGATTACTTTACGGCGTGTAGACGGTTTGAGGAATCAATATGCCGTAGGCGTTGGGAGGATGGGCCAGAAGGTAGCGTGCCGACCAGGTATGAATGGGTTCTGGGTGATGGGCTACGGGCTTCTGGGGGAGGAGGGAGGAGTGATGTCGTGATTACCTCTTGCTTAACTACAGTACGTACATATACCTGTGTCGTACATAACTTTATCGAGCGATTCAGGTATCTTGATACTTTAGCTTAAGTGGGTGCCGTGGCTACGCCAAAGGTACTCACACAAAGCAGCGGGGTCACTCAACCACTCCGGCCGGGGTCGTTTTCGGGATGGGTTAGTTAACTATCCAGCATTGCCCCTCTCGTGAGTCTCATTCAGCACCCCAAGATGTGGCTTCCCGTGGCTTCCCGTGGCGTGCCTATGGCATATTCCGTACATATCTCTTTCCGATTCCGGCTGACCATTCAGTTTGAGATGTTGGTACGAAGTTTAAAACGGACTCTTCCGTATTCCGTATGCGTAAAACTCCCCCGTGCTTACCGTTATCGAAGTCGCATGTGGAAAGAGCACGCTCATTCTTGAAGTCTATCACTTTGGCAACTGCTCGAAATGACCAAGAATCGTCATCAAGACCGTTGTAATTGTAACTCTTTCCGATCGAGACTGCCCAGATAATACCTTCGCAATGGCCGTCTGTCATGGTGTCCGCGGGTAATAGCGTTGAGCTGGCCTTCTTCGCACCGCGGCGCGCCCGAAGCTCCTATTTTTGAATATCTTCAAATTCAAAGGGGGCCTTGATGTGTGAGAACTAGCCTGGTTCTCGCCGTCTTATTCGTGAGAAGGTTGCTGTTCGGGCGGGGGCAATCGAACCTCGTGGGCGTCCTTGACTCATACAAACAGGGGGGGAAATCGGGATACGATCACTCGAGACCGGTGGTGATAACCTATAAGGTGATGCCATTAAGGTATCCGTCCACGGAAAGAGCCCTCGGTAGAATCGAGACCTGCAAATTCAGGAGTGATATCTTCCGTGCAAAATGTCTACGGGAAAGCAGACACTTTTAAAGCCTTGGCTATGGGGTCCGGGATCGGTTGAATCGTGGATCTCATCAGCCACATTTGGGGTCGTCCTCGGCCAAACAAGATCACGTGGTGGAGTTGATGGACAATAAAGAGGGGTTTGCTAGGGAACGTTCTCGATAAGTATTCCTACCTCGACTCAAGTTTTGGGAAAACATTGGAAACAAGGAATCGTGTCACGCATTGGGTCGAAACTTCAAGTACCTGTCGATACCTTTGAGTGAAGGCGCCGTTAACCGCCGGTAAGGAAGCTCCGGGGGAACTCACACCTCGGTATATCAGAGCACTTGCTTGTGGGTAGGTAGTCGTAGATACTTGATAAAGAGAAGCTTCATTTTTCTCTTCTAATCGTGGTAGGAACAGGCACTCATACATCTCACGGAATCCATTCGCCACTGTATTTAGGTTCGATGTTACCTACTGTATCGCGATGACCTTACGCACGTACCGTACGTATTTCAACAATTCACAGAGTTGGATACTGTAAGACACGGTCGCGGTTCACCGGGTGACCACTGTGCTGAACTTGACGGGTGGAGATCCATCGCCCGAGTTTGAAGTTGGGAAATTCCACGCTGGATGCAGTCGTGCCGTCATGGAAAAAGCAATTATACATGTTGAATATTTTTGACATTTCTAATATTGTAACATGTTATATGGAGTTTGAAGCGTTGTATTCGAATCGTCCAAGCCATCTACTTGCGTACAGTAATTGATGCGATAGGGAAGACTTACTATTCGCTTCATCGTTCAGATGGGGCCAAAGAAGGGGAGATAGAGGAACCGGAACTCAAGTCACCAGACGGCAGATTCGAGACAACTTACTCAAATGCTATTTATGCTCCCTCATTCACATGAAACAAAATGCCGATAAATGTGGCTTTCTATGTACCTGTACAAGTTTGTCCCATGCGTCTAATTTTTCTTTACGCCCTCGGAGAGTACCGGGGAGAATAGGACTACGACAAAGGGAACAGGTAGAATTATAGGCATCCAAGTTCACTGTCAGATCCGGCCTTCAGGGAACCGGCCACGAGGTGGGGGAGAGCAATCATGAAGCCTCTCATCTCATGACTCAACTACGGGTATCAGAGAATCGTGAACGAAAATAGGTAAAGGCATTGACGATTGATTTGTTTGTTATAAGGGCCTCGCTGCTCGCCCATTGCTGGACCCCTATTATCCGTCAAGCCACGAGTTGCAAAAAGCAAACACCACCGAGCAAGCTGTACTGTACAAGACTACGTATGCGTCTACTCTACGGACACTTGAGCTTTGAAGCTCCTGTAGAGACTTTAGTAAACCGGTCACATCATAGACCCTGTGCTCGCGGATGCGCGAGAATCAATTAAAACTCCAGTCCTGTTGCGTCCGACCCCGTGCCTCTCTGTTGTTAAACCCAAATGACCACCTTAACGCCATGCTTTTCCAACACCCTGGTTCCATCAACGCCCTGATTATAGGCCACCGCGACATTGCGTCGTGATCATTTGTGGATGATGGGCCGTAATGATGAGATTCGTGAAAAAAGTGCCCTATGCGTTATTGACGACGGGTGGGGGCGCAGGCGCAGGCGCAGGCGCAGGCGAGCTGGCTCGAACACTGGGAGGGATGCTTTGTGGCTCGACTCCCAGGTTGCTGGTGCTGTTATTATCACTCTTGAGTGGGAGGCTTTCCTTGTTCTCCTTGTTGCTACCCTCCGCAGAAGTCGTGGTCTCTTGGGTGACAACTTCTGGCTTGGCCTTTGGCGGGGCAGTCCAGCGTGGGATCTCCCATGTGACACCAGTGAATGACTTCAGCTTGAATCCGCCCTTGGTCCATCTACGACAAGGTGTGCCCGATCGGTCGAGAGCACGAAGACCAGCGTTGATGGCTCCTTGGTTAGCCTTGGGACCAAGCTTGTGGTAAGCTCCGGCGCGTCCACTTGGGTCAATGGTGCCATCATCCCTGAGAAGCACAGTTAGCAACTACTAGCAGTAGATGGTAAAATAACATTGGGGAATATAGGAAAGAAACCAAGTCGTCGCTGGGGCGAAGACAGCCAGGAAACTTTTGTTTTGGGGTTAACACATACAGTCTAGCCTTCTTTTTGGGACCAGGCTTGCCCCGAATCTTCGCGGTCGGGTCATTGCCATTCGCTGCCGCTGCAGTCCGCTTTACACCCTTCTTCTTCGGGTTCTCAGATGGGGGCCCCATCGATGTCTGTGAAGATGTACCATTCATAGCTGGCGTGTCAGGAGCTGATGCGGAGGCATTCTCGTCCTGCGATGCTGCAGCTGCTGGGGTTTCGCTTAGGGGGACTGGCGAAGAAATGGCAGACTCCTTCGTCGGCGATTGCTCCTTGGTAGGCGACTGAACGTTCTCCTTCTCCTTTTCCTTCTTCCAAGTCGGGTCGAGAATCTTGCGGAGTCGGTCGGGAGGCACTCGCAGTGTGTAGACGGCGGACGCTTTGCCGGTCGACTTTCGCCGATCCTTCTCCTTGCTGGGAGCCGAAGCCTTGAGTGTGGTAGGCATCGTGAATGCTCTAGCCTGTTGTGGTTGATGATACGATGCTATATCAACTGTGCCTTGTTCAGGTGAAGTGCTCCGTATATCGAAGACGGGAGGGTGATGGCCCGGATGCAGAACTGTAGGCAGACTTAGGTGCACTCCGTGAAGTGAGCAAAAGGAAGTGTGTGTTTAGTCGGATGAGACAAAATTGCGAGGGTGATCCACTCGATTTGATTTGATTCTACCTTGCTAAGCACTCAGGGTGCTGTTTGCTGGTTAGCGAATCGTGGTCAGCCGGGGTGGGCTGGTGCAATGTATTCCGTGGGCACAGTACAATTGGCCGTGCTGTCTGGCTGGGTGGTGCACTGCAGTTGCTGCGTTGCTGAGCTGCTGAGGTGCTCCGTTGCGACTCGGCAGCAATGCGGCAGTGGCAGTGATGCTCGCGAATCCTGGTACGGGACGGAACACGGGGACGATGGTGGCAATCCCAAGTCTCTCGCACTACGACTAGGCAGGGCGACAGACGACAGACAGACCGATGATGGACTGACAGACAGACCCAGGTGCAGACGGGTTAAGCGTGGTGGTGATGTTGGCAGGGCGCTGACGATTAATGGTTATGCAAGGCAGAGATGGTTGTGTGCATGTCAACGACGTCGATTGTCATGGTGGTGATGATGATTTGGCAAAGGGAAGAAGGTGATGCTGATGGATGGCAGAGTGATTTATTATTATGGGGGCGGCCATTGTTGCCCTTTGGTTAAAAGTTTGGGGCTTTGGTCTCATTTTGCTCTCGGTTTGGCGGCAGCGCACAATAGACGGGATGTGCTCGCTCATGCTTTTTGGGCTGCGCTGCTGAAGGAAATTTGTGAGGAGCCCAGAGCCAAAAGCCAGGCTGTCTCCGTCACCTTTCGCGAAAAAAGAGTGGTGCATGTGTGTAAGAGGGAGAGATGACAGACTCAACATGGCCCCTGCACCCCTGCCGCTTCCTGGGCGTTAGCCGCAAACGGCCTAGTGCAGCGACTGAAGCCCGCCGTGATTGGCCAGACGGTCTGAATAATCACGTGCGTCGTGTACGTATCTGTGGAGCCGCTGGTGTCCGGGTACAAGTCGATACCAAGACAGCTGCGCAGCTTTACCTGCCTACCTCGGTAGCGCTCGAGTATCCAGCAGTTAAGTACGTACATTAGGTATCCACGCTATTTTACAGTAGGAAACTCGCCTGGCAGGTACATAATGTACGGAATAGGTACATTACGTGCCTGCTACGCGTGACGAGTGCAGGAGTGAGTTACCCTATGGGGTTAGTCGGGCATGGTGCCATACCCTATCGAGACGATTAACGCGTATCATACACTACCTAGGTAGGTATAGCTCACCAATTATTGCCCGTAGGAATCGGAGTTGCATTCCAGTTCCTCCTTTCTCCTCTCGCCCTTCTTCTCCTCCTCCTCCCAACTGCCCATATCCAACTCATCCTTCAGCCACGTTTCTCTCTCTCGCTGTGCTCCAGCTGTGTGTACATGACTGAATACTCCGCACTTCTCTCTCAACATTGCTATCGCCAGACACGGATTCAATTCATTTTTTTTTAGATTCGCCATTGCAGAAATGAGACATGTTATTACCGTACCGGTATCTTTACGGAATGCCTCCTGATGTGCAGTTGCCAGACTAACCGCCCCAACCTCTGCTCACACTATTGTCATCCTTACGCGCGACCCAACCCCTTGTACTAGACTCGCTGTGATGCTCGAAACTCCGCACATATTGAAGCTGCATCCATTATAGGTATATGTGTGCATGGAGTGCCTACGTTATGTTGTTGTAGGTATGTACGAGTACCTATTCCGTGCGAGGAGGCAATGCCTATTTGCTTGGAATCGCCGGGCCCTCCGCCCTGGTCGCAGCCCTTGACGGGCTGATAATAAGGGTTTACCCAAACGAGATGGATCAAAATAGAGAAGCGAACACGAATCATGACCCCCAGGCTATGTAGCAAATACACTACCACTACGGATTACACAAATAGTGTCACGTCACAGTCTGATGATAGCAAACTCCATCTTCCCATTCCTTTCCAGCGCGCTGTACACTTCAGTACCGGTACCAGAGACACTACCCATGTAAGTCGGTGCACTACCTACGGATTACTATATCTTCTATTCATGGGCACTAACCTCCCAACAGGCAACACGGCACTGCTGATAGCATCTTATTCTTTCGGTACATGTACGCGCTGCGTTGCATCACCGCCTTTTACGTCGAACAGTTGTCCAACAGAGAAACGCGCGATGGTCTGCGAGGCCTTCTCTCCCGTGACGGGGCGGTCAGGCTTGAGTCAGGCATGATCAGACTTGGATTTGTAGAGTAAGTACGTCGTCACATTGGCGCGTCAGATCCATCAATGATCCGCCGTTGGGGATCGCAGACAACTGCACCTGATGATCTGGAACTCAGAATAACCGAGCCCGCGCGACTTTCATAAGTGATGATTCAAACCTGTCTTCAGTGCCGCCGGAGATCATCCTCCACCTTTCCAAGTCTAGATGACTTCAACGCCGTTCTATTATTGCATCCCTCTCGGACCGAGGCTTTGCAACCACATCGCGACAGATTTGAAGACTCGAATCGCACGCCACTAAAGCAAATAATGTGTGTTTGGCAACCATCTCAAACCGTCAAGTCTGCTCATGTTGAAGATGGTGACTGTCCTTCCAAAGGTTCCAAATGACGCAGCGCATTCTTTAGCTAACTGACTTGGCTCGAAGCTTGCTTTCGTGGTATACTTATATCATAAGGGATGATTTACTGCGACTTCGTCAGCTGAGCATAGCGGACACTGCTTTCATGACGTGTGGCTCCATATGAAGTATGGAATACTCCAGGGGCTACTCGGGTATTATATGTTCATGTCGAAACTCAGCTACCCCTATGAGTCTTATTACAACTGGAACGTATCGGGCGAGCTTCGTTCCAAGGACTCTCGCTTACCACATTGGACTCACAAGATCCCACTGACTGTGATAGTACTGACTGCGATCGGGCAAGCCTCGACCGGCTTGCCAGACTGTGTTTGTTCGATGAATACCCGACGCCCTGCTATCTTTGTCTACGCCCGTGCTTATTACTGGCGATGGCTCCATGAAGCTTCATCCTAGAACTCATCACGCTACCCGTCGATATATAAAGGTTACGGTACTATGTAATCTATATGATTCTTCGATCATGTATCTCTCCCGGCTATTCCGAATCACAATCGCGAAAGTGATATTCAGTGTATGCGAGGGGCATTATCGCCTGGGCTCCCTCATTTATCGACTCCTATGACAGAACTGGATCGACTTGGTTGCTTAGGAAATGCAGAATACGAAGCACGACCACGGGCTAAGAATGACTTGAGCGGTGTCTTCGTCTGGCTCTATAGGGGCCGATTGGGGGAAATATGAGTTGTGGATGCAAGCGACTAATCGTTGAGACGTGCTGCTCAGAAAGAACGAAAAGGGGCCTACTTTGGTGACAGCGGATATCAAATGCGCAACGTTCGAAGCAATGGATGATGCCTAACTCGAATTCACGGCGCAGATGCAGTCACCCATCTTTCGATTGCCCCTGTTCGGAAATCCGAAAATCATTTTAATTCAGCATTGCATAGGCACTTTATCAGCAACATTCTTACAGGAGAGGTCAATGTCTAAAGACGCGGCTAGCGGAATCGCAAGGCAAATGTCCGGCATCACCCCTAAGCCTGGTTTTCTCATCCAAGGTCGCTCGGTTTCGAAAACATTGAGTTTCATTCCGTACTGTCGTTGCTAGTTTCTCGCTCACTAGATCTAATATTCCGTACGGGCGACACATCTGATATGGCATCAGAGACGACCTCAGCTAGCACTTGAGAATCACAGTGATGGGAGAACGTATCTTGCTATCGCAGGGTAGCATTTTGACGTGCCGGTCAAGCCCAACATAGTCTCCATCTCCAACGCCAGGCAACCATACGGCTATCCACCCGCCGCATGGGTATGAAAGAGTCTCCTTCCCTCTTTCTAGTAGTTCTGGCACCACATCGAGACCGATATCCACTGTCAATATCACTGTTACCGTATCCACTTGGGCCAACCATTCGACTTTACGACCGGCAAT
The DNA here is from genome assembly GCA_028637685.1 of Xylariaceae sp. X3-2. Taxonomy (NCBI): domain Eukaryota; kingdom Fungi; phylum Ascomycota; class Sordariomycetes; order Xylariales; family Xylariaceae; species Xylariaceae sp. X3-2. Next base: position 308,006 of record JAJFDI010000018.1, read on the forward strand.
GCACCCGTGATGCGCCCGATTTAGATAGTAATCCGACGCCTCACGACCCTTTAGTTACGAACGAACATGTCAAACGAAACGCAAGAGAAATATGGGCTGGGTCGTAGCACCAATGGCTTCACTTAATCGTCAACTGCTTGAATCCCTACGATACCTACATTGGTCGTTACCGAGACTTGATTTATCGTCTCCTCGCCCGCATCAACGACGTCATCTTGGAACAGTAATAACCCGTACTTCCGAACCTGCGCATGTCCCCAAATGTCAACATGGGGACCTGTCCCGCGCCTTAACATGCGTTATCATGCCAGATGTTGAGGGGACGCAACCCATGAACCCCGATGAATCTTTCTAAAGCTGTAATTCAGATTTCGACTGATATCGCATCGCCGTATCTACTGTCAATATTGAACTTACCATGTAAAGGGCCTTTGAAAATCACCGCGTACGGAGTCCTCCTGGACAAGCACAGCGGTGTTTTAGACCTAGAGAGAAGAATTACCCAAACGCTCCGTCATACACTATGCTATTGACGATTTCGATGGACTGCCAATGGATGAGGGCATTCACTGAGGGCAACGATGGTGTTCGCGCTTGAACCTTGTCTTTGTCCGTCCGTGGGATCTTCCCGGGAGCCGCTCGGCGCCGGACTGGGTCTGATTAGCGAGTAGGCCAAGCCCGCGGTATACGAGTAGCAGATAGCAAGACATCCAAGTAAGCGGAAGGTTCGTGCTAGCGAATCAGGATCCAGGTTACTACGGTTTTGTTCGTTATCAAGGAGCCGCGCAACGGTGTCCCGCCCCCTGGAGGTGAGGGTGGGGGGGATAAGCTCACGTGCCCCCAGCGTGGCCGGAATCGTTCCGGCCAGCATCGGCCATATCGGGTTGGAAGCGGCCAATGTGGGTCCTCGTGATGAAAGCCATTACTGATCATTACCTACTCGTTATTCATTCAACCTCTCGCGACGAAAGGCCCTGGATTCTGACAATAGTAATAATAAAGGTGGCACGGGAGAGGTCACACTCACCTGCCGGTTCGATGAGCTCCCAAGAATAGCTTTTTCCCCAGACTTTGGTATCCCCTATTCGCTCCCGCTACCCATCGTATGCACCCCGGTCGCTCGTGCGTCAAGCATGGGAAAGGCTTCGTTTGGTGACTGGCTGGACGAGACGACGCTGGCTGTCTATCTTGCATGAATATATCGATGGATCTGGCAATCTGTGCGGTCCTGAATGGGCAGCAAGAATTATTCGCTCCCGGTTGCTGCAATAGGCAGGCACCTCGCCGGCCCGACGATTCCCAATAGCGCTGGATGAGGCCGGAACTGATTCCGGCCACGACGTGTATCTGTGAAAATTTTGGCGGAGGTGCCACCGATGGAAAATTACTCCTCAAATTTGTGTTGAACTGATAACGCTGGATGAGGCCGGAACAGTTCCGGCCACGAGGTATATCAGCGAAAATTTTGGCGGAGTGCCACAGATGGAAACTTCCTCCTCAATTCTTCAGACATCCCCGGGTCAGAACACATCGCCCCCCCATTCTCCCCATCTCGATCTCCCGCAACCACCCACTTGACCAACACTTCTTCAAATTCCCTTCTCCCACCTGTCATCATGTTCATCCCCAACACCACCTTTGAGGTCCTTGAGGACGCAAAGCCCCATGACACCTCCCTACCCGCCTTCATGGTGTCGACCACCCGTGGTTTCTTGCCGCGGATGGACCCCGTCGTCACTCTCCCCCCTGAGTTCGCTGCCGTCGAGGACTTGCTCCAGAGAATGCCCGTCCTGACCAAGGCGGGTGAGCCTGGTTTGCTCGCCACCGGCAAGCTCGGTGACGAGGTGCAGAGTCTGCCCGACCTGTCTCTAGAGATGGAGAAGTACCGGGAAGACCTCCCCATGATGAACGCCCTGTACCGTGACTACTCCTTCCTTGCTTCGGCATACCTCCTAGAGCCTTGCCACTTGCGGTTCATGAAGGGCGAGCCCTACGGCCTCGGCCGGTCTGTTCTGCCCCTTCAGCTGTCTCGTCCCATTGCCCGATGCGCCGAGCTGTAAGTCATTCATCACATCTTACACTAATAAAAGGAAGACATCATTGACCACTTCGATCCCAGTGCTGGCTTCAAGCCATTCATGGAGTACGCCGGCTCGTACGCTCTTTTCAACTACCTCCTTGCCGACCCTGCCCAGGGCCTTGAATACGACAACGTGCACCTCATCCGCGCTTTCGAGCACGGACTCGACCCTCTGTCCTCGGAAGCCGGCTTCGTCAAGGTACACATTGACATGGTCCGGAACACCGGCCCCTTGGTCGCCGGTGCCATGTCGGCCTTGTCGGCCCTCGCTGACAAAAGCAGCGCCGACCGTGTCGCGCAGCGAAAGAACTTCAACCAGGGTCTTCAGACCATCCTGGGTGCTCTGCAAAAGATTAACACCGTCATGGAGACCATGTGGGGAAAGTCGAAGCCGCGCTCCTACACCAGCTTCCGGACTTTCATCTTCGGTATCACTTCGCAGTCTATGTTCCCTGATGGCGGTAAGTACAATCAATCCCTCGTCGCTTACTTATACCAATTGAGGATACCTTACTTAAAGGTATCTCAATTGAAGAGAGTCAATCCGTTTACTGACTGTGTTTTTTCTTCTAGTGGTCTATGAGGGTCTCAATGACGGCAAGCCGTTGAGCTTCCGGGGCGAAAGCGGCGCTAACGACTCCATCATCCCGCTTATGGACAACCTCCTGCAAATCACGATGCCGGACACCCCGCTCACGGAGATCCTCAAGGACTTCCGAAGCTACCGGCCCAGCAACCACCGCCAGTTCCTCGTCGAGGTCAAGAACTGCGCCGACTCGCTGTCGACCAAGGAGTTCGCGCTCGGCCTTGCGCCCCAGCACGCCGCCAAGACGGCCGAGGAGACGGAGCTACTCCTCGAGTCGCGCTCCCTCTGGATCCAGCTGCTCGACCAGGTCCGCGACTTCCGCTGGCGCCACTGGTGCTTCGCGCGTGAGTACATCCTCAAGCAGACGTCGCACCCGACGGCGACGGGTGGCTCGCCCATTGTCACTTGGTTGCCCAACCAGTTGGCGGCGGTGCTGGAGGAGATGGTGGGCATCTATGACAGTGTGGGAGGACAGAGCGGCGCTGGTGCTCTGGACGAGAAGTGCCGAGACATCATGGACCTCGTGCACCGACAGCGTGACACGTTGCGCAAGGAGGTTGACAAGTACTGCCAGGAGCGCGGTGTTGCTAAGGACCACTGAGTTGTGAAGAGTAATGAACTGAAACGAACTGAAATGAATGAAAAATACCTAGCTATTCCATAGTTCGTCATGTCTGACAGACGTCGAGCAGTGTAATACCATTTGTACGAGTTGGCATACGCACCGTTTATGAATGTGATTGTGACGCTTTTCTTGACTCGAAGCATTCTTTGCGCCGTTCATGATGCATGCGTAATTATCTCTCATACGGTCGCGATGTCATAGGTCCGTCTGATACCGTTGGCTCGGATTTTCGCGCACTATCCTGATAGATGAATTCCATCCTCCAGAGAGATAGAATGAAACTAAAACGTATTTCTGTTTATCGCACGCGGAGTCGTCAGACCCCCACGATCTCTCCACGCAAGAGTCAGCTGCCCGTACCTCGACTGGTCCCTCGAGTGACACGCTAAAATGTGACGGCGAAACGGCGCCTTACGGAATCTGGCATCCATCGAACCCGATACCGGTAACTCATCAATGGAGGGCGTCGATGGTGTTTCCATTGGGTGAATCATGCCAAGGATGAGTTTCGATAAGGGCATCGTACGGTGAGTTTCCGTATTCCGGACGGAGGCCTAGATCGTACTCCCGTAACCCGGCTGGAGTCTTCCGTTCAAGTACTATGACCCCCACTCGAACATCGAAATCCCCCTCCCCCATCCTGGATTCCATCGCAATACGGCTTCTATCGGTAGGTACAATCCTCCCTTATTCCATATCGTAACTTTACCACTGATTCCCGGAGTCTGGTAACAACTCGCCAAAGTATTCCGTCGGTAGGAATCACGCCCCGTCGTGAATCACCCCCACTCTCCGCCCAACTCGGAATTGAGCTGGGGATCGTTAGTTCCACGGTCCGGCACTTCATCGACCCTGAGTCACAATCAGCGCGATAAGACTTGATTCACTGCGCTATTCGTGAACATCGCGGGGGCAAGAGCAGTGACGCAGTTACTTCTCCGGGGTGAATTGGAACTCCCCTGTATATAAGGCTTGCGCCTCCCTCCCTTCCTCAAGAGAGACAATTCAGATTTATATTCCCATTTTTTGAGCCAATTAATAAATATCTCGCTTTTTCTTCCCCTCACCTGCTAATAACCCCTCAGATCTCACGCGTTCCGGATCGCATCCTCACCACACACATCTTCGCACACACAATGAGTTCCAACACATCTGAACCCGTCAACCAGCTCAAGCCCGAAGTGGCTGCGCGCGTTGACCCTGTATATCTGGAGACCTACAACAAGTACCAAGGTAAGAGGCACAGCACTCCGGCGACACAGTCAAATGCTCACACATTACGCAGCTTCTCGCCTGAGATGCGACCAGGTGCCTTATGAGACATACAAAGACAACAAGGCACAATACAGCTTCCCTCAGCACATGGTCTGGGGACCCCGTCCCGAGGTTGCCAGCGCCACATTGTACCGCGTGCCCGTCACGCACCCCGAAGGCGAGACTGATGTCGAGGTCTACACACCCACCCAGGACGCCATAACAAGCGGCGGCCTGGCCAACGCCGAGGGCCGTCTCCCAGCCCTCATCAACTTCCACGGCGGTGGCTTCGTCATTGGTGACCTGCAGTCCGACATCCCGCTTGTGCGCCAGATCTGCCAGGGCGTGGGTTGCGTCGTTGTCAACGCCGACTACCGCACAGCCCCCGAGTTCCCTCACCCCACGCCCGTGCTGGACAGCTGGGATGTCTTGAAGTGGGTGTTCGCGAACGCTGAGAAGCTCAACATCGACCCGACCCGCATCGCAGTCAGTGGTCTCTCAGCCGGTGGTTGCATCGCGACAGTGCTTTCGCTCCTTGCCCGCGACGACCCCAGCCTGCCGCCCCTGAAGCTGCAGATCCTCATCGTGCCTCTCTTCGACGTGCGGTACGTGCCTGAGGAGGGCTCCTGCAAGGGCGGCCCCTACGAGAGTTACTTCACCAACGAGTTCGCCCCTATGCTGCCGCTCTCGCGTCTCGTCTGGTTCTACAACTACTGGATCGGCACCGGCGCCGAGCGTGAGAAGCACGCCAACGACTTCCGCGCCTCCCCCATGCTCGCTGAATCGCACGCGAACCTTGCGCCTGCGTCGATCCGCTCTGCTGAGATCGACCCCCTTGTCTCCGAGGCCAAGGTTTACCACGAGAAACTTCTCGCTGCCGGCACAAAGAGTCAAATGAAGATATATAAGGGCCAGGGCCACACTTTCCCCCAATGGGATGGTGTGAACCCCGGTTCCAAGGAGTTTGTGCAGGATTGCATCAATGATTTGAAGGATGCTTTTAAGTTGTGATTTTTTTTTGGTCGACATGAAATGAGTTAGCACGCACACATTCACACATTGTACAGTTAGATATCACACGGCGCTATGGACTAGGCTGGTCCGGTCTGTGGCATTTCACGAGAGTTAAAGATGAAGAAAGACAGAAAGACAGGAAGATAGGAAGAAAGAAAGAAAGGAACGGTTCATGAATGACTCCGAACACTTGTGCATTTGTCTTACTGAGACTATTACCTGTACATCAACAGCATTGTACAGGCCGTGTCCGTTCCTCTGTGCGTACTTCCTAGGTAGGCACAAACGAACCAGACTCACATACTAACTACTGAGTTAGTCGAAAAACGATCCCCTCTTAGAGATCGAAACCAGGCGTAGAGAAATCCCTTCATATCCTCTTACCACCCCCTTGGATGGTACCACAAGCCTCAACAAATTCCTCCCTCTCCTCTTACCATCCCCTTGGATGGCACCAGGACTTTCAATGCGACTTGCATGGCATCGAGGACGTTATGACATCTCGAACGTTGTCAGGAAAGACCGGGAGGACTTTTCCCATGATGATGTACCGTTGGTCCTCAACACTCAACATCTCACACACCTTGTGTGAAGTTTTCGTATGACTTTTGTGAGGTGTTTTTTTTGGTGTTTTTGTCGATTTTCTGATTTGTTTGTGTTGTTTTCGTTGATTTTCTGATTTGTTTGTGATTTTCGGTTTTCACTCGCCTTGCAAGCATCACCGTGAAAAGAAAAAGCAAAGGTGCAGAAAAGGAAAACAGACAGAGCGGGAAGCGAACGTGCCTATCCGAAAGACTGCAGTCGGATGAGTCACCACTGGTGAGGGTATCGGTATCACCATCAGTTGCGAGAAGGGGGAAGAAAAAAACAAGAACAAGAACAAACGTGCCCATCATCTGAAAGACTGCAACCAGATGGTCCCTTATCGGGTATAAATGTACCCCTTTAACGCCGGGGGCCGTGGCTCGTCATCCCGACGACCTCAGCTCACCTCCCCGCCAACGCCTCAGTACCCCCTAAAGCAAGAGCGTCACTCATTGCAACAAAGACATGACAATTATTCGCCTTTGCGTTGTCGCTTGCGCAACCGCCTCGGGCTCAGCTCGGGGCTTGCAGGTCTCGACGTTTTCAATGTTGCTGTCGATGCCGCAGATGGAGAAGCTGGGGCTTCTGGAGTTGGGCGGCGGGTGGGGAGGGGCCGCCTCGCGCGGGGCTGGGCCGAAGAGCTCCCGGTACGTTGTGCCGCAGATGGAGAAGCCGGGGCTTCTGGGGTTGGGCGGCGGGTGGGGAGGGGCCGCCTCGCGCGGGGCTGGGCCGACGAGCTTCCGGTACGTTGTGCCGCAGATGGAGAAGCCGGGGCTTCTGGGGTTGGGCGGCGGGTGGGGAGGGGCCGCCTCGCGCGGGGCTGGGCCGACGAGCTCCCGGCACGTTGTGCCGCAGATGGAGAAGCCAGGGCTTCTGGGGTTGGGCGGCGGGTGGGTAAAGGCCGCCTGGCGGGGGCAGGCATGGGAGCAGTTACGGTTGCTGGGCCGGGGGTTCTTGTCGCCTGTGCTTGGGCCGTTGTTATGGTAGAAGCAGTTTGGGCGCTTGGTTTAGTGGGGGCAGGCGTGGGAGTAGTTATGGTTGTTGGGTTGGGGGTTCTTGTCGCTTGTGTTTGGACTGCTGTTATGGTAGAAGCAGTTTGGGCGTTTGGTTTAGTGGGGGCAGGCGTGGGAGCAGTTACGGTTGCTGGGCCGGGGGTTCTTGTCGCCTGTGTTTGGGCCGCTGCTATGGTAGAAGCAGTCTGCGCGCCCTGCCTGGTGGGGGCAGGCGTGGGAGCAGTTACGGTTGCTGGGCCGGGGGTTGCGGCCGCGGTATTAGCTCTATTGGCTGATTGATGGACATGACATCGTCTCGCGGGCTGTGCATTCATGCCCGGTACTGGCCCTGTGGGCCGTGGTACACCCCTTCCCGGGGGTACCCATGACGCTGGATTATGTCTCCAGCTACCATGTATCTCCAACAGGGCATTGGCTATGTTGACATTTGTCATTGCCCCTTCGACCAAAAGTCGTCCAAATTCACACCCTAGCAATCGTGATGGGTCAAGATCTGTTATTATGCGGGAGAACCGCTGTCGGGCGGTCTCTATCCCAGGATTGTAATGCCGCTGATATAGCGGCGGGTGTGCGTTGAGTTCTTGACCCAACGGGGTTGGTGTCAATACACTTGACGGTGGGGCTTGGACCCCTGGCAACTGTTGTGGCCGCTGTTGCGATTGCAACAGCTGCTGAAGTAGCCGCTGAGTGGCAATTTGCTGCGAACGCAACTCGGCCAACTGGTCTCGAAGTTGGCGTTGTTCGCGTATATTCGCTGTCTGCTGCGAATGCATCTCGGCCAATTCATTTCGGAGTCGACGTTGTTCCCGTACGTACGCTGTCAACGTGCTGTTATGAAATTGTCGTTGTTCTTGCGTATTCTGCTGCAGGTCCCGGGAGAGTCGGTCAAACCGGGACATCAGCTCCTCGGAGAATCCTCGCCGTTGCTCTTGCGTCTAGATGTTGATTGTGTTAGCTACGTACTAAGTCCAATGATCCCAGAGAAGCAGAGAGAGGCCGTGTAGGTACAAGAACGGAAGCGACAACGCGAAAACATACCGTGAACGTCGGGTTCGTCGTGGAAGGGTTACCGGAAGGGTTACCGGCGTCGGCCGGGGCCTGCGATCTTTCGCGCTCCATAATACTGCAATACCCGGAGGTTCCTACGAACATAAGTTAGTCTGTATGTCCTGTGTTGCGTTTGTGTTTGCGCCTTCGCTCGCGTGCGCGTGCGTGTGCGGACACGATATCGCCGCCACTGTCACGGTTTTCGGAGCCGGGAAGTAGAACAGGGAACGGAGGTAGGGATGATGGTTGGCTCCGCAGGACTTGGCGCCGCGCCGGGTTGAAGCGTCTTCCGAGGTTCGGTCAATGCATAACGCCGACCGTGCCGCAAGGTTCAGGGTATGGTTAGTGGAAATGGGCGCGGACTTACTACGAGACGCGAATGTGTACCAGGTAGGTAATCTTGAGAACAGGTGACTTGGTAAACGTTGGTTAGTAATTGTCGCGTTGATTGAAGTTCTTGGTAACAAGTTGGTGTGGAATATTTTGGGGGGAAAGATGGAACGGGTGGTGTGCAGGCTGGGGGGAATTTGGATAGGCCAAGTGGGAAGTGGGAGTACAAGGTGGGTGGGTGACGGGACAGGCGAGGAAGGTACTGGGCAGGTAGGTGGGCAGGTACATCACAGTGCTGAAGATACGGCCCACTCGAAGAACTCGGCGAGGGTAGGCACGTACCGAGGTACTTTGGTTTTTCCGAAATCTGTGAGGCGTGTACTCGTCGGGAAAGTACAACCTGATAACTCGCAAGTACCTATGTAGGTAGGTAGTCCGTGTCAGCGGTTCACCTGTCTGCACTCTGCACGCAATCTGTAGGTACTCGTAGATCGAACCGGCGCGGGTCGTTTTTCCATACCACAAGCTGCTGTCGGGGTCTGCTTGTCGATTCACCGGGTCTGCACAACTTGCGCAGGAGTGGATTCGATGGATGGGCAGTAGGCAGGTAGGGCTCTGACTTTGAGAAATGGATGTTGTACTTACCGAAGGAACGATAGGGTATGTAATCCGTGAGGTATGTGCTTGGGCAGCCGGTAACGATGGTGATGCAGAAGGAAGAATGGTGTAGGAGGAAGGATGATGTAGAAGGGAAGAAGCAAGTCTCTAAACGTGCAGCGAAGAGATTGGGCTAGTAGTTGGCTCGTCACGTACCCAATGTATTGAACAGTACTCGTGCCCCTCCCATTGACTGCCTCTCTTGCGTTCAAGACTCTGGATCCCGAGCCGAAAAGAGGCCCGGGGCGGCTCGTGGTCTGAGCGTTGGAGTTCTATCCGTAGATTTACCTTGTACTTCGTACGCACGGAGCACGTACGGATGGTATATAGTCTTCATTGATGGGCCAATTCGACATCCGAATTGGTGTAGTGGCTAACATTTGACGCTCTCAAACGAGTAGCACCGTCAAGCCCGGGGTTCGATTCCCCGATTCGGAGTTCTTCTTCAGAAGTTTCCTTTTTTTTGGTAACTTCTTGTTTTTTTTTTCCTTGTCTTTGGGCAACACAATAAAACATACCTGCTGTTATATTCTTTTCATTTTATTTTTCCTTTTTGTTCGTCAATTGAGGCGATTGAACTGGTTCTTGTTAGACCTACCTATGGAATTTATGTGCATCCATGGATTACGATCACCGCCTTGGCCCAGACTGTTGCTGCTGCTGACATAGAACTTGAAGCAATTCATTCGCTAGGTATCATGATGATATTCCGTACTTGAGACTGTCTAATACGAGTTACAAGTAGTTGCCGACAGATTGCGGATTCCTTGCCATCCATCTGGTCGCTTCAACTCAGCCGGCAGGAGGACCCAGGCGTGAAATCCGGATGGTGAGCGGGACAGCCGACGATGCCGTCGATGATCCGATCCCACCGATCCAACGCCAGCATGCAAGTAGTTTAGATTTCAGTGGTGTACTCCGTACTTCATAGGAGGCAGGGCTAGTGATGACGGAGTGCAAGGACAAGTTAGAATACGCGTTGAGATATTCTTGTGTGAATTTACGATAGCGCGCTGGGATCGATGATGGCAGAGTGCCCGAGAAATGTGCGCTGTGACTGCTCAAGAGATGCAGGGACTCGTTTTGGAACACTATGAACAGCACTTGACCAGCGACGAGACGAGACTAACTTCGTTCACCAGGTTTATCGAGATTGGCACAGAAGCACCTTGTAATATGTGTTATGTACAAATAGTCGAGACTCGAAATGGCCAGGTTGCGAGATCAACGCAGATAGCAGTCATCAAGCTCCGACAATACTCGTCCCGCGACTCTCGCGTCTTTTCATCGCTTCGACTCTGTGTTTTCCTTCGTTGGCGTGATTCCCGCCGTCTTTTGCTTCTTCAGCTTTCCCCGCTCTCTCTCCGCTGGACACATGCCCCGTCGCCACAAGCCACTCTCTGTCTAGCAGTAGTAGTGAGGGGATCTCGACAACAACGCCAAGCCACCGGCCATTTGTGCCCAACTGGTTTTTTCACCTTCTGCATTCGATACTACCGTACACTTGTCGTGTATGGCTGCTGAGGCAGTTCTAGGTCTTCTCTCCATACCGGATTGTCAATGCAGGTGAAGGACGGAAGCGAATGGGATCTCGTGAACCGACGTATCCCAGATCACCACTCTCCATGGCTCGTACGATCCTCAGCTGCCAACTCTCCGCCGCATTACTCGTATGAGTCTCCCTCCACGCCAAGACAATTCGAAGATGATGGCTAAGTTAGCCAATTGACGCGAATACACTCACAAACGATCCAGACTCATGAAGGTATCCAGCGCGCACGAGAATTTTGCATTCTTCGACTCGTTGACATTGGCTACCACGATTACAATCCCGACACAATTATCCACTTAGCACGACTTCAACTCGTCCTAGATTAAGCCTAAAGAGTCCGGCCTGGCGAAGCTGAAAACTGGCGCAACAGCCGGGATTGGCTCGCGACAGGCAAGCGCCGTTCATCCCCATTAAAAGACAAGGTAACCTCCGTAAAGACTCCTCCTCTTTCGGGCTGCATTGCATTACTCTCGGCTGTGTATGAAGGGACGGTTCTCATGGCGAAAATGATTAATCAAAATCAATATTCGCCCATTACGTGCATTGATAAACCCCCACATAGTCTAGAATGTGTGCAGAACAGAATGGTATGCATGTCCTACCTACTGTCTGCCTTATTGATCGTTTAATGGGCCAATGAGAGCTGTGGGCATCAGATGCGTCCCCGAGGTCATGCGTTGGTCTCGACTGCCTCCTTGATTGAAAGCGGAACAAGCATCGAAGTACGGTGGTAACCCATCGTATTCTCTCATCTATGCTCTGAGATGAATATACCAGCCCATGTCCTGGCGTGAAGGCGTCGAGCTAGTCTGGTGAGGTGAGGGGATCAAGCTGTATCAAGCTGCATGCAGCAGATAGATAGATCCTGCCTAGGCCCTTTTCCCCAGGAAGCGCAAGCAGAAACCAGCTCAAGGCAGAACCTCATTCATCTTAACAATGGAACGGTCCTCAGACACGAGAAGCCGTGTAGAGAGTATCACATGCCGAGTCCTATCGATGTCGAGACTCGGAGACACATGATCCCCAACGAGGGGCTGTCTGTAAATAAGTATAACTATGGCCTTGTGCGCTCGTCTGGTGTGAACCGAAATCCAATAATTCGCAACGCAGTCTCACCTTCTTTTGCCTCCCTTCAGTTCACATCTCAGCTCCAAGTCTAGTATCATGGCTGTCACTCAAGCTACCCAAGCCGCCCTCTTCACCCGGCTGCCGGTGCCCAGCGCCGCACCACCCCAATTGCCCAGCGGCACCGTCTCGCTGTACAAGGACCCATGGTGGACCAGCGGCAAACTGGACATCCGCACCTCAGAGTACGTGCCCAACGTCCGCCACCGCGTGCAATCCGCCTTGGTCGACTGCTGCACGTACATCGCATTCAACCTGCCCCCCGGAACCGTCATGACACTCATGGACCACGTCGTGTCAACGGGTGCGGGCGAGAACGTCGCCAATCTCAAGTACACGGGCCGATCCATTGACCTGATCGGCGTCGGCTACACCGTCGGCGTCGACCTCATGGCCTACGGCTTAGACGACATGATCGCATCCTTCTTCTGGCGCGCCCTCGATCTCACGCGCGGCGCCATCGAGCTCTTCTTCCACCCCAACTTCACGGGCCCGCGCCAGGTCATCTTCCTTGCTGAGTTCCAGCCGGGCGTGATCCACGACATCCAGACCTGGGCCATGAACGACCAGGCCTCCTCCGTGCGCTGGAGACCAATGGTAGACCGACAGACCGCAGCACTATTCGCGCACCCGGACGGCTCGGGCCCGTCGTTCAGTAACATCTCGGGCTCCATCACGACCAAGGAGGTCGGGAATCTGGCCAATGTCGGCTTCGACGACACCATCAGCTCGTTCCGCTGGGACACCGTTGTCCCGGTTAAGGAGACCATCGAACCGTTCAATGTCACGGCGACTACCACGGCCAACTCAGGCGCCCTCAGCAGTTCCATCCGCGGCGCGAATAAGACGTCTCTCCCGCAGACGGTCACCGTGTCGCTGACCAATTCCACGTCGCAGACCGTGACGATCTCCACACAGGATCAATTCGTTACCGGCGTCTCGACAACGCTAAGTATCTCCAACACCGTGAAAGCCGGCGTTCCCGGTGTCGCGGGCAACGAGACGACGACGTCGTGGGCCGTGACGGTGAACTTCGAGTACACGCACAGCGAGACGCGGACCACGTCGACGACGAAGACAGTCGATCTGAATATCTCACAGCAAGTCCAGGCCCCGCCGATGACCAACTATACCGCGACGTTGCTGGTCAATATTGGACAGCTGCCGCCTACTATGTAAGTCCCGTCGAGACGATGATGAATGATGGCGACTAACAGATTTTCGCAGATACCGAACTACTGCTACGCGCTGGTATAAGGTGCCTATGATTGGCGCCCAGCCGGATCCTGCGAATAATAACTGGTATAAGCGCACGGAGGATGTCGAGATCTCCATGACGGGTGCTCTGGCTGTTTCGACCTGGACTGAGATTACGTCGACTCCGCTGTAGAGGGTCGGTGTTTCGGCCATGAGGTGAGTGTTTGGGACAATGGATGGTAGAAATGATGATTTTGGATGAGATAGTAAGAGTTAGCTAGTATGGCAATGAAGTATGCGTTTCCTATCATAACCTACAAAATAAACTTCGTGACGTAGAATACCCACGATAGTAAAGCATAGTAGGAGGACATTTCCCCAAAAATAGATAAAATCTGCTCCTCTAGCCCTCGCTACACAACACAAACTATATTTACCTACATGATTCAAGCGAAACCCCTCATCCATAAACTCCAAAACCTCGGTTCCGAGTGCCTCACAACTGGACCGATCTATCGGATGACTAATAAACATCCCGCATCTTGGCACTTGACGTCAGACCTTCCCAAAGGAGCGATACACTCTGCCATCTGACCAATCATGACTCTAGCGCGAGATCGTGCCTGCGCATTGGCAGGGATCATGATGGGACGGTCACAGGTACGGGATGGACATGGGAGATGGTTATTAGACGACGGTTATTAGATGATGGTTATTAGATGATGGTTATTAGATGATGGTTATTAGACGGTTTATTAGATGGAAGGATGGAGTTTGGATTGTTGAGCTATTAGAGAGATATCCGAAAATCTGAGGGATTAGTCGACCATTGACGATGCGATCCCAACCTGCCTGGCAATCATGAATCCTAGTCGAGAACCTTCGGATGATACGGTAAAACTGTCAGAGTCCAGTCACCATCGGGAAGTCAGTTGAGGTATAAGAGAGTGTATATCACTCAGATTCTACGAATTCATAGCTAGTCCTAGGTAGTTCTCCCTGGTACAGTCACTCTTGAGTCCTACATCTTGTCTCTTCGTCTCGTGTGCCCGTGTGACGACGCAGTACTGGGCTTTTACAAAGTCAGCGGCGATGTTGACAACATCATTCAACTCTACACACAACTCAACACAACAGTCCAGACTGAATTTACATCACTGTAAATAAGAGGGTATCTATCCGCATTAGTACCTAGATAGGCCTAATTTACGATCGAGGGACCAACCCTGTACACGTCCAAGCGTGCTGGTATCAAGCACCATCGGGATAAAGATACATTTAGCAACAACTATGCTACCTTCCTTCACACCACCATCCTCCACGGAACCCCAGATACGAGTCACCCAAATCTCGGGTTCAACTCCCCCCTCAAAATCCGCGCCAACAACATCCCTCCCCCGTTCCACTGCGAGCGTCCCTAAATACCATGATGGTACTCATCGCGCAGGACCTCGCGCATAACATCCGCGACCTCATCCTCCGTCGCGAATTCACTCTCCTGCAGCTTAAACTCGCTGCCATCGCGCATCGAGCCCGTCTGCGCAGCGCGCGAGGGAACCGCCTGTCGCTGCAACCACGGATACATATCCGGGCCGGCATGGAATCCCTGTCCATGAAGTTGATTGGGCTGGGGCATGCCCATCATCGACTGTCCGCCGGCCAGGGAGCCGTGGAATCCGGGGCCATCGATCAGATGGCGGATGCTCGGGTTCGTTGACGGACCACTTCCGAGGGGGCTGCTCATGTGGTGAGCATTGCCGGCGGCGGTATAGTTGCGATTATACGCCATCCGCGTTGGGGAGGTCAGAACAAGTCTCCTGTCGCGAGATTGGCGGGCGGCGTGCGGGCGGTGAGGGTTGATAGGGGGGAGGGGGGAGCTGTGGATCATTGGCGCGTTCTGAGCCGCCATGAAACCCGGCGCTGGGCGCTCCGGAAGGGCCGGGGTCGTCATGAGTCTAGGGATGGGTCGCTCGGCCATACCCTGAGTCCCCATGAAACCCGGCGCGGTTCGCTCAGGCATGTTCTGAGATGGCACGAAACCCGTCATGTTCGCGCGCATAGTGAGTCCAGTAACAGGGGCCTGGAAAGAGGAGGAGGGGGTACGTTGCGTGGGCGTCGCCTGCAAAGTAGCAGTAGCAGTAGTGGCCTCCGAACGTGTCTCAACGCGCTGTCTTCTCGGCCGACGCGTCGATTCCGATGCCTGATCATCGCTATCGTCGCTCGTGTCGGCACGATCATTTTTGCGCTTCCCCCTCCGAGCGGGACCATCTGATTTGGAGATGGTGGCGAGGAACTCGATATCGGGGATTTGCTGGAGCTCCTCCCGCTCGACCGCGGCCTCTATCTGGTTGATTATGTTCTTAACGTCCTGCGTGCTGTAGCCCGTCTTGCACTTGACGCGGAGCCAGTTCGGGACGGCGGTGCCGCTCAGGACTGCGTTGTCCTCCGCCTGGTCGGGGTCCGCCGTTCGTGCGATGCGAGCCGTCTCGCGCTTGCGCAGCACCATGGCGTACGACTCTAGCACGCCAGCGCGGCCAGCCCGCTGATTTTCGTCGCTCCAAGCCTGGATGCGATCTAATTGCATGCGGACGAGACTGGCCTGGACCTTGGCGTACCCGTCTCCCTGATGGTAACGGGTGCGCTGGTAATGCTTCCGGCAGATGTGGACCCAGACCGGCTTGGGGATGGAGCGCGTGCATCCCTTGTTGCGGCCGAAGAGATGCGAGATGGCCTTCCGGATGATGACACGCTCCTCGCAGTCCTTGTACAGGCAGATGGGGGCCTCGTTGAGGCCATAGAGTGTGTCACGGATATCCGAGAGATCGTCCATGGTGTAGGTTGGTGTTCTTATATAGGACGTCAGGGGTCTAGGGAATGTATTAAGACCCGATGTTGGGATGGGTCTCTGCTAAAGTAAAGATCAGCGGGATGTGATGAAAGTATCGATGAAGCGGAAGTAGAGATGAAGTGAAAGTAGAAGAACATGAGATGAGGAGGACGAAGGGAAGAAGTCAAGGTTCGGGCGGAGTTCAGCTGCCATGTAGAGGCCAGGTGGGTTGGCTCACTGACGAGGTAGAAGAGAATGTATTGACAACCCGATAGTAGGTGCATCGGCCGAACATTCCCAACACGAGCTTAGAGCCAGTTGACTGCCGGGCGAGCTGGTGCTTGAAGATTAAGCTGTCATCGACTAGCAGTGGGAAGTGTTGGACAACGGGACAACCGTAGTACAGAAGACTGGTGGCATGGGGGATTGGGAGCGTGGAAGCATGGAAGCTTGCATAGAAGTGTGGGGGAATAGAAGAAAGTAGGAAGGGAAGACGGGGTGATTTAAAGATGGGATCTGGTTCGAGAGAAAGAGATGACGATGGTCGACTTACCGTCGCGGCGCGATGATTGCGAGCTTGCTGTGAGCAAGGTGCTAGCGATGCAATGATTCAGAGCGTATCTAGTAGAGAAGCATGTGTTAGTGATCCAGTGACTCATTGCCTATCATCGACCCAAGTAGACTGTTCATCTCACCTGCTACTGACTGAATCGGGGTTTGTGTAGTGCAGGATGATGAAAGATCATCCAATGAATACAGATGACTTGTTACCAGGTTGGTAGGGCGAAGAAGGTGGTCGTGCAAGGTGATAGGTAGAGGATGCGGTTGTAGAGAGCAGGTAGAGGATAGGATAGAAGGTTGTGGTGAGAGAAGAGTGTAGGGAAGAGGAGTGGTGGAAGAAGTGATGGAAAGGTGGGAGAGTGGGAATGAATTCTGGAGAGGTGGAACAACTGAAGTAGTGGTTCCGAGGACGAAATCTGGAGACCTGGATTTTGGGGCAGAGGTATATACATAGGTAGACTCGACGGTAAGGTCAGTGATGGGAGTGGGTCTCGGGGTACCTCCGATACTTCCCAGAATGCATAGCAGGGCATGTACAGCTCTGTAGCCCTCGGTGTTGATTACAATGGGCAGAACCGGGTGGGTCGATGTTGACTGACAAGTTGTACGGTCGGTCACGAAAGCGAGTCCTGTCCGGAGTCATCGTTTTGTTGACTATATCAAGGCAGCCGATAACAGACCGAATTGACTATGCATTCTATCACAGTTCAAAACTGCCAACCTGGTTTCCAGGCACGTTGATGCGTAAAACGTCAGCAGCTGTCGACTAACAGGTCTGAGTCGACGTAAAGCTGCGATGGGCGTGTCACTGTAGACGAGAAGATAAACACGGTGATTCAGCAAGAGTTGACCTGTAAACAACAACGGTGTCGAGATGCGATTCTGGCATGGATCTCTTGTAGGGCCATAACCGGATACCGTCGTCAGGATATCTCTGATCGGAGCCATCGAGAACATGAGCTCGACTCCCGAGCCAGAACCTCTCAGCCTTCACGACGATGGAATTGCTATAAGGTAGACTAAAATATAGATGTGCAGGTTGAGTCATAGATGCTATTGATGCCATGAACAGTGAGTCGACGTTCCACCGTGGATGTTACATATGTTCCAGAGGCACGTGCTATGGTTGTGGCCGTAATGGTCGTGGGTAACGGCAATCGATGCCTGGCGCGTTTCCGAACGAAGTACCAAACACTTGCGACAGGTCCTCTCCAAGGTATCCAGTACTCTTCAAGCTCCCTGTGAATGGTAACTGTAGCTTGATCTCGCTACTTGTGCGCGATGTTCTGTCCTTTGATATCTACGCCCGTGAATCGAGGCAGGACAGAACCGTTACAGTCGCCATGTGCAGTTGGTTATTTCCGTACACCAATAACACATAATAGAAACCCAAGTATATCTTCATGGGATCTACCGGCGTGCATCGTATGTGATATGCATGTCTTTAATAGAAGCTTAACAAAAATATGTCAAGCTGCCATGCATTGCATGCATGCGTCTGAACCGACACATGGCATGCATACCCGTCCCCCTGGATCTGGATTTCTATCACCTACCCATTTGCTCAACTACAGACGCCTTTGTGACTTCGGCCGGAGTTGTGTCTCGACTTGTGTGGTTCGCTTTACAATGTCTTTGTCCTGGTGTGCTTCGTAACACCATCCCATCCCCACCAGCAGGTTCATGGCCGACCGAGACCCTTGCTCGGCTCTCGTAACAATGCGAGATGTAAATAGTGCAGCAAGCGAGTCGAAAGGAGTGTGACTGTTAGGTGTATTTACTAGTTCTTCAGTATATCATAATAGAGTGTTGATATGTTGAGTCCTAGACATCGTCATCCTAGGTGACTGATTAATTCGGTTGATTATTCACCTCAAGTATGAGACTACTACCGAATAGTCTGAATCATGACTTGCGATAGAGTCCTCGTGGAAGGCTGCTGCAGTGCGCCGAAGGTAGTGCAAGGCCATGTTCGGGCGGTTTGTCGGCTGCTCAACTCTGATACCGCCTGGGTCACGACATACCACCTAGCACGGGATACAGCGCATGGTGAGTATGGGACCAAGTCATGGATGTCGAATGAGTACTCATAGGCATAGACGCCGATGACTACCTCTTTGTGACTTGGGCTTCCCGCTCTCTGATTCATCTGGACTAAGTGGCCAGGTAATAGTCACTGATTTGGATTTGTGACTATGAGACGAATGGGGAGAACGGGTCAGATGAAAATCTGGACTGATTTCCAGTTGCAGCGCCATCGTATAGTACGGCTTGCATAGCAAATGTAGGACACACGAATCCACTGAACAGAGGATGAAGTCTCCAGTTGGATACACTGCTCTTTTCCGTCATTGTCGAATATTCTGAACGGGATATATTTTTAATGTATTCGAGAGTATACCTGTACGTATGAAGTACTAAGGCAGAAACCGCCCTATAAGAGCGACGTTCAAACGGGCTATGATGAATGCCTCTTGGTTTCTGTTGTAAACACAGGATCGACATCCCACCTCCACAACGATCCTAAGCCTTAACTTGGATCCTCACTTTGAAGGAGTTCGATCGGCCAGACCGATCGTTCAACAGACTGCAGTGGAATACATGCAGTATGATGGTGTGGGCGATATCATAGCCAACCCATCCCCTTGCTTGGGTACTTGAATGACGTGGGATGGTACCACTAGACACCCCATGGTTTGCGACTTTGGGATTGTGATGGGATGGTGAGACGGCTAGTCTGGCACAACTCTCGGCGTGTTTGACAGTATGACCATCATGACCATCGGAGTATCGTCAAGTGTACTTCAGGTGAGAAGTGACTCCCTAGAGACTGGGCGAGCCCGTAGCCAAAACATGAGCCAACACACCCTTACATCCCCGCCGTTGTACACTGTCTCCCAAGTCACCGTACAGGTCCAGCCAGATAAGTTCTAGACGTGAAAGAACTTGCAGACGGTGTCCTTGGGAACGAACACAGGGCTTGTTTCAAGTATGTGGGATGGCGCCAGAGACTCGAAGCCAGGCGCCGAATGTTGCCGGACAAATCCGCATATGGGTCGTCATGTAGGGCCATGAGAGAACGGTCTGGCAGTTCGCGCCCCGGTGAAATCATTGACTCATTGTAACTCCCGAGTAGTGCGTAGGCACCCTCATGGACACCTATGGTGGATGCAATAAACCGGCAAGCTGCTTGGCGACTCCTTCGGACACATCAGCACGGCCACACGGGAGGGATCTTTCGATGCTGCTTCGTATAGAATACCCGAGTTGAAAGTAAAGACTTGTCATATCTGTTCATTGAAGAGGTTTCCTCTATCAAGAGTGTTGATGAATTGATTCGGATGGGTTACTTGGCCTGAAAACTTCACCTACACGGCAGCCAGGATTTCCGGGTTCGCGAGATACAGCTTCGAAGGTCCCAGTCTAACGGGCACCCATCATTCGTAACTTGTTCCATAATATCGCTGTTGGTAGGTTCTCTGCTGCTTCTCTCTATGCTTTGTCGTTGCTTGCAGTAGGGACATGGCGAGAAAGTAGCACCGCATTTGTACGCACTCACACCTATACACCAAGGATTAATTCTCCGCTATTGGACACACCGTCTGAGGCAAGGCGAGTTGCCTGACGACTGATGTGCGCCCTTTTTGTAAGGTATTCGCATGCAAGCTTTAGCCACGTCATCCGATCTCCCATGATCAAGCACACAGATATCTTTTCATCCCAGCAGGCAATAATCCCAAGGTACACGACATTGTGATAATGGGATGAGCGGAGAAAACAACAGCAGGGAAACAAATGAGGGAAAAAGCCAGACTTACCTGCATATCTAATCGGGTTTCCCACTAGATATCTGATCATGTCGGAGTTTTTTCCCTTTTTCTACCTCAATTTCTGAGTACTCATCTTGGCAGGGGGGTGCTGGAGAAGTACGGATAGTACTGACACCGCCATAGCGGCAAACTGCACAAGGTATGCTCTGTATGCCTTCGACAAGGATGCGCTTCTGATGACACCAGAGGGTCAACTTCAAGCAGCAAGATCCGGGGTGAGGTCCCTCTTCTTTTCTTTCTGCTCAACCTTTTCTCCAGGAGGGGGTCGGGGGTGTCGAATTGACCTGGGAAATCGAGAATCGACATGCAACCAGCCTGCTCGGAGATTTGGTGCAACAGGTTCGGGACGCTGCATGCTGTCACTCAGTGCCCACGGCTTCATGGGCCTTAGGCCATGACAATGCACCGTTCTTGTGTAATTCTTAGGCACTTGTGCGTCAAGCTCTGCGTCGGCGAGTTTAGGCCCCTATGTCACCCCATACTCGCTGCTAGCCCAGTACAGTCGGAGCCGGCACATCCGTCAAGGTGCTGTTACTCAAACAAGGAGCCACAACGCAGATATGACATGGCTCTGTCTTGCGGTTAGATGCCGTGCTCGCAAGACGGCAAGGACTAGAACAATGGGTATTCAAGACAAATGAAGAGCAATGCCCGAAGCGACACCGCATGCTGGCTGTTTTTGATAAGCCACACGAGAGCCTTGAATGTGAATCCTCCATCCCACACCAAGACCTTCCCACCTGATTGGCAGGAGACTCGAGTACGTTCTATAACGCAAAGTGAATAGTCTGCTCTCAAGACAGCAACAAGGTCAAGCGTGTGAACAACAAGGAGATGTTCAACTCCAACCCGTCTCTATGACCGGGAGTGACCGAATATAACATGGGAAAACGAGGATTAGTCTGTTTTGGCCGACTTGCCTAAAGGACCAATTACCGGTATCCTTGCACCACGCCAGTAGATAACAGAATTAGAGGCGAGAGCCCATGATTTCATGGGGTACCGTTGACAAGTCGTCTCAAGGCAAGGAAACTTGCAGGGATATAAATGTCGTGCACAACAGGTCAGGCAAGTGAGGGCACTGAAAAGAATAGATCGATCGATCTCGCCGGACGGCCGTTTGACAAGGCGCCGTTCATTGATAAGTACTTCGTATGATCAGCAGAGATCGCGTGTTGAGACTAGACGAGGAACTGAGAGGTGAGTAGATTACACCGTTGAGTGGCATTCGGGTATCACAGCTCGAACTTCAGACGTTCCGTTCCGTACCGTCCAGTGCCATGGCCTGTTGAGGATTCATCGCGTTGTTCTCTGCTGCCTACCCGTACCTCCATCGACACGACACGTCTTGTATCCCATATTCCGTGTTCCATACACATCGTCACCGGGACAGTAATACATGCGTAGTCCCAACATGATGACAGGGGAGCAGTCCATTCTTAGCCAGAGAGGATCGGATACGTCGTGTCGTGCCATGGAGATCTGCAATTACTATTCTTGTTTTCCGTAAAGGTCTGGAGGCAGACGGGATGGAATGGCAACCCACGAAAGTACGGATTACGCGCAAGGATTCGTTTTGGCAAGAGATGTTCAGGGCGCCTGCTCTAGCTCGTCTGGATCGACGCCCCTTAACCGGAGGAGGTTAGACGCTTACAAGCTCACTGAAGCTAAGCCCCAGGATGGGTGGGTCCTCCGAGCTGCGCTTGCTTTCCTAGCCAATAGAATATCCTGTAGAGACAGGACGCCCCACCTGTTGTGGAGCGTGGCTGGAGATGGTGTCGACTGGTGCTGACAAACTTCGTCCGACTTTCGGTCGAATGGCTTGGCATCATCGTCAGATCTTCATCCCAGACACCATTTATGTTTCGTCGACCCCTCGGGTATGCCGTCCTTGCTCATCTAAGCAATCATCTCTTCTTATATAGCCGCATCTCCTCGTTCACTTGTGATTTAGTGAAAAGTCCACAGTATGTCTAGACCACCCTCAGGTAACCATCTAATACCCTCTTCCTTGAAAAATGGAAGACGGCAGATTCCCCCCACGACGCAGCTCGGATGACGGTGCTCCTCCGTCGAAGCGGAGGAAGGTCCGTAAAGGCACTCGTAGTTGCTGGGAATGTAAGCATCAAACCCTTTTCAAACATCGCCGAATACGTCTTTAATGCGGGTATGAGTAAACAGGCAGACGTCGGAAGATCCGCTGTCTGTACCCCTCAGAGAATGCCACGATATGTGTCAACTGCGAATCTCGCGGCACAAGCTGCGTGAGCCAGGAGTTTCCTGACGAGCAACCCACAAACCCTGAACGAAGCGTTCTGCAACGTTTAGGACGTGTTGAGGATATGCTCGAGAAGCTGGTCGAGAGGATCATCCCAGATTCTTATACTACCAGCCAGCGGGGCCTAAACAACGCTTCGCCTGCTTCGTCCGATTCGCCGGACGCCGTGGATTCGGCCGAAAATGGCTGCTATTACAATGCACGCTCTGATCCACCCGTGTTCGAAGTGCTTGGGCCTTTGCGAGACAAGAGCAAGTCCCCTATCATGATCTCCGCCCCAGGCAACCTCTCCCTATCGGAGTCGAACTGCCAAGAGGCGCCGGCCCTATGCCCTAAATATGAGCGAGTCTCCAGGACGATACATGGGCTGTTTCCCTCTCAGCAGGATATCGACTTGATCGTTCGATCAAGTTCAGGCAGCGGCATTGTTGCTACCCTCTTTGCCCGGCGCCGTGATATAGTCGAGGGACGAGTTCAAGACCCATCATCCATTGGTATTGTGCCAGATATCAAGTCGCACCCGGCCGTACTTGCAAGACGACTGATGCAGCTCATAAACTGTGTCCAGCATCTCCAACGTCCAACGTTGGACCGACTCGCCTGGAAAGAGGCACCCCGCAACGTGTTGGCCAAGCACGTTTCTATAATCCTGGACTTGGTAGCCCACAATGACGAACTAGTTGGTAACTCTGAAGGTGTTGAGACCCTAGCTTTGATTGGCCTGTATCATTCAAACGCTGGGAATATGCGAAAGTCATGGCTCATTATTCGTCGTGCGTTGTCGATTGCTCAGCTTATGGGTGTTGACAGATTTGGCGAAAGACCGATCAAATCTGCCGATCCCTCGTCCGACTCTTTGCCAAGACCCGGGGCACAAGCAGTATGGTTCCGTCTGAATTTCGTAGACAGGTATCTATCTCTCAACTTGGGCCTTCCAGCTTGTGTGGATGACAATTCCTTCTTGGCCGATGATGCTTTCGACGAGGCCAAAGATAGGCTAGAAAAGCAACATGCAATCGCCATGGGCGCCATCATCAAGCGTAACAGCTGCAAGGGAGAATCCTCTCTTAATATCACGCGGACGATCGATGCCGACCTCAAAAAAGCAGCACGCAGTGTCCCGCCCGAGTTCTGGCAGCGTCCATCGGCCGAGACATTAATGAATTCAAAGCCAAAAGAACGCATGTTCTACATCGCGCAACTGATTACGCATATGAATCACTACAACCTCCTCATCCTGCTGCATCTTCCTTATATGCTTCGGGATCCGAAAGAACGGCTCTGGGATTACAGCAAGGCCTCATGTATCAACTCATCGAGACAGCTTCTGCGCACATTCTTGCTGCTTCGCAATGTGAGCCAGCACACAACAACGTGTCGATGCTCAGACTACAGCACTCTGACGGCGTCCATGACGTTGCTCCTTGGATACTTAGATCCAAAGCTCCAAGCACAAGATCCAGTCACGATGTCCAACCGGACAGCAGACCGCGCCTTGATCCAGAACGCCCGCGATAGGCTCCTGCAGATGGCTGCGCAGACCAACGATAACGTCTCTCGCGACACTGCCTCCATCATAGTGCGCCTCTTGCCTCTGCTAGATCCTGAGCTCATGGCACGCTCCAGTCCAGACGAAAGCACCGACAGTAGTGAGTTGCAAGCGATACACCTAGAGATACCACACGTGGGAACGATTCATATCAATCCAAACAATGCTTCCAGTAATAGTTCGGCTTGCCATCAGCAAGATACACTACCACATGCAACAGATACTCCTGATAGCAGGAGCAGCGGCAGCAGCAGCAGCATATCTCCGGCTACCTCCTCCACTCCCTCAACTGCCGTGACAAATCCAACGCCTTCAACCACTATGAACGAAGATTACAGCACGCTCCCGCAGTACTCTTCTCTTGCGTCCTCCAACTGGGCCTCGACGCCCAATGACTTTCCCTCCAGCAATCCATCCGAGACCCCATTCCTCTCTTTCCTCCTAGACCAGAATTTCCCACTTGACTATCACAACCAGCACCCTAATCCAACAAATGACGATTACAACGGCGAACTCTTGCCCACGATGCAATTCGAGTTTTCACAGGCCCAACTCGCCCACCCGGAGCTGGCAGTTGAGGGAGATGAGTGGTCGTTCCAAGGCTTTGATACGACGTATTTCGAGAGTCTTTTTTCGTACAATGCGACAGGGGCTTAAATATTATCTTGTGACGAAATATCATTTCAACGACGAATAACGACTTTATCAGATGTCAGAGTTTCATATCGATAACTCCCTGATCTTCTCACGAGTCGAGATTTTATGATGTATAAGGGGGATATCTACCAGCACCGCACAATACCCACAGTTTGCCATCGTCTCCGCTCGCATGTTTTGTTTCTTTTCCACATATAGGCGTCAATGAATTTCTGTTTACTGTACAATAGCCACAAGCAACGACGGTTTTAGTTGCTTGCATTCCCGGGATATGTTATGAAGCTCTGGATTTGGGTATGCTCAGTTTACTATGAAGTACCACATGAGAAATAAACTGAACATGACCAAGCCATGCCTCAGCCGAACCCCCCTCGACCGACCCAAATGAATTGAGAGCGATACTGACCAAGGTATTTGGAAGTAAAGCTATACGGCAGGGCGCGCATGACTACCTGCCGGTCACCACGAGTTCGGATGTAGTACGACAAAGAAAACGTTCTGAGAGCGGCGTCACCCGGTGTGAAAGAACACTGGAAGCGTCGTACTGACCAGACTGTCGGGTACGGAACACGTTGGCGCGTGGCTTTGGGTTCGTGATGCAAGAAAGCAGCATTCCGTTGAGGTTCATGGGATCCCGTTGCAGCTTGCTACTGTCTGTTCTGGGAGTTGTTCACATGAAATGAGTGCAGTACAGGTATTTACGACGGTGCTGAGACGGATAGGGAGATACTCGGTAGAGAGCCCTATCAGGTAGGCAGGCAGTAAATACACCAGCCTCCCCGGTCATTTGAGATCTTGAAATGAATCGAGACTATCCCCCTAGGTCCTAACAACGGCTACTAGCGCCGGCAAACCCGAAGTTGGATCTGTGGGGTAGAGAGTTGAATCGGACTCCTGGCATTTGCGAATCTGCGCATTCGGGTTGATGAAGCCCTAGGGGACTTCGACGGATAGGTTGAAGTGAATACTGCCATATCAACGAGTCACTTGGTTGAGCGTTCTCACAGTTAGAAGCCAATGTTGGTTTTACATCTCGCATACCTACCTGGGCGTCGCTTCTCTAAGTAAATCAAGAGGGAATTGCCTCGAACTGGTAACCCCTGGCTTGACTCTCTCTCCTATCTCAAACAATTAAACAAGCGCGCATTGTTTACCCTTACCTATCGACATCACAAGTTCAACATGTGACATTCGATAGACCTAGGCAGTAACTCCATTGTATGTAGTGAAGACTCGCTCGCGATACCTACCCCTGAAAGACAGGTTTGCGCCAGTATCCCAACACCAGTAGCATGAAGCATTATTAATGGTGAACACAGCCTCTCATCGCGCCCGAAGAGCGCTCTTTATAAGAGTCCACGCAACAGTAATCCCTAAATATCGCAAAAGCATAGGGGCTCACTGCTTTTATAAACTGCTGGACAAGAAAGGGGTCACAAACCAGGCACCTATGAATCCCACCTCGCGAACGATGAAGGTTAAAATCCTACCGGCACTCGCGGTCCCGGAGTCGTGGGAATTGTGGATTACCTAGAAGGTGCAACTCAAATTCCCGTAAGCTCTCGATGCTAACCGGAGTTGGTAGCTCGTTAAGCCTCAAGAGCACACAGTGCGTCGCGTGCTGTGAGCCCCTGGAGGCGAAAAGCCGGACTGGCGCCAGGAACGCCTGCGGCACAGTTCCTTACAGTGCTGGCGCTTATTCCGCGGTCAAGCCACAGTTCCTTTACGCCACTATTTTCAGGTGAGGTACCGAATCACTGCAGTGCAGGTGCCTGAGGTGTTCTGTTTCCAGGCACGCACGCATGACACGGATTGGCAGCGGACCATCCGTTCTCTCATCTCCAAAATCTCATTTAGGCAAATCCATGACTCGGTCCAACACCAACGCTCAGTTCCTGACCTGCCACCAACACAACACATCTGAGGAGTTCTTATCGTGATTTTATTCCCGAATTTGTTTGCTCTCATCTCGTATCCAGTTTCATTATCGCCAACACCATCATCCACGCAAGAGAAAAACATGTCGTCATCCTCACCTGTCGCACCACCACAGCCTCCCGCCATCAATTACGTGGCGGGCTTCCTGCTGGTCGGTCTGGCCTGGGGACTGACGACGCCCTTCATCCGGCGCGCAGCCAAGACCCATAAGCCGCCCGCGCACCCTCTGCTCGCGCGGGACGACGTCCAGGCGAGCTGGCTGCGGAGCAGGCTCTACGGCGCCTTCTTCGCCGTCGTGGACTTGTTGCGGAATCCGCGGTACGCGATCCCGCTCGTCATCAATCTGACGGGGAGTGTGTGGTTCTTCCTGCTCATCGGCCAGGCTGGTGAGTTTTTGCTTTTTCTTATGTCCTTGTGAAAATTCGTAAGATGCAGAAGTGTTTTGTTCGGTTGACACGTTTTATTTGCTTTTTTTCGTGAAAAAAGAATTGAGCTTGACGGTTCCTATCGTGAATACGTTGGCCTTCTTATTTACTGTCCTCGGGGACTGGTGGGTCGACAGGAAGGGCATTGATCGCAGTGAGTATTATATTCAAAGTGCCCGCGCTCTCAAGAGCGAATGTTTTCATCACGGAATTACTCATCGCATACTTTCTCCCAGACACGTGGATAGGGATGGGACTTTCGCTGGCGGGAATCGCCCTATGTGTGCAGAGCAAGTCAGGCTGAAAGCCGAGAGGGAGATATGCAATAGGTATCTGATTCGATAAATCGGGCTGGCGTGACGGGTGCGTGTTGTGTTTTTGTCATTCCTCGGGAAGCGCGTCTTCTTTTTTTTCTCTCTCTTTCGGAATTGGGGGTTCTGGGCCTGGGTTGCGTGTCGGCTATGTCTCATAGAACCCTGCCTTCTTGTTATTGAAGTCGCATAGCAGCTCTTGGCTTGGCAGTGGTGATATTGAAAATCGAACGTTTGTTGCAGGTCTTGGCGGGTTTTACAGAATTACAAAAGCACCGTCCGTCACGAGGCAAGGCAAGGCTTCGCGGGCGGCAACTTCTTTTTTGTATCAGTAGAGACGCGTGCCGGATATGGGTTGTGGAACGATGATGAGTTGACGCACTTACTTACACCACTCCCCATGCCATGCCGGCCGGTCATGGAGCTAGCATGGTCAGTCCGGCAACGAAGCCTCGACGGGGTTTCAGCCAACCTCTTTATCTTGTTACCTTACTTTTCGAGTATAGCCAACGCCGAGTACCGTTTCAACAACAACAATCACAAAGCCCAGGTTCCTGATCCACATGTTCGAGGAACGGGGATTGTCAGATGGGATTCTAGGCACCTTTAATAACGGCTCACCGACCGCGCCGCGTCGATTCAAGGAACCCAACTAGGGTCACGCTGTCAATGCAAGACGGGAAATAAGCCATGCTACCTAAGAAGTAATCAGTTATAGTAAGTCAGGAGTATCTAATCTACCAATCCATCGTCGTTTCAAAGCCCTCTTGTCCAAGAAATGCATTAAGATACCTTAGGTAGGTGTGTAAAATCACTTGGTTAAGTGTGTAAGTCGAGTGAACGGTACCTCCCGAGCGAAGCACATGTCTCGTAGCGAAAACGCCGTACAATGTCAAGACAACTTTACGAATTCAAACGTCTCACATGCCTTACCCATCAACTGCAAGCAAGTCGAAGAAGTAAGCATTCGATCAATTAGGCAGCATTTTTCTTTAATAGAGAGTCTCTATTTGTGTACGTAGGTGGTACGGAATGCATTACAACTGTGATGCCAGGAGGCCCCCTACATTCTCGTATCGAGTCTCTGTGGGGCCGCGGTTGGCTCAGGTGAGAGAACGCGACGCTTCTTCGCACCGCAGATCACCGAAGGCGCACACTTCCCTCTCTCTCTCTCTCCTCGGGGTCTTTACGTGCTTGTGAACAAAAGATACCGGCCACATGTCGAACGATTAGGCTACCGGGTTGTAATGTATGTACGACATATTAGGGTACGTACTGGCGTACATACCACCCCTACTAGTCCATAGCCCTTTGTTTGCCCCCAATAATACAGGCCGACTCATATGAACCCAGATCTCCCATTTCGAGGGCACAGTTACATTCGCGGCAGACACCAATCCATGACTCTGCAGTGTACTTTGTACATAAATAGATATCGATCGGCCGGCTAGTGTAAGGGGGATTCAACGTTGTGCCATCGATCGACCTGCCTAACATACCATTTCATACGATACCTATTTAAGATCGCGGCACCCCATCTACGCCCGTCTATACTACCTACTGCCCCTGGCCCTTCTTCTCAGTCCTCGTATTGAACCGATTCAACATTGAAACCCAAGACCTATATCACGTCGTCAAGATGCGCCCCAGTGCTCTACTAGCCGCTTTCGTGAGCGCGTGCTCCGTCTCCGCCGCCGTCATGAGGATCTCCGCCGACACGCTCGAATACGACTGGACAGTGACGAATTGGGATGCCGGCTGCTACTCGGGCAATTGCTCCTACTGTTCGAGACCATCTTCCGTCTTCTGATAGCGCGCTTTGCTGACCGAGATGATAGCCTTCCAAATCTCGGGAGCTCAAGACCTCACCTCAAGACCCGCAACACCTGCTTTCAAGGCCAACTGCAGTGGCCACGGCGAGGGCGCCCCTTACAGACTCTGCACAAGAGTGGATTCCGAGCATAACAAGGCCATTGTCGTTTCGAAGCTTCTCCCGTCGAATTCCACAGGCAACGGCACACGTCTGGCTCACATCCAGGTTTCCTTGAAGTACACAGACCTCAACTCGCCGTGAGTTTTGCCGCCTCGTAATCGTGACCAGTGAGATCGGATCGTTTGCTAACGCAAGGGGATAACAGTACGACATGGTGGAATTTCACAGGCCATGCGACCTCGGTCTACAACCGACAGATGCTGGCGCCACGCCAGAACTTCACCATCACTCCCGACGAGATCATGGGTGTGGCATAAACGCTGAGGGGAGCGTTCACTCCGGTGTCCAACAACGTAGAGTTGCATGTTGCGGGCCTCGGTCGACTGCAGCTGGCGCGGCTCTTGGTGCAACATAGCGGGTATGAAGCCGTCTGGATGCGTAAACGAGGAATCACGCTGCTCGAACTGGGACAGAGATGTCGTACGCGATGAGGGGGCTGTTGCAGGTTTTGTACGCTGCCGAGCGAGAATGCGCCCCTTGCTCATGGCCTGCCGGTGAACGGTGACGTTATTGACTATTGCAAGTGGAATTCCAACATGGCGATCAGAAGCGCCGCGAGTATTTGAGTGATAGGGGCATTCCATATGTAGTCGTTCGAGGGTTAATTAACAAGAGCAACGGGGACCCAGACCGGGACCCAGTGAGGTGATCGTTTCTTCGTCAAGCAAGATTTCCTTTCCTTTGTCACCTTCAACTCTTACCTTGCATTGTATGCTTGCTCATGTTATTCAACGAGCGGTGTGCAACAATCTCCGATGATGTTCATTCTGTGTCTCAGGCGCGTTGACGCAGTGACACGAACATCATCGCGATGTCAGAAATCAACTCCCGATGAGGTTCGCGGACCACGAGATCTCCCGATCTCATCGGCCAACACGTTTAGAAAGATCCCATGTTGTTAGGAACTTCGGTTAAACAAGAGGTTGAACATATCGTCATAAGCTCAGCTTCTGTGTTGCGATCGACACCTCAGAACTTTTCACACAAGCGAGATTGGTGAGGGGTCGTGATGGTTGGTGTAAAAGACCAGCAGGCGGTCAATGAGCATTATCACCAATGATATGGAGAGCCACAGTTGGCTCCTGGCGCGAACGGCCTAGGCGAATTGTGATGCGTGTCATGCCGACGAGGGTGGGCCCTTCATTAAGGCTTACGCAAGTAATGTGGCTGATGCGCAGTGCCAGGTCCTTTTTCCGTACTGGCACAGCGATCCGTACAGTAATCGGCTGGACGAGTTTGGTAAGGAGCAGCCATTACATCAGTGATCGCTGGTGCCAAACAACCCCCCCGCTTGTTCCGTAAACTTCCATCACGTCGAGCTGGAGCTGCGATACCGTACCGACACTGTAGCGGGATGAATGCAAATGCCGTGAGATTCACTACTGTACGGTATTTCTTGGTGTGTTAGGAAGGCACGTTTGTACGGAATACATAGTTTGCAGATACGGAATAATAGAAGTGTCCGACTGCCCGTCCTGCTGAATTACGTCTCCATTCAACCGAGCCGCCCCTTTGTCATCCGCCACTCTGGAGTTCTCTCCCTGTTGGTAATCCGTAGAAGAACTTCTGTCAATTCCACCTCCTCACTCTGTACTGTACAACCCAACCGGGAGGCCTAAAAGTCCCAGTTATTAGTCGCTTTATTACGGGATAATACTGCTACCTAGCTGTAGACTACAAGTAGTTAGTGCCGTCAGCCAGGCCATCGCATTACGAGGTCATTCCCTCCGCTCTTAGGCATCCATTGGACAACTTCTACTCAAAAACAACCAAAAGAGCCCTCCCGAAGCTCTGCGCCAACCCGCCACCTGAGTCGGACTCTGACACAACTGCCATCAATACTAAGACCACTCGTTACCGTCCACGCGCGAACCATCTCCAGTCATGAACGTGATCAAGCTGCAGAGGTATGTAGAGCTATTCGCTGTCGGAAACCGCCAAGTTGAGCCGGACCTGACCACGTTGCGACCAGGAAATATCCTCAATTCCAGCAGTCCGACATCTTCGCCTTCAGCGATGCCTTCCAGAAGCTCGACATCGAAGACAAGGGCTACCTCGACGAGGCCACCACTATCAAAGCTACGCAGCAGAGCGAAAGACAGCCTTACGATGTCGTACGACAAGCTCTAAAGGAGGTCGAGCTCGACTCGTCCCGACGGGTTGAGCTGGAGGACTACGTCAGCGTAAGCACCTTGTTGCGTCCATCGCATTGATCTGTTCGGACTCGGAGTATATTGACACACATGCTTTAGCTCATCGCGAAGCTTCGCCAATCGTCACCGGCCCAGAAGCGCATGAGCACAGGTGGCAGTAGTGCACCCATGCCTCCTGTCGGTATTGTCGCCCAGATGACTGGCAACGACCGTCAGGCTCCTACCCCTCGACATGCCTCAAAGCCGAGTATGGGCAAGATCCACGTCGGTTCTATCGAGACCAGTACCCATACTATTAACGAAGACGAACGGACTGAGTTCACGCGACACATCAATGCCGTACTAGCTGGCGATGAGGACATCGGAAACCGACTACCCTTCCCTACAGACACCTTCGAGATGTTCGACGAGTGCAAGGATGGTTTGGTTCTTGCCAAGCTTATCAACGACAGTGTACCGGATACAATCGATGAACGTGTACTGAACGTGCCCGGAAAGAAGATCAAGAAGCTCAATGCTTTCCACATGACCGAGAACAACAACATCGTCATCGAATCTGCCAAGGGTATTGGTTGCTCGGTTGTCAACATTGGAAGTGGAGATATCATTGAAGTTCGTGAGCACCTTATCTTGGGTCTGATCTGGCAGGTCATTCGGAGAGGTCTTTTGGGAAAGATCGATATTAAGCTTCACCCTGAGCTGTACCGACTTTTGGACGAGGATGAGACACTCGAGCAGTTCCTGCGTCTTCCCCCTGAGCAGATTCTCCTGCGCTGGTTCAACTACCACCTCAAAGCTGCTGGCTGGCATCGCAAGGTCCAGAACTTCTCTAGCGATGTTAAAGACGGAGAGAACTATGCGGTACTGCTCGCCCAGATCGGACGGGATTACGGTTGCACAAGAGCGCCTCTACAGACCAGAGATCTACTGCAACGCGCCGAGGAGGTCTTGGTTGATGCCGACAAGCTTGGTTGCCGGAAGTTCCTTACTCCCAAGTCCTTAGTCGCCGGTAACCCGAAACTGAACCTCGCTTTCATCGCCAACCTGTTCAACACCCACCCTTGCCTAGAGCCCATCACCGAGGAAGAGAAGGCAGAAGTAGAAGACTTCGATGCGGAAGGAGAGCGAGAGGCAAGAGTCTTCACATTGTGGCTGAACAGTATCGACGTACAACCTGCTGTAGTATCCTTCTTCGACGATCTCCGGGACGGTACCATCTTGTTACAAGCTTACGACAAGGTCATCAAGGGCTCTGTAAATTGGAGACATGTCAACAAGCGCCCGACTAACGACCAGGAGATGTTAAGATTCAAGGCGGTCGAGAACACGAACTACGCTGTCGAGCTCGGCAAGCAGAACGGCTTCTCACTCGTCGGTATCCAGGGTGCCGATATCACCGATGGTCAGAAGATGCTGACGTTGGGTTTGGTCTGGCAACTTATGCGCAAGAACATCACCCTGACATTATCCGCTCTGGCGCAGCGACTTGGCAAGCGTGAGATTACGGATGCTGAAATGGTGAGATGGGCAAACGAGATGTCGCATAAGGGAGGACGGAACTCAACTATTCGTTCACTCAAGGATCCTGCCATTGGCAGTGGTGTCTTCTTGCTTGATGTTCTTCACGGCATGAAGGGTGCTTACGTCGATTACGACTTGGTTACCCCTGGACAGACTGATGATGATGCGTACTTGAACGCCAAGCTCAGTATCAGTATTGCCAGAAAGATGGGCGCCACGATCTGGCTGGTTCCCGAAGATATCTGCCAAGTTCGCAGCCGTCTAGTCACAACATTCATTGGTGAGTCATACCTTCTTCGCGCAAAAAGGGGGCGTTCACAGCTAACAAAGTCATTTCGCAGGTTCTCTAATGGCCGCCTACGAGAAGATGCAGTAGACGGTTGGCCTTGCTTTATCATGTCTTGGAGGAGGATAGGTTTGTGTGGGACTGAAAAAAGGTCACAGGCGTATCGAGATGACACACGTTTATGTTTGCCATTAGGTAGTGTTTCAGGCTCTAGTTGTGTTTTTACAGATGCCAAATCAACGAGACATATGTGCTCCGTTATATATCTTCATCTTTCTTGCGGCCGTCTATGAACTTAGTTTCACAATTGTGGTGAAAAGTCGTTATTGCCAAGCCCCTGACCCGTGACTGCTTACAAAACCAGGGGCTCA
Source organism: Xylariaceae sp. X3-2 (assembly GCA_028637685.1). Taxonomy (NCBI): domain Eukaryota; kingdom Fungi; phylum Ascomycota; class Sordariomycetes; order Xylariales; family Xylariaceae; species Xylariaceae sp. X3-2. Next base: position 341,771 of record JAJFDI010000018.1, read on the forward strand.
TGAAATATGCAGTCATAGATCGTTGATATTGCCCCGATCCAAATGTATTACCCCTGAGGTTGCGGTAATCTTGGAAGCAGTGAAGATGAAGCCGATCCAGAGCTCCTTTCTCGGGGTTTGAGAAGTTCGAACGGTCGATGTTACCCGCGGACTGATATTATCCGACCGACCCTGTTGCCCGGAGTAAGATGGTCTGATGCACTCTCGGGAAAAGAAATAAGACCGCCACAATCTCTTCCGTATCAAACGCAACCCGTACCTGTCTAATGTACTGAGATCAAGACGTCTATGCCGGGAGTTGTGTCCCTGCTTTCTGTAACGTACAGAGACGTAGTCTCCCGCGTCTGAAAATCCGTCTGAAGATACGTAATTCTCTCAGGACTTTTCGGTGGGTCATTGGCATTACGTATGCCTGCTCACTGTTTGTAACTCTTTTCCGATGCAGAAGTGAAGTGTATCACCATCAGATGACTTCGGACTTGTTGCAAGTGCTCAGGACTCCAGCACAGTCAAGGTTGCTGGGCACGTAAGTACACCTGCACCAGTGTCAACCCCTCCAACCCCAATATATTAAGTCGCGGACATCCTTTTCCATCTTGCCAAGTCTCTGATTTTAACGAAACCATTCGTTAACGGAAAAATAGAGCCAATCTTCTCTTCGCCTTTTCTCCTCAGCTTCTCGTTTGTATCCCCCAGGACACGTGAAACACGAATACCCTCCCGCGTAAGTACCGTATACTTCCAGTTCGGATATGCCCCGAGTCACACGAACGACTCCGTTTGAAGGACATCGAGCAGCTCACAATGCATTCCCCTTTCTTCTCGATGAGCTCGCAGCTGTCCGAATCGTTACCCCCTGAAAAAAAAGGAAACAACGACTGATACGTGATAAGGAGCAGAAACGGTTGAGGAAGAGAGCACGGCCTTTTATAGTCCGCCCGCCAGGTACTTGTAGGTGGCACCCACATAGCGATCTGTGCCTGTCCATAGCTGCTGCCTAAGCGTTTTGGCTTTCAGGTGGTGTTTCAAAACGTCATCGCCGATAGTACAGGGAGTACTAAGCTGATTTAGGAATGCTGTCAGCCAGAAAGGTCCGAGGATCCCCCGACTCGCTGAAACATACAGCTCCAGCCAACCACCGTCAAACTTCTTTCTCCATACTTGACAGAAACAACACTGGACACGGAGAAGGCCATCCTCCCTCATCCATCAGTTGTTGTCCCGCCTTCGTCAATCCATCTTCGTCAACCTCGTGCATGCGTCGGGGTTGATTCGATTTTGTCGTCTTCCTTTCTTCTCATCTCTATTGTTGTCTCGTCCTGCCTCCGTCGCGGGTAACTGTAGTCGAGATGTCTCGCGGTGGTACCACCCTCTACGTGACTGGCTTCAGCCAGGGCACGCGTGCACGCGACCTCGCCTACGAATTCGAACGGTATGTCAGCTATCCTCGTCGTCCTCGTCCTCGTCTCGTCCCGTCTCGTCTCGTCTTCGTCCTCGCGTGCGGCGAGATCGATCGACCGTCCAGCCTGCCGGGACACGGTGTCCGATGCCACCAGTCTTGATCCTCTGCCTCCTCGTCCACCCATCCCCGGATCTCCCCGTCTTTCGTCTTCCGTCGTTCTTGGCTTCGTCGAGTCCCCCGAGCCGTCTCCTTCTCCACGCTCCCACCTCCCACGCACGCCCACCATCTATTTCAGTCATCCCTCCCCCCTCCACGATCGAGCGGTCGGAACAAGTCTTCAGTTGCATCGCCCGCGCCAAGCCGCCTGTCTATCGTGACATGACCACGGAGCCATCACGCACTTTGCTGCGACCATCTGGGAAAGTACTATTATGCCGTGAGATTGCTGACTTTGTCCCCTTTAGCTACGGTCGCCTTGTGCGCTGTGACATCCCCGCCCCCAGAAGCGCAAGTAGCAGATTGTGAGTCTCGAATGGCCCCCCAAGTACAACGTCGACGCACCGAGCATCACTGACTTGAGCTCAAGGTTCGCTTTTGTTGAGTACGAGGATCGTCGTGATGCCGACGATGCGTATCACGAGATGCATAACAAGCGTATCGGTCGCGATGACGTCTTGAAGATCGAGGTATGTCTATTCGACACTGGTTGTTGCCGTTGTCGTCGTCGTCGTCGTCAAGTGCTTAACATTTAAACTAGTGGGCTCGCACTCCGCCCTCCGCTTCTTGGCGTTTCGACTCCGGCCGTGATCGCGATCGTCGTGATGGAGCTCGCGGTGCCCGCTCTCCTCGTCGTGGCCGCTCCCCCTCCCCTCGCCGCAGCACTCGCGACTACTCTCCTCGCAAGGATGATCGTCGTGACCGTGACCGCGACCGCGAGTACGAGCGTGATCGCCGTGACACACGCGACCGCTCTCGTAGCCCTGACCCTCGGTATGTCATCATGTCTTATCAAGACCATGACGTGTGTGGACCCCGGCTAACCACTCCTGGATCTAGCGACCGTGATCGTGATGAGCGTGATGATCGCGATCGTCGTGAGAACGGCGCCAACGGTGAGGACCGCAAGCGTAAGTCGTTGCTCTCCCTGTTGCCTCGGTTGAAGCCAACTAACACTCTGCGCAGCTGTCGATAGCCCCCCTCCTCAGCACGACGACCTTGATGTCGCCGATTGAACGATTCCATCGTCCATAGCAACTGTGCGCATGTAATTTCACCCGTGGTGAGACACGTTTCCGCGTTGAAGTGGCTTATAGTTCGTATCCCCGTTGGGGTTTCACTCATTTCCTCCTGCTGGCTTTCGAGTTTTCGAGTTGCGTATTCGCAGCCGGGTAACGGTACGGGCCTCGGCCTCTAATTGCGAAGGGAGGGATATGTTCGCCGGAGTTCATAGGTAGTAAATTCGATTTCTTTCGTCCCACTAACGCGCATCTCGTGGAACCGTATGACGCCGTGATATATAGGGCACCCGACTGCGTTCGAGTAATGAGGCCGTGGCAACTAAACGGTATGACGCCGTAGTATACAGGGCAGCCGACTGCGTTCGAGTAATGAGGCCATGGCAACTAACCCTTGCAGCGTCGACCATCGGAACGTCGACTATCAGGTGCGAAGGCGATGGGTATAGTCGTCTTCTAGCGAGCGGTAGCTGTAAGCTGTCGCGCTGATCATCTCTGGCTGTAGCAGCCTGCAAGGAGACGAGCAGGTGTCGAGGAAGCAGGGCAGCGCGCCGATGAGCTGAAAGAATGAATAGAGAAACTAATGCATGGCAGATCAGACAGGCCTCATGAGAATGTAAAGCGGATACAATGTCCTCATGATACACCACTTTACCTTGATCATCAAGCGAATGGGAATGGTTGGTCGAAGAGTTGTTACGTGGAAGCGACTAGGTAGGCAGGATGGATGACCGAGGTGTACAAGGGTCGGGTAGGTAAGGTTGTTTAGGTACCGGGAGAGGTACGGGGGCCGGGGACGGTACTAGCGTGAAACTGTAGCAAGAGGGAGGTGCCTAGGGGGGTCTCCGTGACTGCCTGAACTCACCACGAATTTCTCTCGGTCCTGACTGCCGTTGCCCGCACGATGGCGTCTAAGGTGGGCATAGAGATACCCAAGGTACATATTTAGGTACCTTAGGTAGGCAGTTGTATCGCCAGGCTTGCTCTCCGTACCTCGCTATTGCGACTCTAACGTGCTTCTCGAAAGCCAGGTTACAAGCGACTTGCATGCATGAGAGACAGGCATATCAAAGATTAGGCAAAAGGAGAACTGGGCGGCCTAGACCTCGGTTCGCCTATGAAATGTTCACGATAATCAACGGGTACTTAAGGATGCAATTTCAGTTCTTCGAATACATTTCAATAACCCTTTGATAACAAGAACATGGAATTTGAGGCCTCGTGACAACAACCCAGCTGGGCGGGTTCCCATACTAACCGAGAAGGAACGTCTTCTGACGAAGGCACAAGCGCAGGCGCAGACGCCGCATAATCCGTCGGTGGGCTCCCTGCCGAATAACATGACGTCTGAATATTCAATTCGCATTTAAATAGAATTCAGACTTGCCTTTACGGGCATGTAACAGTCGGCATTACACTAGATAGGGATGATAAGAACCCGGTTCTGATGCTGTAACTAATAAATTTTCAAGCCTTCTTCAGCCCTGGACACGCGCGTACTATCAGGGGCACTTACCGGCTGCACCAGGTATGACCGTGCCTACCCTACCAGGGAATTAACGGACGGTCCACCGCTCTAAAGGGCTCTAGAGAGGTACCGACGACCGCACCTACCCAGCGAGGTATGTCATCCATACGGAATATATCGATCGTAACTCAGCCGGTCCAGATCTTACAAACTTTAACAACTGCAAATCCCAAACTGGTGCCCTCGTTAAAATAGAGCACGAGTCTTCTCATCACGCACTCCGTTTTTCACTTCTGTTCCAATGCCCATCATTGCGGCGTTCTACTTGTAGAGTCTTCCTGTCACTATTTTCTCCTCGCCTGCATTGCGCAATCCCCGTTTGCCGGTTTGCGTCGTCATTCTTAGCCGAACTTAGACAATCCTGGATAGATCGTCCCGGGGCCAAGAGCCCGCCTTTTCGCATCCAACGCTTCGCCGGGAGCCGCAGTGGAAACTTGACAGACAGCTATGCCGTCGACACTAGCCTGCCCCTAACCCAGATTGTTTGTTGACCCGGCCGACGAGACCCTCAACGACCCTCAACGATCCTCCTTCCTAGACAGACCCCCTTTTATAGGTAGCTCGCGAAAAAGGCACCGTCTGCTCGATGCTCTTATACTAAACGACCGAGATTACTATACACAATTCTACCATCGCGACCTAGAGTCCACCTCTCCCCTCTAGTAGACCTGTGCCGGTTGATCAGGTTCGATCAATCGAGTCTCGAACATGGCGGCCGTACGTTCTCCGCGCTCCCTCTAACCCCCCACGCCCCACGGCAGCAGTTCAGCAGCAGCCCGAACCCAGCTCTCTAAGACTGGCGCGCTAATTCGTTGTCTCTAGAGTTCTGACGATGTCGACGCTGTGAAGGCGAAACCTGCGCCCGTACCAGCACCTACAAACGGAACCAACCAGTTCGTAGATTTTGTTTCGCAACCTGTCGTTGCCGCGTTCTGCGCTGGCGGTGTTGCCGGTGCGGTCTCGCGAACCGTTGTGTCGCCGCTCGAACGTCTCAAGATCCTCCTGCAGGTGCAGAGCGCCGGGCACAATGAATACAAGTTATCGGTCGGCAAGGCGCTGGGGAAGATGTGGAAGGAAGAGGGCTGGAGAGGCTTTATGCGCGGCAATGGAACCAATTGCATTCGCATAGTGCCTTATTCGGCGGTTCAGTTTGGTAGCTACAATCTTTACCGCAGGGTGAGCTCTTTTTCTTTTCTTTTTTTTTTCTTCCTGCTTTCCCGCTGTCGTCATTGATATGTGCATATCTGTGTCATGACACTCTAATACTAACGTCGCTGCAGCAATTCTTCGAGAACGAAGGCGCAAACATGTCACCGATCGAAAGACTGTTCTGTGGTGGCATAGCAGGCATCACCTCAGTCATTTTCACATATCCTCTCGACATCGTGCGAACCCGACTCTCGATACAAACGGCTTCCTTCGCTGCGTTAGGCGACGTGCCTAAAGATAAACTCCCCGGCATGTGGACGACAATGGGCTCCATGTACAGAACCGAAGGCGGCGTGCCGGCATTGTATCGCGGCATCGTACCTACCGTCGCGGGTGTCGCTCCATATGTAAGCTTGTTCTGCTTTCGTTTTGCTGAGCTTTGCGCGGGAAACACGACCACCTGATGGAGCCATACTGACTGACCGTCTAATAGGTTGGTTTGAACTTCATGACGTATGAGTTCGTCCGCAAGCTCTTAACACCAGAGGGAGACCAGAATCCCTCTGCGGCGCGAAAGCTTCTCGCCGGCGCAATCTCTGGTGCTGTCGCGCAAACATGTACATACCCATTGTGAGTCCAGGCCCCTATCCCCTATTAGAGCTTCGAGCTGATATGCCTCCCCAGTGACGTCCTCAGACGCAGATTCCAGATCAACACCATGTCCGGCATGGGCTACAAGTACAAGGGACTCGGAGATGCTATCAAGGTCATCATTGCCCAAGAAGGCATCCGTGGCCTGTACAAGGGCCTCGTTCCCAACCTACTCAAGGTCGCCCCTAGCATGGCTGCTAATTGGCTTAGTTTCGAAGTCACCCGGGACTTTTTAGTTGGACTCAAAGACGAGCCCGTCAACTTATAAAAGGCGATGAAGTTGATGAGACACACATTGCACGAGAAAGAGAGAGAAAGAACAGAGAGAAAGAGATGCATGGAGCATCTGCGCAAACGAGAGAAGTTTGTAATTGTAATATCCAGACTTTTGTCACCTTCGCCTTCTAGCTTCTAGCTATATCCGCCCTTCCACACAAAATATTGGCCGTCAATGAGAATAAACGGCCAAAAGAGCTAACCTACCTACCTATCTAACAATAAATCGCCTCAGGCGTTTGGCTCCCTGCCTCAGATGAGAAAGAAGAGTCGAGACGTGCAGGTGTGGTCACGATTTGGGGCGTATGAGGCTGGAAATAGATGTCCTAGAGTGGGCTTTCTAACTGTATTACTTGATTTTTTTTTCTTGCTAGAGGGTTTATGAATCCATCCATTGTACACAGCGTGATTCGGAGCGCAGATCTGAAAGAAAAAAGTATCTAAAAACAACATATGGGGGTTCATCATCACCGTCATCATAATCATCGATCATGGTCCCGAGTTGGCCTGGTTTTTGGCATATAGATAGAGAGTTAAAACAACTGATTGAATCAATCACAATTGAAGTTATATGTATCTTATTGAGAGGCTATGGTGATACCAATTATTGAAAGAATTTGCGTCGTTGTTGCACATGCATACCGCTGTTGTCGTCTCGCCCGAATGAATGACTGTGTGATGGTGGTGTTGTTGAGCGTGGACTTTTTTTTCGCCCTCGTGCCAAGCTGGACTTTTACGTACCGTTGGCTAGCCTCAGGCGCTAAGCCTGTACGTCGATGGGGCTCCCCCACCGCGCTGTGGAGCGTGGCTCGGGTTGATATCTGAGCCCCACACTTTTAGCGGCTGTTATCGGTTCTGCCGCCTGCCACCGCCCTAAACCCGCACACAACCCTCCAGTCTTTTGGGTTTTGGCGACCGTATTTTTTCCTCCTTCTCCATCGACTCCTACTAACCACCACAACACCACAGCAGAACTCCGGAACTGCCGACAACACCGTCAAGATGGGTACGTGAATATGTGCAGAATTATCATATACAAGTGGCATGTTGGTGCGCATTCGAGGGATCTATTCTGCGGAATAGTAGTGCCCTGAATTGGCCCTTCATGCTGCGTCCTCGGGTTTTCCTGGGCGACTCTTGACTGAGGCGCGCTGCGGGATCTCGATATGAGTATATTGAACCATGGAAGCTGACTGTCGGCTTTGCACATTAAAGGTATCGATCTTAACTCCCACCACGCCCGCGGCACTCACCGCAAGGCGCCTAAGGTCAGTTGCGATCCCTTGCCTTGTTTTGACTTGCATCTGGGTTGAGTCGCAAATTTTGCGATCGCAATCTCCCGCATTGGAATTGTCACTGACCTGCATCTGCGCTCCATAGTCCGACAACGTCTACCTTAAGCTCCTGGTGAAGCTCTACCGCTTCTTGGCCCGCCGTACCGACTCCAACTTCAACAAGGTCGTCCTGCGCCGCCTCTTCATGTCCCGCATCAACCGCCCTCCTGTTTCGCTCTCCCGCGTCAAGAGCCAGGCTACCGATGCCAGCAAGATCGTCGTTATCGTTGGTACCGTCACCGACGACAACCGTCTCCTCGAGGTCCCCAAGCTCACCATTGCTGCCCTCCGCTTCACCGCCACTGCCCGTGCCCGCATCACTGCTGCCGGCGGTGAGTGCCTGACCCTCGATCAGCTTGCTCTCCGTGCCCCCACTGGAAGCAACACCCTCCTCCTCCGTGGCCCCAAGAACGCCCGTGAGGCCGTCAAGCACTTCGGCATGGGTCCCCACAAGAACAAGGTACTTATCTACCACTTCGAGGCTCGTCTAAGCAACGGTATACTAACAACCATTGCAGAAGCCTTACGTCCAGTCCAAGGGCCGCAAGTTCGAGAAGGCCCGTGGTCGCAGACGGTCCAGAGGTTTCAAGGTCTAAGCGAAAGCTTAGCCTGTTTTTTCGTGCGTCGTCGAGTCTCTTCCAATATACCATCAGAGCGTTCCGCTCCTGGAAGAGCCATTACTGTGTTCAGGGCTGGGTTTGGCATTGCTGGCGTGGGATCGGATCAGGGAAAAGCTTGTTATGAATTGAGATTTCATGCCATTCGTGTAACAGACCACCGGCTCAGAATGCGAAACTCCGTGACAACAACGATTGACCAGATTTTACTTGCTGTATCTGATTGTGATATTCCATTTTCATGAGGTTTGAAGATGTCTCGGGCAGTTGAGCGTTGTCTTGCGAGGTCACATGATCTCCGACTAAAATCGCAGACTTGTCTGGATTCTATGCGCCAAAGGCGTGTCTTTCGTCATACATGCGACATCTTTAACAGGCCGCCAACAACTCCGAAGGTAACATGTAAATTGCTTCATTGAGAAGTTATCCTTTTCTAGCAGATTGCATTGTCAAAAACCCCTATTGAGGCGTAACATACGAAATATCTACGTTGAAAGCCTCCCGTCTAGGTTGCTCAAGCCATCATCATATCCGGTGTGGTACAATCCTTTGCGTCGACACGCCGCTGTCTGAAGCTTAGAACGACTGGGCGCATTATATGATCACGTAGACGCTCTACATCTCTCTTCGATATCGCGACGGCACAATGTGTGGACGATACGCCCTCGCTCTGGTATGGCCCGATCACCCGTTCCATCATCCTCACTCTAATCCACCCTCATCCGCCCCCTTTTTCGTACATGTGACTAACCAGAAAACAGCGACCCAGCCAAATCCGGCGCATGCTCAGAGAAGACAACATGCCTGTGGACGAGGCACCCGATGATGATGCCAATGATGGCGCAGGCGGCTATAATGGCCCGCGACAGAGCTATAATTTCGCGCCCGGGTATCGCGGCGTCGTGTATCGCGCTGATGTGCCGGATTGGGGCGCCGGGAGGGGTTCGAGACGGCATGTTTCTGGAAATGTTGAAGAAGATTCCTCTGCTCAAGAACAGGGCGAAACCGGAGAGCAACAGGGTCAAATGAAGAAGAAGGGCAAGGGGAAAGGGGAAAAGCACGTTCAAAGCCCGGGTGAAGACGAAGGAGAAGACTCTGGTGCAAGCACCCAGACCGACGTACACTACAAACTCCAAGCCATGAAATGGGGCCTCGTGCCCTTCTGGACGAAGAAGAATCCCACGTACGGCTCCGTCATGAAGACGATTAACTGCCGCGACGACTCGTTGGCGCAAAGGGGAGGTATGTGGAGCTCGATGAAAGCAAGGAAGAGGTGTGTGGTTGTTGCGCAGGGGTTCTATGAGTGGTTGAAGAAAGATGGGGGGAAGGAGAAGATGCCGCATTTTGTGAGACGCGCGGATGGGAAGTTGATGTGTTTTGCCGGGTTGTGGGATGTTGTTGTTTATGAGGGTGAGTTACTTTCTCTCCTTTTCCGTATATTCCATCTCCTTTGGTATTCGAGTTGTGTTTGTATTGTGGTGATGGTATGTGGTACTGATGAGAACAGATGAGGGAGAGAAACACTACACCTACACGATCATCACGACGGACTCGAATAAACAACTCCGCTTCCTCCACGACCGGATGCCCGTCATTCTGGAAAACGGCTCGGACGCCATCACCACGTGGCTCGACCCGAGCCGGACAGAGTGGTCGAAGGAACTGCAATCACTCCTGAAGCCGTATGAGGGCGAGCTGGAAGTCTACCCCGTTAGTAAAGACGTGGGTAAAGTTGGGAACGATTCGCCGGCTTTCATCATCCCGATTGATAGTAAGGAGAATAAATCGAACATTGCGAATTTCTTCGGCGCGAAGAAAAAGGAACCGGTTGTTAAGGTTGAGGAGGAGCAACCCGAGATTAGAGTTAGTGGGAAGGAGGGGTTTGTCGTTGATGATGGGGCCGTTAAGAATGAGAAGCTTAAGGAGGAGGAGAAGATGGATATGAGAGGGGTTAAGAGGGAAGCTGATGATGAAGGAGATGAGCCGAGGAAGAAGGTTGCATCGAGTAAGAGCCCCGGTGTGGAAAGCGGGATGAAGGGGAAGGCAGCTGGAAAGAAGAATATCAGTGCGACGAGGAATGACGGGAAGGGTTCGGCTAAGACAACCGGATCGCAGAAGATTACGAGGTTTTTTGCGAATAGCTCTTAGGGGCTGTGATGGTGGCACACGCCGCATGGGTGACGGGGGTATATTGTGTCTACCTACGGAGTATGGAATGATGCTCGTGGTATAAGGGGTATTCTCGCGAAACTCTCACTATCACGAATATGGGATGCTACAAAAGACTCGATCCGGTTTTGATTAGTTTGCTTTGATGGGATAATGGCAGTCTATGTTGCTGATGACCTTGTGGTAATATGGGCTCATGTCCTTGAGGGCATTGGTGGTTGATACATCCTTGATGATTCTGACCGACGATTTCCAAACCATCACCAGATTGATCCCATACACTTGTAACGTGTATATGGCCTCATCAAAATGTCCATGTGCAATTCGCTATGGCTTCATTTTGTGGATATCGTTCACTCGTACCTACGTGATGTGAGTCATCCGAGTCCAATAACTCATAGTGCTACGGCTTCCATGTCTGCAGGCGTGAACTACTGCCATACCATGTATGACTCCCCAGAACATCACATCTTTATCCACCAGGTGTCGTGGCGATGGTGTACCGTTGTCAGAACGGTGAAGATTCGAGTGTCACATGCGAAGACTCCGAAGGTGTCATCGAGAGTCGCATGGAGTCAGGGGCTGAGCTCACGGGTATGAGCCTGTCACTTAGATATCACTTGTAGAGTCCACCCTTGTAAATAGGTAGGTATATATATAATGAGCTCTACCCCATACAGACAGACCTCTTCTCAAAAATCACCTGGGATGGCACTCGGCAGTGCAGGTTGTTAGGGCTATTGACCTACCTTGAACCAGACCGGCAGTTTCTACAATCTGTCGCCGTCTTCGACTTGAGCCATCAATCCTTATGCCCCTGTCAAGCTGCTCTTGCCTCATAGGACCAGGAGTGAGACTGCTAGATGACGCACAGTGGGAATACCCAACCTCCGCCTTCAAGCAAGCGCGTCGCTCCCAAGCGAAGGCAAGGCTGACAGTACTGAAGCGGCGACTTCCTTGGGTACATAGGTACGACTGCATGTTAGTGGGCACTTTGTTCGTATCAAGTGCTACTTCCTCTTTTGAGTGCTGAGTTGGTACCTAGGTATTCGCCGGGCAGGAGCGCGCAATGCATTGATATGTCCCATAGGCAGCCGCGTGCTCCAGCGTACCTTCCCTTGAAGCTCGACAATGACAGTGTGACTTCCCAACCTCACTCCTCTCCTTCCCTTTTCACGTCGTCCATCTAGGTCGCTCCTTCCGATTTCTCAGATGCCTAGGCATCTTGCCTATTCTACTCGCGTTCAGAGGGACAAAAGTAAATTTCCCCCGCCAACTTTCTACTCAGAAACCTTCCCTTCTACAACTTTTACAGTTTACCCATCTCTATCCATCGATTTTCACGACTACAACTTTTACAGTTTACCCATCCAACCATCAATTTTCACGACAGCAACATTATTATTTCCCATCTTCATTTTTACCCATCTCTCACCTTAATTATCATTACTTAACCCCTTCTTATTATTACTTACTCCCCTTCCTTTTACTAATGACTTCAGCAGCTCGTATATACGAAATGCAGAACAAGAAGATCGGTAAGAAGATCTCTCCTTCGCAACGCTCAAGCAACGTTCCGTAGCTAATCTATACCATCTAGCTGACGGAGAGACTGTTGAGGGCTCCAAAGCCGAGGGCATTGTACCCAAGGTTGAGGAATCCCCTCTTCAGTCTCCCTCCGGCGTCTTCCCGGAGCGGAGCGCGCGTGTTCGCCGCGATGACAAGGGCCACTGCGAGCAAAACCCGACAGACGACACGCCCATTAAAAAGCGTGCTCGGGAGGTTTTCGAGGCTGATGGTGACACTCTCGTGGGTGAGCCGGGAGCAAAGAGGACGAAACTCCGTCCAGATGAGGATAGGGTCTCAGACGAGGATGGAGTCTCCCCCTCTCCTGCTCTCGCTCACCGCGCCGTGCTCGTCCCTCGCGTTCCAGAGCGCCTGAAGCGCATGGGTTTCCTGCGCCCTGTGCCAGGAACCATGTCGTTCCAGTACCGCCTGGAACGGCTACAAAGATATATAGACGCGGCTGGTCCCGAGTCTGACAGTGACGGTGACAGTGACACTGAGGATGAGGAAGAGTCTCCCTCGCCTGTTCGCCGCGAGGTGACGATTCCTCCCATTCCCGAGCGCCTCAAGCGCATGGGGTTCCAGCGTCCTGTCCCGGGCACAATGTCGTTCCAGTACCGCCTGGATCGACTAAACAAGTACATCGCAGCGATGGGACCGGAGTCTGACTCGGATGAAGGATCGAGTTCGGACTCCGGTTCCGACGCTGAAGATGACAGCGACATGTCCGACGACGAGTCGGATGTCGACGGTTAGTCGACATCACTGTCTGGCAACGAGCCGGGCGAATGTCACGACGCCGAAGGTGACAGCGACGAGTCGCACGACGAGTCGGACGTCGACACTTAGTCGACATCACCATCTGGCAACGAGCCGGACGAATGCCACGACACTGAAGATCACAGCGACGAGTCGGACGACGAGTCGGAAGTCGACACTTAGTCGACAGTACTGTCTGGCAGCGAGCCGGTCGACAAGTCACGACGCTGATGAGAACCTCTCCAACCTATATAGGAGGTCTACTCGTCAAAGCACCTTCAGGCTCCTGATTCTTCACGTCACCATAACGAAGCGGGAGAGCTGGCATACTCATAAATGTATGCGTGCTAGGTCGCCCTCGACCAGCGTTGGTGGCGTCAAAGTGTCACGACGACCTCAGCAGAGAACTATCAACCGATTCTCGGCAAGAGGTGGATGAATGGTTTGCCACCACTGCATCAAAATAATTTTCGCAATCCCACCTGGAAAAAAGATATCACCGCCGACGAATATCTCTGCTGGGCCACCGCCTTTTACACTTTAATTCCTATACCCTTTACCAATGCCTCTAAAAAACAAAAAAAACCGACACAAACAAAATACCTCCACCTTCACCAATATCTTCCCATTCTCGTCAAAGCTTCGCAAGTGGGATAAAGAGCTACCCTAAAAAAAACCAATTCAAAACATCTAAATCAACCACCCACAACAAATCACCTAAAATCTCCACCCTCTGCGATCTCGCCCAAGGCATCAGCACCCGCAATTTCATCCAGAAAGTCCTTCCAGATGCCAGTTCATGCGACGAATCACTCAAACTGCAGCTTTTGGTGGGGTTTGAATCCTTCGACAGCCAGATCCAAGACCAGATCCTCAAACCCAAAGCCGTTATCACCATGATTGAGTTCATCGATCGCATTATCAAAAAGAAAGCATCCTTCTGGCGCGAGCATACGAGAAATAGCGGATAGGCCAACGAGGATGAAGCTACATATACCATCCTTCTCTCACGAGACGTCCGGCCCATCTGACCGGGCATCTGGTCAACGATGGCCAGGTACAATCTGGGGTCACGCATGGATCTGAAACCATCCCGACTATATCATATGGACGGATCCCCAACTTCCCACAACGTCGCGGCTCCTTTACATTCGTGGCAAGCTTGGTGAAACATACACTTGACGAGTCGTGTTGCGCTTACACGACTATCACATTCTTCTTCAGCGCCGGAGGAGCTGACTTGGAGGTCTGGTACAATACAGACACCTCATCTGGTCGTCGTCGGTATTTCTTCTATCAATTGAAGAAGTTTAGGGAATGGGTAGAGTTAGGAGATAAGGAGTTTGAGGGAGAGGGGGATCCTTGGGGCGATCTTTGCGGCCATGACTCTCTCAAATTGGCACCGGCTGACGGTTTGTCCATCCTACAATTCCGGGATACTACATTGAGAGTTTTGTTGTCATGCGTGTCACGCAGACAGAAAGTTGTGGTCAAGGTATGCGTTGGGCTAGCGGGTAAGCCTTGCACAGCAATGGCGGACAGATGGATAGACCGAACACCTGCAGGATATCACGGAGCATAGTTCGGCGAGAGTGTGTTCTCGGGGAAAATGAGTGGCACGCTTTTCAGGGCGTTTTATATAGGCATTGTAAAAACAACGAATGATCTATATAAATTAACGAGATGTAACATGGAATAAAAACACAAACAAATCAACGAATACAAAAGACCACCTTGATTATGAACCACCCCTCGCCTTTGAGCCAACCCCCTGTTTCCCCATAATAGTAAGGAATGTGTATGTATCTGTGTTTTCCAGAAAGAAAAGAGAAAGAACACAACTCCCGTAACGTTATAAGTTCTCCGTGACCTGATATATTCGTGTTCCTGGATATTTGACAAGGATATTGCTCTCTCTCTCTCTCTTTTCCTTTTTCCCCTTTTGTTTCTTCTACGGTCCCTTTTGTTTCTTACATGTTGATACCCTCCCTCATGAAGGAACCGAGTTGCTTGGCGAGGTTACCGTGCATCATGGAGAAGTGGTTGCCGGGCATGTGGCGGAACTGCATCTTGTCGATGTCGAGGTACTCGTCCCACCGGTTCGGACCAAAGTCATCACGGTTGTCGAGCAAGAAGAGCGCGTGACCTGTCGGGTACGGGTCCGGACGCGGGTCCGTGGGTAACTTGCACACGCCGTCTTCGCACCAGATGGCCATGACGTTGGGGCATTTCTCCTTGGGGATGGGGATGGCTGTGTAGTTCGACAGGGCCGTGACCGAGGCCGCGAAGTGCGGGAGTAGCCAGGAGGGGATCTTCTTAGCGTCGCTGTCGCCTTCGCCGAGGAGGCCGATGGAGGCGAACCAGGCGTGTAGACCGGCGGGTAGGGGCTCGATGGTGATGGGGCAGGGGGCGTCGATGATGATGAGGTGGGAGACGGCGTCGCCGGCTTGGGTGAGCTGGTTGACGATCTCGTAGGCGATGACGCCGCCGGCTGACCAGCCGGCTACGGCGTAGGGACCGCTCGGTTGGCGGCGCTTCATCTCGGCGATGAATTTTGTCGCCATGCCGTAGACGCCGCATTTGTATTCTTCGGGCGTCTTCATGAAGGGCGAGAACATGCCCCAGACGGCGATGTTGGGACCGAGTACGTCGATCTCGGTGTACGAGGTTGCGCTGCCGCTGCCGTCGGGGATCATGAAGAGTTGGCGGGTGGCGGTGCGGTGGTTGCCTTGCAGGAGGACGGAAGAGGCTTTACGGTGGGGGTAGGGGTCCGGGACGACTTCTAGTTTGGAGCGGGTGGTGGAGTCTTTGGGGGTGGTGGACTCTTTCTTAGAGGAGGATTTGGATGGTTTGGTCTCGGATTTAGGGGGTGCGGTGGCTTTCTTGGGTTTGTCGGTGACACCGAGGGCGCGCTCGACGTCCTTGAGAGAGGGGTTGTGGCCCAGGAGATCGCCGGGGATGTCAAGGCCGGTCTTCTCTCGGAGTATACCGAGGATGGACAGGCTCATGAGCGAGTCCATGCCGAGGGCAGCTAGGTCAGGGGCGGCGATGATTTCTTCCAGTTCGACGCCCATCTCGGCGCAGATGGTGTCGCGGATGATTTGCTGCAGTTCACTTGTGTTTGAGGACGCGGATGCGGTGTTTTCTCCGTGCACAGAGCCCTTGTCACTATCGTCAGGTGGGGTGGTGACATCGGAGTCTTCGGAGGCCGAGTCCTCGTCACTGTCTTCACTCCCGCCAGTGGTACTGACCTCTTCAGCAGGGGCAGTAGCGGATTCAAACTGGCCGAGGAACTTCTTGAAGGCGCCGACGGTGGAATGGTCATTGAAGGCATGGGAGTCAATGTTGAGTTCGAGTTCTTCTCGAAGTCGGCCACTGATGGTAAGACCCATGAGGGAGTCAACGCCAAGATCAGCGAACGCGATGTTATCAGCCAATTCATCATGGCTGACACCGGTTTCTTTGGCGACGATGTCCATGACCTGACCGATCACCGAAGGCTTGGCGAGTTTCTTGTTGACAGCGGGGAGGGTCTTTGCGGAGACCTGCGTCTTCTCCTTGGCTGGTGCTTTTGGAGCAGGCTTAGCTGCGGGAGCGGGTCGGGCAGGGGGAGCAGAAGCAGCAGCGGCCGCACCCTGAGGTGGCAGGACAATGTTCAGAACCTTGCGGGGGATAGCTTGGAAGCGGACATCACCGGCGATACCGATGAGCTTGTCGCCGTCAAAGACATAGGCGTCACCAGACATCATCTTCGTACCCTTGATGTTCTGCATGCGGATGTACGACTGGTAGGTCTTGGTGGCCTGGAGGCGCTCGGCGAATCTCATGCTTCCCCAACCGTGTGAAATGTAGACATGCTCACGAGAATCTACCGCATCAGTGCCGTTGACGATGAAGCCAGAAATGTGACAAACCGAGTCAATCCAGTAAGGTGCAGTGTGGAACACGCCATCTTCAGGAGAGGTTTGGAACACAATCTTGGCAGTCGCCTCACAGGTCTGGCTGTCGAGGATGACAGACTCCATACCTCTGTACCGGCGATCATAGTCGACGAGAGCGGCAAAGAGTTTGTAGGCGAGACCACGGCCAATCTTTGACGCCTCACCACGCTCCTCCGCAGCTTTCAGGGAGTCGATGCGGGACCGGATGAGGTAACTGACACGTTCGAACTCACCGAGCCACTCTTCGTTGTCGCCAAAGAAGACCTTGCAGTTAGCATGCTCGGCTCTCTTGGCTCCCTCTCCGGTAGTCCACATCATATCAGCGAAGCCCTCAGCAGCATTGATCTTGGCTTGCATGCGCAAGACCTGACTCTTAGCTTTGGTGTCGAAAAGCAATGTCTTGGGAACTTGCATGTTTGCAACATTGACGCCGATATTCTTGGCTTCCGGACGGAGGATCTTGTAACCATACTCACAGATAGTGATGGCCATATCTCCGTAGAGTGACGAAGGGGTAAGTGCAGTACCGTTGACAAGATGACCTGAGCAGACCTTGCGCATGTTCTCCTCAGTCATCTCAGTCTCCGTCTCAATGACAGCCAAGTCTCCATTAATCTCTTCTTTGGTGATCTTCTGGACGGTGGTAGTAGACAGCTTGGGCTTCGGGGGAGCCTCAATGGCCTTAGCTGGAGCAGAAGCAGAGCCGCGGTTCTTAGTAATGCACCAGTCGCCAGTGTATTGCAGCCAATAGTTCTTAAGATCAAACGAATATGCTGGCAGGTCAAGGAGGCGGACGGAGCTATCAAAGTCACGGTGATATTCGTTCCAGTCCAAGTTCAATCCGGCTGAGTGGAGCGTGCAGAGGGTGGAGCTAATGGTCTTGTAAAGGGATTCATTGCGTCGCAGGGATGGAACGGCAATAGTAGAGGCGCCGAAGGCAGCCTTGACCATGTTAGCACACACCGGGTGAGGGCCGACCTCGAGCCAGACTGTTTTCTCGTCAATGATGCCAGACTCTTGGGCGAAGACTAAGCCGCCGAGGAAGTTGACGGCGTCCCGTGCGTGGTTACGGAGGTAAGCAGGGTTGAGAGGCTCATTCTCGACAAGTTTTCCAAATAAGGGGGAGATGATGGGGACACTCGGTCTGTTGAATTGGACTGATCGAGCGAGCTTCTCGAAGTCGTCCAAGATTGGGTCAACCTGAGTAGAATGGAAGGCGAAAGGAACCTTGAGTTGGGTGCACTTGAATCCAGCACCGCCTAGCTGTTCGGCAATCTCTGCAATCTCTGCTGAGCTACCGCTAAGAACGGTTTCGCGGGGACCATTGATGCAAGCAACAGCTGCAGGTTTCGCCCGGGACTCGAGAGCCTTGGTGACTGTGTCGACGGAACCCTGGACTGCTAACATAGCATGGGTACCAGCGGTGCACTTCTCTACTAGGAGTCGCGCACGAACACCGACAAGGTACATGGTGTCACTCGCCGAGAGGACACCGGCAACGTGGAGGGCAGCATATTCACCTAAGCTGTGGCCGAGAACAACACTTGGCTGAATACCCCAAGACTTCCAGAGTTTTGCAAGAGCAATCTCGAAGGCAGTCAAGCCAAGCTGGACAACAACAGGAGAAAGCTTCTGAACCTCGGGCTCACTGCCGTCAATGAGAGGTAGGAATGAAGGGAAGCCATGGATGAGCGCAAGTTGGTTGAAGTCATGGATGGCGTTACGGAAGACCGAGTAATACTCATATAGTTCCTTGCCAAGGGCGGCATAGTGGGATCCCTGACCAGTGAACATGAAGGCAACTTTGGGCTCCTCGGGAGAAACAGGAACAAAGTTGGACTTGAGGCGTTCTTTGATAGCTTCTTGAGCCTCGGCCAAACTTCCGGCGGCAACGTTCATGCGCCAGTAGTGCTGGATCCTGCGAGCGGTAGTAGTATATGCTACATGGGAGACTGACGTTGAAGGGTTCTCTTCCATCCATCGCACAAGAGTCTCGGCATTGCGGATCATGGCCGACTTCGACTTGGCAGTCACTGTAATGACGTGCTGAGTACGGGGGTCTACAGTCGCGTTCTTGTATCTCGGGCCGTCCTCAAGCAGCAAGCCGGTGTTTCCACCAGCAGCACTGAAGTTGTTGACAAAGACCCGGCGAGGCTTGCCGTCCTTTCGGTAAAAGGGTGTCTTGTGGAAGGCGATATTGACACCCCGCTGACCAAGATCCTTGGGGAAGGTCTTGTTAATTTCTTTCTTGATGCCAACATGCGGCGGAATGGAATTCTTCTTGAGCATCATGAGCACCTTGATAAGAGCCGTGACACCAGATGCAGCTTCACCATGGCCGACATTCGATTTCACTGAGCCAAGGAACAGGGGCCGATCTGCTGGACGATGGCGTTCGGCAGGAGCAAAGATACTGGACACGGAACCCATTTCTGTTCCGTCACCAGCCTGAGTACCAGTACCGTGCATCTCGACATAGTCCACATCGTGAGGATCGACACCGGCTTCGTCCAGAATGGATGAAGAAAGGACCGACTGAGTAGGGCCATGAGGATGCGTAATAGAAATGGCATCGGCAGAGTGGTTGGTCTGTGTGCCTAGTATCACGGCCAGAATGTTATCCTTGTCCGTGAGAGCATCTTCCAGACGCTTGACGATAACGGACGCACACCCGTCCGCACGACAATATCCGTCCGCATCATTGTCGAAGGTGTTACAATTATTGTTTTTCGACAAGAATTGTCCTCGACTAAGGCCAGAGAAAATATCGGAATTGGTCATGCAACTGAGGCCACCAACGATGGCGGTGTCGCATTCCTTGGCTCGCAGGGACGTACAAGCAACCTGCAGTGCCGCCGCACTCGAAGAGCATGCGGTGTCGATACTGAGACTGGGCCCGCTGAAACCGAAGTAGTAATTTATTCTACCAGGCCCGAAAGCTCGCACACCACCTGTGATGTAGTATGTGTCGACCTCCTGAGCGGCGTTAATTTCACGCCAGTCATCCGATGTTTGACCATAGAATGTACCAATCCGATCGAGTCTCGTCGACGGCGTCCGATTGGGTACATATCCCGACATCTCGAGGGCCTCGTATGCCGTCATGAGTGCCATTCTTTGCATTGGATCCGTCTGGAATGCCTCACGGGGAGACATATTGAAGAAACGCGGATCGAAGTGACCCGGGTCTTTAATCCAATTACCGTATGGCGTGTGACTTGTGTTGATGGCCTTTCCAGTCGGATCGCAGTGTGTTTCCACGGGGAATCGGTCGGGAGGAATCACACGATGAGCATCGATGCCCTTCTCCAGCAGATCCCAGAGGGCCTCAACACTTTCAGAGTCAGGGAAGCGACCGGCCATACCCACAATTGCCAGCTTGCATTTTCCAGATGACCCATGGTTGCCGATATGGGTCACATCGTTTTCGCGTGCGACCTGCGGGGGCGGACGCAGGACAACTTCTAATTTCGTCTGGGCCTTAAGGATGTTGGCAAGTGTGCTTGCTGCATGCGTCGGACCATACGGGATGACCAGAATGCGGGATCCAGTAAAGTTGCATGCTTCCTTGATGCTCCCGCTGAGCGCATTGTGGAAGTATAGGGGCTCATTTAAAATCTCATGGACCACAGCTTTAAGCAGTGCCCTGGTATCGGTCTCTTCGAAATGACGGCCGGTCACTGAGGACATGACTCCGCTTCGTGGTTTCGAACCTGCTAACGCGGCAACAACACGCTCATCATCGAGACATAGCATCCCGCTAATATCAAGCCCCCCGTGTAAATGGGCGGCATGATACGGTCCGTAGACAGGAATCGCCGTCGGCCTCGATTCAAACAAGCTCTTCGAGAACAATAACTTGAGCGTCGATGGAGGGCCAGAGATGGCGATGTTGCTCGCGGACACAGCGCTCACGTACGCCTTTGATGCAGGTGAAATACCCTACAAAGAAAGTCAGATCAGAGCACTACTACTCACTGTGGGATTATTTATTTGACCATACCTCCAGCTGGTTGAAATCGGATATAATTTGCCTGGCTTGATCTTCTTTCACCGATGATACCACATAGGTCCAGCTCTCCGACTTCTCGCCCGAGGGGCTTAATCTCTCTGAAAAAGATGCGACGTAGGATCCAGTGCGGAATGCCATCAATACAACCTGAATGGCTATGGGGAGGAGCGCGGAGAGGGAAGGACTCGAGGCAATCGCAGTCGCCGCGAAGAGACCGGTGCAAAGCCCAGCAAGCTTCGTGTTCTCGGGGGTGCTGATGTCTTCATGTTCCTTCTCTGTGTAGCTATCCAGATGTTAGAAGCTGAAGCAAGCTGCAAATCAAGAAATAGTATGACCTGACATACTCAATGTAGTGGGCCAATTGTACTATACACAGTAGCGCACTGTCGATGCCTGGGAATTTGATGGTTTGCCGGTGGTATCTCTCGTTCAGCTGCTGGAGGGTTTGGAACACGGGAATTTTCTGCCGTTCGACACGAGGGAGGCGATCTATCTCCACCCTCAAGGCATCGGCCACGTCGTCAAGAAAGCGCTTGGCCAAAACACTAGGGTTTCCTTGCTTGAAGAAGGCTGCGAGGAAGCCGTACGTGTCGAGTGACTGGTCTCCGAAAAGGAGGAAGGACAACTGGTTGCGCGGCATCGTGTACAACTTGTCGTCCGCCATCGTGTATCTTACTACCGCTGAAGAGGACTGCCGGATAGCATTTACTCAGATGATAGCAGTGTCTTTTGCGCTTCCCTCAAATGGCCACCCCCCGTCTTATATGTCTAAGTCGCCATCCCTCAGTTGAGATGAGTGTGCATGGACCACCTCGGGTCGATCTCCACTATGACAGATACTCACGGCCGGGTAACCATCTTGGGGGTGTGGTATGAGTGATGTTTACACCCCCATCGTGGTATCCCTGGGCTACAATTTGGCCGGGCCATCCATCATCGGACACCGAAGGCCACGGTATACAAGAGATAGACTTCCGTATGATGGGACTTCAGGATCGGAGCAAGCCTATTTGGCCCGTCCTGACAGGTCCGAAAGGGAGGTAAACCCAAAACGTCTGCATGCGGATCGATAGCGAGCGAGACAACTCGAGCGGTGCAATGCGCACGGCTAACAACTACATAACCTGCAGCGGCGGAACTCATGGGTATGGTATGATGTATGATGGCATTCAGGCATACAAGAGAATTCGTATTCTAATCCGGACGCGCATGGTGGGTCACGGTGGTAATCATTGGGGATGTCCGCGGCTCCAGGCCACCGCGCACACGGTTGGATTCCCTATAGCTCGACTCAGCAACGAGCAGTGAAACCAGCGCTGGTGTATGGCACGCAGAGGGATATATTGTGTCTCACCAGAGGTGAGAGTGTGTCAAGTGTGCCGATTGGTGTTGCGGATCCCCACGACCTGGATCATCGAAGGACTGGACATCGTCCGGAAGCAGAAGCGAATCTGGGAATGCCGATGCAGATACATCCTCGGTCACGACTCACGGCTCTGCACCGCTCAGCAATATCCCTGCAGCTAGCTGTATATAATATAGAACCAAACCGGGTCGGGGGTAGTCCATCGCCAGAGCGGGTTGAGGATGACAAGGACCCCAACAGTGGAACAGGACTTTCCAACGGTGGAACGGGGCTTGGGGCTTGGAGGGCATGGAGCTTGAAGAGCTTGAGGCTCGGAAAACAGGCTGATCTCTCATTGACTCATTCATCGCCCCGAACCCGATGTGGCGACTGCCCCACGAAAAGGGGACCGCATCGTCCATCCAACTGCAGCAGCGGGATGGTTATGGAGATGAAGCGTGAAACGGGTCACGCAAGTCCTGCTCATGAGCAGGAGACAGGCAAAGCAGCCTTGTCTTGTCAGACGTGTCAAGTGAGATATCAAGTGAGATATCGCTTTCCAGCTTTTCCAGATGGTCAGAAACTTCTACCACATTCTAGGCAAATTAGATTAACTGAGCAAGTCCCTGTCATCTCATGGTCGATATCGCTTCGAGAACAGAGCAATGCGTGTTTCACGGCTATCATCTCGGTGGATGGCAGTAGATGATATGTGGTATGTGCGACGACAGAAGATGTACATTTTCCGGATCGTCGGCGGTGCTGAATCTTGGAGGAAAACGTGGGCGAGCACTGATTACGGAATATTTTCTGGTCGACTAGGCGCTTAATAGTTAGTGTAACTAGTGGATATCATTGGGAGCCTCTCGATGGGGCTAGCCGTGTTGGGTTAGTAGTCGGGAGCTGGGATGAGTAGGTACACCGTACGGATGCAGGCCGCAGATCGCATTCAACATGTAATGTACGTCTATTCACACGGTACAGCTTCCCCAGAACTTCTGCAAGCACTCATGCACAACTAACCCATTTTGGTACTGTACCGTGTTCATAACGGTCAACGACTGTCTTTCCCTCATCGAGCTGAAGCCGGCGCAGGCACGGACTTTTCATCATGAAGCTGGGGGACTTTACGCGATCGTGTGAGGTGAGATAGCTAGCTTTTTATCTGTTTATGGAGGCACTTTTAGTCCGTACCGTTGAGACTTGATCTCAACACGGCGAATCATCATGCAAGTGAGTTGCCAGAAACAATTATTGCCGTTTCCATACGGTGTCGAATATCTCATCCGTTTCAGAGAGTATTGCAGCCGCCAACTGATTACGGATTATTCCCAGGCTTTAATTGATTGTCTCGTTGAGAACTGTAAATCACGGAATACGGAACGGAACACCTCCAACCGAAGCCTTACTCGTATATACAAGCTCTGGCCAGCCCGTGTCAGCAGTTAGATTGCCATCGGGCCGTTCCCTGATGGCAACAGCTGCTCCGAGGGACACGATCACATCATACCTTTGGTAATCCCTCACCGGGACTCGATCGATCTCATCTTCACTTCTTACCTCCACAACCGGCCGTACTCGTACTCTTAGTGATGATCTACTCGTACTTTGATTGTTTGTTTGTTTCCCTCCCTCGTGGCTCGCCAATCATGCATGGGTTTGTCGAGTACGAGTATGCCTGAACATGTATAATCAACACGTGGTTTTCAGTAAGCGGGGCCTCCAAGACCGGATTTCTGTTGCAGAACACCGTCTCTTCGCCTGCACGTCTGAGTCCTGACTGCGCCGACCTCACGGGCATTATTGAGTTCACCCGAAACTGTTGTCTGCCTGTCGCTGCATCGATGTCCATCTCACCTCCCCTACAATGCTCAGCACCTGCTCGCCCCGTCTTCCCATGGGGAGATCTTCGGGACCCTCCGATGGCACCGAAACACCAGTCGGATCGGTGGTCGGGGAGTCCGTTGGATTCTCACATTCTGCCCCTACTGAACGTCTGCGAGTGACATGCGAGTGACTCTGCAGCATCCATCCCCATCCTTGTTTTATATGCAGGTCAACACCTGCATGTCCGATGCTCGAGAAACTTTCCCAACCTATGGCGCTTGCCCCCTTATCCTCCATGTTCAACGGGCTTGCTACCCTCACGTCCGGACAGGAACGACTCTCTCACAGCCTCCTGGCTGGGCTACTCGAGTGGACTGCCAAGCTGCTCTCTTATACGCGGCAAAAGTCCATTTGTTCAGCTTGACGTCTTATCTCACGGACTTCCGGTCAAATAGGTATCGTTACGGCTCTTAGAGCAGACCACTCAAGGCCACTCCAGGTTCAGCTATGATAAGCTCTTTTTTATGCATAACGCACTGCTATATGGGTAAACGGCATTGCGTTCAAGCTGATGCTACCGCCGAGCATGTGATGGGCCAGTTGTGAGCTTCTTGTGAAAGATGGCTTCGATGAACCTAGGTACGTACTCACTCAGCCAAATCTCACGACAGGGTCATGGAGCCTCGGCAGAGTCAATGGCAATCTATGCTCGAGGGTGAATGCAGACTTCATGTGATTGCTGGCGCAGGTACGAGCGACATATTGTATCCGGAACCATTCCTTGCCGAGCAATGTGCATTGCCCTGATGTGCACGCCGAGAGGGTATACGAAGAGCCGTGAACGTCTTCTCTCCCGAGTCAACAGGAATAAAGTGAAGTTGTCTAAGACTCTTCCATCTCATCCACACCGTTTCGAGGGAAAAATGTTTCATTCGCTCAAAGATATTTCCTGATCTATGATGCTGTTACAGCTTTGATGAGACTGGGCGCTGAAATCTAACTCGTTCTGGCGGCAGACTAGAATGTTATGACCTGACCGCGACTCAAGACCCAGATTCAGAGACATTTCTCAATCATCGGGATCTCATGACAGCTGTGCGCCCTGTTAGAATAAAGCAGGCGCTACACTCTCACACGCTCTGCTCGGTCCTGAGACCTGGAATGCGAAGATCCATCCAGGTGTTCAGAATCCCATGTTTGTGACGGCTTTTGGCTAGAATCTCCATATGCATAACATTCTCCCGGGTTCTTTGTCTGGCTATTAATAGAGATCATTGCTGTTTTCCCTTTGTCCTTGTCTCATTGTGTTTTTCTCTCTGGGCTGCTCTCTTAAGCCCTCCTTTAATTAGTCACGATCAATTCTCCTGATCTCATCGGAGCAATCTCTCAGACGCCGGGCGCAAGTGACTAAATGAATGATGCGAATGATGAGAAAAAACTCGATGACCCGACATCCCACCGATCTGAGCGTCCCAGATCGAAACGCAACTATCGTGAGATTTTTCCAGCAATCTTTTCTCACCTGCAGGTTTCAGAATCCAATGCATGGTATTCCGTATCGTTCAATGCAGTGAGTAAACGATCACGAGTATTTTCGTATTTTTTCCCCAAATTTCATACATACTTCTACGCTTCTCTGCAACGTTGCGGTCTTATGCAAAAGCCGTCCACCCACTCACCGCCCCATACAAATGAAAGGAGAATCGTGACGTGAGGGACCTGCTTCGGATCAACCCAGAGCCGGGAACGGTCACTACATCCATCCATACCTCATCCATAATACATCGTGAGATAAAAGAAGAGAGAAGCTAGTTAAAAGACGTAAAAGCAACCAATCACTCCCCCTTGAACTTGAGGGGGGCGTAAAAGAGCCAACGCGAGAGAGATGAGAGAGAGAAGAGAAATCGTGTGTATGGCGAAGTGCGTCTTTGGTAAGACAAAATGACGGCTACTAATCCCGAGTGGCTGCCGCCCACATACTCGTACACACACCACCCACTGCACACCACACACCCCCCGTCCGTTCCCCTGCCTAGAATATTTTCGGGTGCAACGTAAAGTTGGGGAGTACGGAGTACACACACGGATGTAATATTTCTTGGGTCGAGTGAGACATTTCCAGCCTTCGCAAAAAAAAGACAAAAACCGAAAACGAGATAAATCGTCACAAATTTGTTGTTGCCTACGAGTACTGTCGTTGCTGGGCTCTCGTAACGAGAATGCATTCCACGGCAAATTACATGTAAAAAAAGAAAAATATGGAAGAAGTACATCAACAACGCCTCCCCGACGGATCAGATGTAACAAACAAAACAAACAAAACAAAACAAAGTAATTTTACTCATGGCGGTAGGTACGAGTACATACTCGATCGCATTGCCAATGCAAGAATGAATCAGATCCGCGTTCGGGGGGGATCCTGGACCTGGCCCCTCGCGAGAGTCGAGATTGTGAAGATCTTGTTCCATATGGATGAAGTTCCCAATCAATATATACAATTGATGTGCCCGGTAAACCCCAACTAAAACATGACAATAACAACAATAAACAACTCCCAGAAATAAACAAACAATCATTATTTTATGCGGTCAAATATCGCCACAAATAGATACCTCTATAGCCAGCAAAGCGCCTTCAAGTATCCCATTACCCTTTGATTAATAAAACACACAGTCAATCTTTTAAGTGGGGTTCTTTTCTTCAATTACGATACATGTAGAGAGAGGGAGATTATTAAAGGAGAGAGAAAGAGATAGATAGAGAGAGAGAGAGAGAGAGAATGACGGTGGTGGTGGCCCTGATTCAGAAATCAGATTTAGTCTAGCCAGTTGGACTTTTTCTTCTCCCAGCGCCGCTTCTTGGCTGACGAGGCGGCGGTGGACGAAGATTTGCTGGATGCGGTAGTCGTTCTTGTTGAATAGACTGTGGACGTCGAGACTGCCGCGTCGGCGGCGCCATCGATGTAGAGGGCACTATTGTCAGTCGTTAGTCAGTCACACCTTTTCTTTGGCCTGTGTTTGGAACTTCTTCCAAGAGTAAACTCACCCAACATAGTTCGTAGGATTGATGGTCACAAACCCGTCCGTGTCGGACCATAGCTCATTGCCCGCGGCATTACCGGTCGTGGGGATGCCCTGGGCTTCGCAGGCACGGATATGATCTTGCGGGATCTTGTATCCGACAAGTTTCTCCGGTGCCTCGATGAGGGTTGCTGTCAACCCCATCTCGACGTGCCACTCGATGTGACAATGGAGCAGAAAGACGCCCGGGTTGGTGGCGACGATGCGCAGAACCGCGTGTGAGTTGGCGAACACAGCAATGGTATCACGCCTTGACGGCGTCGCGGGGACTACCTTCACACCACTGTTTGAGTAGCTTCCCTGGTTGCTCTTGGGACGCTCGATGACCTGGAACTGATGCCCGTGAAGATGGAATGGATGTATAGCGGCGTCGAGATTGTTGATGACAATCTCTAGTACCTCACCGTATGCTACCGTGAAGGCACCGACCTGGCCGTATGCTTCGACCTCTGTATTATTCTCACCGAGAGACGCAACAGAGTAGAGCGTGGGGACCTTTTGACCGATAAATGTCGTCTCGTTGAAGCATGCTCGGGGATAACCGTTCCCGTCCTGGCAGAAATCAAAGTTAAGCACCCACTGCTTCGTGACAGGGCCGAATGCAGGCTGTTCATCAAGGGGCACCATCATCGTGTCATCCTGAGGATACCATGTATCCACTACTGATTTCCCCTTCAGATTCCCCTTGTGGTCATTCACTAGCTGGCCTGTGAAGTTAGTATGGAAAGCGATCGGAACGGTGGAGTTCGTCGACGTGAAGTCGGGGTTGGTATCTAATGCAATGAGGTAAGGATAATTCTGCAGAGCACTGGGGCCCATGGTAAGCAGCACGTCGTAGCGCTGGCCGGCCAAGACACGCAGTTGATTAGCGGCCTGTTTCTGTATGTAAGTCCCGTCCATCATGATCACCTGCATCTGCAGCGCGTTAAACACTACGAACGCCGCCGTCAAAGCCGAGAAGTTGATAAGCCGTATACGGTATGTCTTTTCGGGTTCGACAGCAATGTGTCCATTGCTCCCCTCATTGACGAGGACCGTATTCGGGCGCGGTGGCAAGAACTTCGTGTTGTTGGGCTGGAGCATCTTCTTGACAAGAACCGGAGACTGCTTATGATACCTGTTTCATGTGTCAGTTCATCGCTTACCTGGCTGCCGTCTCAAGCGAGAAAGACATGGAAAGACGGAAATCTGAACGTACCAATCCGACATTGTCAGTATCACATCGGCATCATAATCGTGCAAGTAAGGGTCCTTGGGGTTATGGACAATCAGAGGTCCTCGAAAGCCATCTGGATATTGGCCCATGTTATGCGAGTGGTCTTCCCGATAAGTTAGCGACGCATAAACTGCACCGGCAGAGTCTGATCCACATACACCAATACGTTCCTGCTTCCGTCGCCTGCGTGATTGAAGTGAGTAATTTTGATCCCGAGTCGCTGGGTTGAGTTGTGGCATACCTTGAAGCTGTAAGTCATCGAATAGTTCGGCGGCAAAGGACACTGATTGCTACCCGCAGCGCCATCCATGAAGTTTGAGTTAATTTGACTTATTCCGTGGAAATGGATACCGGTCGTCTCATTGCCCAGCTTATTGAGCAGGTTGACCACAACGGTATCGCCCACCGAAGCTTCAATGACCGGACATGGCCACGATCCGTTGATACCTATCACGGGCCTACCGGTGCCGTCTGGCGAGGCCCACACCCATGTAGCCTCCCAATTGTAAGTAATTCTCGCTGCCAACGCTACATCGAAGCGAATGGCGAGGGTGAGCAACGAGATAAAGGACGCTTTAAACATAGTGGGTTCGCCAGGGAAAAAGGATGATTGGAATCACGACTCAGGCATAGGAAACAGAATATGAACAGCAACTTGCCGTATGATATATGGTCGTTGACCGGCGACGAGCATCCTCGAGTTCGGCGGTTTCCTTTTTGTAAGCTCTTAGAGACCTTAGTGACCAGGCAAGGATGTCGACGATCGGCGTCACGGAAAAGAGGGGCCAGCACAGTGGAAGTCAAGATGTGACAGCTGCATGAAGTTCTGATGCGTAGAGGGTTGGATCTTAGAGTTAGTCAAGGCGGTTCAACCTTGCCTCAACGCCCATGACATATGAGGAGCCCCCTATAACAAAGACAATGAGAGACACCACCTAGATCCTGGGATACTTGCATGCCACCTGAAATCGGGCTATGCTGTTTCGTCGAGTCGTCATGCTGCAAGCCTAGCCCGTGGACAGCAGATAATGCCATCAATCGAACAGTCCTTGTCGGCTCAATCTCGAGCCGGGCAGAGGAAACAGAAGCATGCAAGAATAAGGGCGACCACGGCGACAGATCAAGGTCCGCGCCGTAGTCCGTTGGGTACCGCGGATGGCTCGGTCGCGAGACCAGGACGAAAACGGTCCGTCGCTTGTTCTAACCATCCGAGTCCCATAATGCCTGATTTCAGCGGGCAGACTCGCGGATCGCTTTTGACAATCAAGGTCCATAGCCGTAGTAGTAACATCGGTGCATCCCGGCATGCATACCCTTATCCAGAGCAATGATGCATGAAGCTTTATTCAGCAAATGCTAGATAATTACCAGAATCAGGAGACGGCCGCGTACGTGGCACCGGGGCTATTTCTCATATTCAGTATTGTTGACTGTCAACTGTTTGGTGGCATCACTAAGGGCAATCTGCCTTGAACACTGGCGGATTCAGCAATGTAATTTATTCCATCAAGACGACTCGTGAACCTGACAGATGGTTAGCATAGACTATCTGGAGATGCCAAAATGTGAATGGATTTTGGTACCCAAGAGTATGGTACAATATTTCGAGGTCCCATGCAGGAATTCAGGAGGGCGAATTACCCCTGCGTGCTTCAAGGAGCTGGGTCTCAACTGCATAAACACGTAAAACTGATGGCAAGATGAGAGGTTTATATAGGAACTTCTTGGTGTACTTTGGCCGAGTGATGGGGAATACAGTTCTCGTATGCCGAAGTGGCCCAGTATGTGGGCTGTCGGGGATCTGCAAGACGGCCATCGCTCTCCCAAAACATGAGTAAGGAAGGACGACGATGATGCCGGTACTCACAAACAGCCAGCGTAACACGGGTAACCAGACTGCTACGAGAACATGTGAAAATGTTGTCAGCAAGAAACGTCGGTCGGTCCGACCCTCAAGAGATATGCCACCGTTTCGTGAGTCTGGAGATAGTCTTTGCTATCCAGGCCATCAATTGACTTCATCTCAAGCCATTTTCATCAACTTCGTCGCCCAAGCAGGGTTTTAAGACAACGATAATCCAATGTGACAACTGAAAGTGAGAGAGCTGCCAGGCATGGACGCTATCAGAGCGACTTTGAGCGGCCAATGTGGTGATCAGACGAAGGGATCCGACAATAGCATGCACGACTCCGGCTTCAACGACGCGCTTACTTATGTAAACGGATGGGATTTCACTGTCACATGTGTTCAGAATGGGTAGGACTCGACATGAGTGAACGATGTGACATCAATTGTGATGGTGCCGTGAAGATGGTTGATCGGCAATGTTTGTCCAACATTTGCGACTTTGTGCAGGAACAGTAAATCGGTTAGCTGCAACGGTACGAGATAGCAGATAATTATGCATTGATGAACAAACACCCTAATGTCGGGGTAATACGTACCTCCGTTCGCGGGGAATACCTGGTATGAGTCGCGGACTGCAACCACAGCTCCTCCGTCGTAACCGTGTCTCATCTCTCAACTTCCGAACACGGCCAAAACACCATCTCATTCCATACTATCGCGACAAATTGCAGCTGGCCTCGTTCCGCCGTTTCAGATGAAGGCCATCATCGCGGGGCCGGTGACGCTTGCGCTCGTCTACCGCGCCTATTCGCGCAAGTCACTGACACCATTGGGCATTGCGGCGGCTGTGCTCACTGCCATCGTCCATGCCATCCATCCGTGGAATTTACCATTTGTCTTGCTGATTGTCTTCTTCCTCGCTGGCACGCGCGCTACAGCCGTCAAGAAGGAAGTAAAGGCAAGCCTGACCTTGCATGCCCAAGGCTCTTCTGGCGGCGAGGGTCCGCGGACTCATGTGCAGTACGTTGTAACATTCTCTGAGGCTTTTCCCCTCTCATCGAGGTCCAGCTGAATCTCTACCACGTGCCTCATTTCTAACACTCATTTACTATTAGAGTCCTTGCCAACTCGCTCATGGCCTCCATTCTGGCTCTAGTGCACACCTATCAACTAAGCCAGAGGAGTGAGGCCATTGCCAATGGGTCGAGTCATGAGGGCACCAACTGCTTCAGCTGGAAAGGCGACCTTCTGGTCGTGGGCATAATCGCAAATTATGCCGCTGTGTGTGCTGACACATTGTCCTCTGAGCTTGGCATACTCTCTCGCACTGAGCCTAGACTCATCACCTCGCTCAATTTGCGAAAGGTGCCCCGAGGCACCAATGGTGGTGTCACTGTCTGGGGTCTAGTGGCTGGCTTTCTGGGGTCTCTGATTATCGTCACGACATCTATGATATTCTTGCCTATGTGTGGTGATCAAACAAGTACGCCTTGGTCTATGACCGAGAAGCTAGTCTTCGCAGGAGCCATGAGTGTCTGGGGCGCCCTTGGCAGTCTCCTCGACAGCTTCCTGGGTGGCTGGCTGCAGAGTAGTGTCCGCGACGTGAGAACCGGAAAGATCGTGGAAGGTGAGGGCGGAGTCCGTGTCCTCACCTCCGTAGATGCCCGGGAGATCAGCAAGACTGCCAACCTCAAGGCCAGACTTGTTGGCGGTGAAGGGGCAAATTCTATTGAGAACACCTCGGCAATCGATGACAGCGAGCCCACCGAAAATCGGTACGATCCGAAGAACAAGAACCGCAAGCCTAGCTTCGGGGACAAGATGCCTACGCGCGTCGTTGAGAATGGCTGGGATATCCTCGACAACAATCAAGTGAACTTCTTGATGGCATCTAGCATGAGCATCATGGGAATGTGCGTTGCGTCCTGGTACTGGGGCGTTCCTCTCACGAGCATCTTTGAGGCTTGATAGAACGAAGCGACATGACAGAGTCAGATACACCATCCCTGTGGACCTTGGCGAGTGGACGTTTAGATTGACACGAGTTTTATATTGGCTAAGTTGGTTTTAGCTCTGTATTTTCGTATGAACCTGCTCCATTGCTTGTGCTATTTCAGTCTTTTGATGGATGTCTGAGCTAATCAATGGTAGTGCTATGGTTGACATATAATAGAGAAAAGCTTTGAATGGAATGGCCATAGCTATCGCCACCTCAGCAATATTTGACGAACATGGTTAGGTTGTACACTGCGTTGGCATCTTCCCTGATGGTTTTGATCTCCCGTGATGCTCCCGTCCCGTCCCATCAAAGTCATGCTAATGCCATATCCCGCATGAAACCCCTAATAAGCTCTTATACTCTCGCCCGACATCGCAGTAAACCCGCCTCTTGGGTCTACACAAATCCCTCCAGCTACGGATTAGACATGACTCTCCGTGCCGCGGTACCAGACGTGCGTCGAAACCATGGCCGAGAAAAGAGTCTCCATCTTCCCGGGCTCTTGACTGATTTCTCGATATTCTGGCTATTCGCCTCCTCAATAGCCATCATCCTAGCGACCTCCTCGGCCCGTTCCCGCTGCTGCTGCGAGAGCCGGCGAAGCTTCAACAACTCCGTGCCGAGCAGGACAAATAGTCCGTCCACATTCTCCCCGGTCCGCGCCGATGTCTCGCGGAATGCGCATCGCGTGCGTCCACCCCCGAGGGTGCGGGCAAGCTCATACCCTTCGCCCTCTGTAATCTCCCTCGGATTCTGTATCTCGTCTTCGTCGCCGCTGTCGGCCTTGTTGCCGACTAGGATGAGGCCGTAGTGTCTGCGCTTATCCTCTGCGAGTACGTCCTGCATGCGTTGGTGGAGATCCTGCACGAAAGAGAAGGAGTCGCGAGAGCGGACGTCGTAGGTGAGGATGGCGGCCTCTGATATGGCGATGGCGTGTCGGAGACTTTGTTGTTCGGATAGTTGGCTCGGAGCTAGTTCTAGGGCGTCGACGACGTATATCTGGTCTTGGATCTCGATCCGTCGCTGGCAGCCCCGCTCGTACTCTGGGTTAGGAGGTTGGTCCTCGCCCGCGAAGATACCGGTGCAGATCTTGATGAATTATTAGAAGACCCGACAGGCTAAGTTAGATCATCATGAGCGCACTTACCCGCGTCTGAATAGCCGTCTTACCACACCCCTTGGCACCCAGCATGAGGATTCGGAAGCGGCCTGCGATCGGCCGTTCGGGTGCCGGCTTCGGCTTCACGACGACGAGATCCTCGCCATCACTAGGTTCCCAGGCAAGAAGCGCGCGGAAGTACCGCTTTTCCTCCTCGGAAAAGATCATCGAGGCGACCCGCTCGTCCTTGTCTGCCATCTTTGTTTTCCCGGATCAAACTGCAGATGATCATGCACGAAGATAAGGAGGGAATAGTGGCCTTCTCGATTGCGGCGCGACTGAAACGAAACAGACACTGACTCGGGCTTATAATACCGGCTCTTATGACAGTTATGCTGATATTCAGGTTGACACGAAACGGGTTGAAAGGCGCCGTGATATGTGTACTTTGACCTCGGGGCGTCCAATAGCGGTTGGTGTTGACATGACACGGCTAGGGGAATTCGGAAGAAGCGTGAGACAACTGGGACGTATCCCAATAAGGCGGCTGGATTCTGCCGAAAAGCGTACCACGGCGAAGGGGGTCATGTGTCCATGTGCGACGGTGTCGCCGTCATGTTGTCGCCGTCATTGCTGGCTCTGAGGTGAGTCGAGAGCTGCTGTCGTGTTTGTTGGGAGATGACGCAACGGCTGTGATGAACTCCTTCATACCATATAGTCATCTAAAGTCCGGACATAGAGATGATATTGGGAATACGTTTACAGCATCACCTACTAGATCGTGACTGACGGATACTCGAGGAGATCTCCCCTTATTAAGCGATTACACACGTCGTGACGACGGGTATCTTAAGATCGATATCGATATATCTCTGATGCCGGAAACCGTGCCGTGTCATAGGAAGCCCTCGAGATAAGATCTGTCATCGCACAGCACCCCCGACTGGCAGAGTTATCATTCCATCTCAACACACTGCATCACTTTTATCAGTCCATTGGCCTGTTTAACACGATGCATGCACCCGATATCTTTACCACGGGATCGATGGGTTGTGCTAAGCTCATCACTCGACTGCTTCAGAGGATGGATGGCTTTACATGTTTGTGGATGATGAATCACCGTGAACAAAGAATAAACATCTCTCATAAATCACATTTCTGTCTTTATTCACACGAGATCACAACACGAGCTCAAAGCCGGAGAAGATCGCCATCATCAATGACTCTTCGTCTCACGTATAATGTAATCGAGCAACCTCCCACGAAATCTCCATTGTACACTACGAATGGTATGACCATGGCACCATGCCAGGTTCTCGTATATTAAGAGTGATCCCCTGTATCGCAGGCAAAAGGACCCTTGTTTCAGGCACTTTTGTATACGGGGATGGCAGAATGAGTGTACAGGATTCCGAGTCCCCTTTTCGTGACTGTCCTCTCCCCAGCTCAACCTACCACCCTGTGTACGAACCGATGGCTCGCTTACCCACCACTTACACAGCGTGACGCCCAATGACATTGGCAACACGTTCCTTCAAGGAACATAGATTAGTAGACATGGGAGATATATTGGCCTTCAGAGGTAGTCGAGTGGCAAGCAACGTGTAACCCAACCACCATCACCTCCTGTAGCACGTGAATATTCCGATTGTTACAGAGCTAAGGTACGATGGAATATGTGCCGTATTCGCGATAAACGGGTGCGACGACGGAGATGAAATCTCCATTCTCCCTGTTGAGAATTTCAATGCACTCACTATGAAGCCGATGAAGTATGAAGATCGCGGCCGACTTATGGCTTAACACCGCGAGACGGACTTTGCGGTATCTAAATACCATGAAGGTGTATATTATCTCCCTTCTTCCAATCCCATGTTTGTCTAAGACGAAATCCATGCGTAAG
Organism: Xylariaceae sp. X3-2; assembly: GCA_028637685.1. Taxonomy (NCBI): domain Eukaryota; kingdom Fungi; phylum Ascomycota; class Sordariomycetes; order Xylariales; family Xylariaceae; species Xylariaceae sp. X3-2. The sequence continues at coordinate 376,728 of JAJFDI010000018.1, forward strand.
ATTCCTGTCGCATCTAGACGAGCGTGCGATAGCATCGACCGACCGATCGATCGCATGCGATGGCATTGCAGTCACCAAAAAAGAAAGAAGGAAAACAAAATAGAAAGAAGGAAAAAAAAACCTTCAGGAAGCTGAGAGCACAAATGAACAAGAAGTTATCAAAGAAAGAAACCAAAGAGCAAAATGAAAATGAAAAAAGAAATAAAAAAACGTACAACACCAGGGATTCGCTGGTCGTCACCGACCCAACTACTAATCTGGCCCTCACCGGCTTATCTATGGGAGAGCGGACGGGATCCCGAGTTCTCCAGTGGGTATGGTCGTACGTGGCAGTTTGTAGTACTAATGGGTAATATATACTATTCTACCAGGGCCATGGAAGTGCCTTTCCATCCGAACTAGGAGGAGGTAGCCATCTCAAAATGAACCTTACCCCATGAATGATGTAGGTAGGCCATGTTGTTGCCGACGAGCGATGGAGTTAAGAGATACGGGCAGAAACGAAAGTCTGGGCAGTAGTAAGAGTAACATTGACTAGGAAAAGATCGGCCTCCATAATGCGTGAGTGAGGTCGGAGTTTTTCAGAATCGGACAAAAAGATGCTAAGTCCGTTGACTCAAGAGAAAGGATCTTGATCCTGTAGACCAGAGAGTAGGAGCGGGCTTCATTGTGTCCGCGCGGAGTTAAGCATGCTCTCCAACGTCTTGATGAGCATTCCCCTTTCTGAAGTTCGAAGCTATGTGAGGTCTCTCTGAAAGGACCCCGACAGCTTTGGTACCTATATGAAGGCATGTCGCATCAGCCTAGTACCATCGAAGCAGACTTCACATCTAACCCAGCTTTTTCAAAGCGGTATGATAATCGCGTTCAATTCATCGGTTCGGTAAACAGATACACAGGCTCGACGTTTCGTCACCTAGACTCAGTTGCCCTTACGCATTGTCACAATGGTTCAAATCATGGGCAAAGAAGTCGGTCCGACAGGTCTTGGGTTGATGGGCTTCACCTGGCGGAACAAATGCACGCAGGAGGAAGCAATCGAAGTCCTTCGGGAAGCGGTGCAGCAAGGCACCGTGTTCTGGAACGCCGGCGAGATTTACGGTACGCCCGAATATAATAGCATGGTCCTCCTCGACCGGTACTTTGAAAAATACCCCGAAGATGCCGATAAAGTCGTCGTGAGCTTCAAGGGCGGCTTCAACATGGCAAGCAGAGAGCCGGATGGATCACCTGAAGGTGTTCGCCGGTCCCTCGATAATATCCTCCGTCAGCTGAATGGGCGAAAGACAGTCGACATGTTCGAGTGTGCTCGTCGCGATCAGAAGGTTGATATGAAGGTCACGTTCGATACCATCAAGGAGTATGTTGACACCGGAAAAGTCGGTGGCATCGCACTCTCTGAAGTTCGTGCCGAGACGATTCATGAGGCCGTCAAGATTGTAAACATCGTCGCTTGTGAAGTCGAGCTTTCACTGTGAGTACTCTGTTATCTCGTGTACCTTCTTGCCTACATGGTTCAAGCTTTAACATATGTAAATATGGATTCACGACGGATGTATTGCACAACGGCGTAGCTGCGGCATGTGCTCAATACAACATTCCCTTGGTGGCGTATTCCCCCATTGGCCAAGGAATGCTGTCGGGCAAGTTCAAGACGTATGAGGACATCCCGGACGACAGTCACCTGAAAGACTATCCGCGTTACCAGCCGGGAGCAGGGGGAGCATTCGAGCATAACATCATGCTAGTCAAGCAGGTGAACGAGTTGGCAATGAAGAGGGGCTGCACCCCTGCTCAACTCGCCCTCAGCTGGGTGAGGTCACTCAACGGCCGGCCGGGTATGCCAGTCATTATCCCTATCCCGGGCGCCACAACGATTGAGCATGTGCGGGACAATGCTCAGGTAGTTAACCTGACAGATGAAGAGATGGTTGCGATTGATCGCATCTTAGCCGACTTCAAGCCCGTCGGCCGCCGGTATCCAGATGCCATAGCCCTCGAGACATAGAGGGTAGCAGCCCGTTATTCACACAAAGAGAAATGAATCCTAATCGAATGCTTGGTTAGCAGATGGACATCAGACGAAGGGCAACGTTGTGAAAAATGTCGCAAGAGACGCCAGGTCAGGGCAAGAAAGTGTCCACATTATTCGAGCCAGAGGCTCTTTTGAGCATTGCAGAATTCTTGATTTAATCATCATTGCATGCATCGTCTCGAGAAAAGAGGATTAAAAGAAAAAGATATGAGCTTACCATTTACGCGGTTGATGTTGAGAAGAAAGTGAAGCCAGACTTGCGAAGCGGACACGAAAATTGTTTAAATCTGGCGACGCCCCCACCCCGACTCTAGCCGTGATGCAAATAACGCGAACGCGCCTCCAGCTCGTGCAGGGAATAACGCGCTAACCTAGTATAGCTAGCGGCTTCGTTTTGTTGCATGCCACCATTTTGGAGTCCGTCGTCACTGGGAATCCTCTCTCTCTTCTTCTGAGCCATCACTTCCTCAACATGTTTCTTCTTTTGTGAGCTCGACTTTGGTGTTTCGTAAACAGCAATTTGACCTGGACGACCCTGGATTTGTTGTTTAACATTTCACTGACGTAGGGGTTGTCTACGGAGATGCACGAGACTCCCCGGTCATCCAACGTCGAGCAAACAAGAACGAACCGCCTAACAAGGAGGCCTGGCACCTACATCATCAATGCGCAGTTCTTCATGCGTATGCATTCCGCTCGAGACCTCGAATGGAAGTCATTACGTATCCTACGTTGCTCATAGCCTCATTCGGACTCTAGTCCGTACCAATTCGTCTTGAAGAACTGCTATATTTAGATTCCCCCTGTGCTGATCGGCCTCACGGGAGGACCCGAGGTCGCGATGTTTTCCTACATACGTCACGTTACGTTCGGTACTTTACGAGTAGGTGATGTTTGATGATGGCAGGTGAGTGAGAAGCTTCTGTGTACGGACTACGGAATGCTGAGCATGTGATTCGTACGTTGGTTGTCATAACATCATGTTACATTGGGGGCCGAAAACAACTCCTCACTTGCCACTCTACCAATCATGAATGGCGAGCCACTGAGTATGGATTCCACCTTGTTCAAGCCTAATGATCCAGCATGATGGACGTCTGCTATTTAGGGACTATGTCACATACCGGCTCTTGAAGTAATGAGCCTCTCCTGCACGCCATACCATCTTCACATGTTACACCCTTTCAGCATCGTCCCAAGGTAGGACATCGTGGCTTGCAGATATTAGGCAGCCCCAACCGAAGTACATCCCCAGCGCAGATCGCATACGGTGTGCCTCCGAACGGAGGGCTCTTCGATTCCACGTACTCACGCTCCAGCCTGTATCTGGGACATACGAACAATAATATCGGTGGCTTAGTTAGCGAGGGAGAAGTGAAAACATTCTCTTGATAACCTAGTCTTTACGCCTTCTTCTCTCCTTCAACCTTTTTACATCAAGATGTCATAATAGCCAGATACCATGGCCTCATATACGTACTTTTCGAGCGATGCCTATCGGCGACACCCTACCCAGACCTTGCATCACAAGGTATCGGATCTGTCAGAGAGCTCAGACTCGCCAGGTCCTCTCCGCGCCCGTGAATCACTCCTGTCCCTGCCATCACTTGGAGGAGAGACTTCACCGGTATCACAAGCACCTTCTTCGGAGAAACAGTGCAAGATACCATCCATGAGGATGAGAGCATCGACATGTCGACGCTGGGCATGGCAGTAGCGTCCTCTCGTCCCAACTCGTACACCGCCGTCCCGCATGATGATCCCCTTGAACCCGATTTCGATATGACCTCCTTTTCAGGGCCGATCGGTGCGCAGGACATGCAGTTCTTGAGGTCTTTACGAGAGGAGGTAGACAGTGACAAGATAGGCGAAGCTCCGAGACCAAGAGACTTGCCCGACACAAAGTCGCGAAGTATCGCACAGGAAGATACCGGCTACAAGGGGAAGACTTCAGAAATGATCATGGAAGAGTCTGCAGACCCTTATCCCAGTCCCACGATCGGCCATCACAGTCCTGGGGAATCAACTCCAAAGGAACGAGCTTTCGGCCCGAAGCACAACTGGAAGCCGATTTCCATGAGGTGGCCGTATCTGCTACTGCTCATTGTCTTGGCAATTCTTTTCGGTGTCGCGCAAGAGCTTGCTTACCAGATGTCCAGACGTCCCGGCGGATTATTTCACTTCACGGGCGCAGACGACTTCGACTCCAAACGATATGCTGTCTTCAAGTTTATCCCTATCGTTATCACTGTTGTCTATGGTGTTCTTTGGCATCTTACAGACACCGAGGTCAGACGCCTAGAAGTTTACTACCAAATGTCACATGAAGGCGGCGCATCCGCAGCGGATTCGATCAGTGTGAACTACAACACGCCATTCGACTTCACGAGGCTGTTTTTCATTTCTCATCGGGGCAATCTAGCTGTCACCGTCTCGTCGATTGCAACTTTTCTGGCTACGTTTATCGTCCCGATAGTCGCTGCCGCAGTCCTGGTTCTCACGCCTGATAGGGCCACCCGACAGGCACACTTATTTGAACTGAAAGTCATCACTGAGCATGCCGTTCCGTCGCGTCTTTTGACGGTCATTTTCTTCATAATTGCGATTCTAGGATGTGTTCTCATGTATCGGGTGACGACTCGACATTCGGGACTGACTTCCGACACGAAGGGAATCTCGGGGCTTGCATCGATGGCGGTAGGTACTAAACTGATGATGGAATTTCAAGACATGGACACGGCAAAACCAGAGGATATACACCGGAGACTCCAGTCAAGACGATACGAACTACGCGACTCGTCCATCTATTCTGAAGAATTCATTCCTTCGGGCACTTACAAGGCCACCCAAATCTCCGACAACCCGCACCCCCTGATGCTTCGGCAGGAAGGTTACATACCTCTACTCGTTGGGCTGGTACTTTTCTTCATTCTCCTACCAGTCTTTATCTTCTCACCAGCCAGTGCGGTCGTATACAAAACGCCCTGGTTCATCACTCTCATATCAATCTGCATCAAGCTGGGCTGGAGAAGTCTCGACTCGTCCATTCGGATGCTCGAACCATACTACATACTATCGAACCGGCATGCGCCACCCAGCACCCTTGTCCTCGACTACACTGCAATGCCCCTTGGTGTTGCAGCCGTTCGCGCTCTCCTGAACCAGCACTGGATTGTCTTCCTCGTCAGCTGGGGCACGGTTCTCGCCGAAGCTCTCACCATTTTCTCAACGAGTCTGGCACAGGTCGGAGGCAAAGACTTTGTCCATCTCTCCAATAACCCGCTGACGAAGGAGCCAAGCCGCAGCTTCAAGACATTTGTTGCCATGCTTGTGTTGACGGCTTTCATCCTCGCCTACCTCTGCGCCGTGACGGCCATCGTCATCGTCTACCGACGACGCCCGGTCCTGCCGCGTCAGCCCAACACTATCGCTAGCGTGCTGGCGTATTTGCATCAGTCTAAGATGATGTGTGACTTTGTCGGCACGTCCAAGTTCACGACTGCGCAGATGCGGCAGAGACTGGACGGATTGGGCAGTACGTACGGCTTTGGCTGGTTTGAAGGTCGTGATAGTCAGCCGCATTGCGGTGTTGATGAAGAGGAGCTCATGACTAATTATAAGCATGAAGCTGGAAAGGGGTGGGATGAGTTCATGCTATGAAGGGTTCGCGTCGGAAAGATTGCTTCTCTGATTTTATGTTTGAATGGTCACTGGGATGGGATTGGAAGGATGGGTATGAAGTTACGATTACGATTTATGACTTGCATGATTTCTTCGACGGCCATATACCAAGCTGCCGTCAGTATGTCTCTTGAGATTGGTAGACGGCAGCACAGGAAATGCAAATTTCAAATATTCGATTGTTATTTCGTTTCTCGTATATAAATCCAAGTGACCGAGTTTACTCAACTGGCGTTCATGTGTATAAAAAATGGGAGACAGAGACATGCAGGATAACATCATATACAACCCTCCCTGCATACCTGCACAGCTCCCTTCCCCTCCTTACTCAATGAAACTGATCCTCCGTAACCCCCTTCCCCATCGCAGCAGTCGAGCTAATGCCACCCGTGACCATCTTCTGCAACTCATCGACATAATTCGCACCACTCCACTTCTGGTGCTTGACAACATCAACACCGGCCTCGACCTCCGGCTCCTGAACAAGCTCGCCATACGCACGCATACCGTCGCGCGCGAACGCCGCCGAGAACCGGTCCGCGGCTAACGCCGTCGTGTGCAGACCCGCGAGCGTGATGAACTGCCAGCAGTAACCCAGGGCCGCGAGTCGGCGGATGTAAGTCTCCTGCTCGGCGCGCGGCATGGCGGTTTTCCAGTTGAAGGAGGGGGAGAGGTTGTATGCGAGTCTGTAATTATCATCAGTATAAACCCCTATCTAAGTCCAACCAAGCCAGTCATCCAGGAAGACAGCGAAGAATAGAGGGATGAGGTATAAATAGAAGGAAAAGGGGGAAAGGGGCAAAAACTCACTTCTGCTCCGGCCAAACAGCATGCACGCCCTCGGCAAACTCCCGCGCCTGCGCAAAATCCGGCAACTTACTCTCCATCCAAATCGCATCGCAATACGGCGCATACGCGATAGCCCGATTTACACCACAATCGCACCCGCCCCGTAACCGATAATACCCCTCCCGTGTGCGCGGCGCATCCCAGTCGAAATAGACGTCCCGACCCAGTATCCCCCTTGCAATCGTCCGCGCCTCCTCGTTGCCCTTGCCCTTCGCTTGCGCAAGGTACTGTCGTACCAACGCCTTCCTGTCCCCGCGCACAGCCTCAGAAGCGAGAATCGCCTCGGCCACGGCATCGTCGAACCGTTTGAGCTGGGCCTGACCAAGCCACTCGTCCTCAATCGCTTGCAACTGATCCCCCGTCTTCCCGGCTTGTTCGGCAGCATGCATGAGATCATGCAGGGGTCTCACATCCGGATTCGTCGAACCCAGGATAAACGCGTGATCGCGCGGATCAATCGTCGTCGTGATCAGCGTCGCGGCCTCGGCGTCCGTGCGCGCGATCACGACGAGATCGGACCCCATGATGTCGGCCTGCGCCCGGATCGCGACGAGCCGGTTGATGTGCTCGCTGATGGGCACGAGCACTTTGCCGGCCATGTGCCCGCATTTCTTGGTGCCGGGCGCTTGGTCCTCGATGTGGATGCCCGCGGCGCCGTTCTCGATGAAGAGTTTGGTGAGCTTCATTACGGCCGTGAGACCGCCGTGGCCGGTGTCGGCGTCGGCGATGATGGGACGCAGGTAGTCTATGTTGGGGAGCGTTGAGCGGGCGGATTTGGGGGTGCTGAGGCGCTCTTGGCGTTGTTTGCGGTCGTGGAAGAGTTGGGCTGTGAAGAGGTGTTTTACTTTGTTTGGGACGGTTGTCTGGGGGTTATTAGTTAGTGGAAGGGATGAGATTGGGAGGGGTGGGAAAGGGGCTGCGTACGTAGGGGTAGTCGGCTAGATCGGGACCGGGCTCGTCGGAGGCTGAAGCGGTTGATGAGGATTGCCAGCCGGAGACGTAGACGGTGTCGAGATACTTGGCCATCTGCGTGACGGCAGTTGGTTCCAAGCAGCCGTAGGTGTAGCTGGCATCCTTGTTCTAATTCATAATCAGTATCATAACTCATGACTCAGATGGGTTTAATCCCACCTTGAATCTGCCCTCGAGGATATTCCACAGCTTCTTCGACAAGGCATTGCTCGCGTACTCGATGGGCAGATGGCCTCGTTTCGAGACAATCTGCTCGGCTGTGAACGGTCTCCTGGTGTATCTCCATCTCGGATCAGTCCACCACTTCTTGACGGCCTTGACCTCATTGGCGAAGAGCTCGTCCTCGAGATCCGGGTCGACGGCCGTGCTGAGCATGTTATTCGACGCCATGTTGGATACCCAGGTTCGTATGCAGTAAATATCACAGGATGACTCTTTTCCCCCCCTTCCTCTATGAAGAGTATATTACGTTAATCACGCAACTAGGTACTAGGTGATAAAAGACCCCTACGAGAAAGGAGAGCGGTATTAGACAAAGAAGCGGCCAGGAACGGGGAGACGACTCTGTCTTATGTATGTGAACTGGCAACCTAATAGATAATCGAAAAAGAAGAAGAAACATCCGTCCGGTTTACATATCTCTCGTCTCCCTGCTGACAACAGCAAGCCCATACCGACAACACGTGCAAGTTTACCTAGGTAAAGGAGTCGTGGCTCGGCGAGCATCGGTTCAACGGGGTTACGTCAACACTGGTAGCATGAGTCAACGGGTACATTGTGAATCTGTGAAATCAGGAGACCAGAGAGGTATCTTGGGCTTCTCCTAGCCCTTCCTTTCACTGGCCAGCAAAGTCCCGTGTGGCCGTAGGACTTGCGTCCTGACTTGATAGCCTCGGAAGTCGGGACAGCCAGCCAGCGCCACGACTGACTGACTGACGTCTCGACCGGGTCATAATAATCCATCTTCGGCTCAAAGGGAGTTTGGCTGGTAACACGCTAGACGGACTAGTACGAGTAGCTGGGTTGGCGTGGTCGAGCTGGGAGTCATCATCAGCCTGGGACCCAACATGTCATACTCTTGACTGCCGTTGCTGCGAAGAGAAGCCGAAACCGCCCAAAAGCCGTGATTCTCCGGGGTTACCGAGTTCGTAAAGCCGAGAAGTAGCGCTAGGCCGTTAATGGTAGAGCGTCGTTTCCTTCCCCCGCAATTGCCAGGATGGCTTGTCTAGCGCGGAGCCAGTGCGGATTCACTAGTGCACGCTTGGCGCTTCCACTGTGGAGAGCTTTCTTTTATTAGCGCGTTCCATGTGAAAGTCTGACGGAGGTCAGAGTGGAGATTGATCTTGGAAGAAGGAAACGGTGCCTAGAGCTAGTTCAAGAGAGCTACTGTACGTACGAGATTAGAGATGTAGAATAGCGTGTTCGTCTATCTAGAAGCTGGCAAAAAGAGGTTTTTGGCAGTCCTTATATACACAGAGAGCGGCCCTGGGAGCCAGCTCGTGAGCTGGCTCCTGGGGAGCGCCAAGCTCGATAAGTGGGTCTGAGGCTCCCACTGACCAATAGCTTTCCCTGAGCTGGCTCCGGCCAGCTCAGCCAATAGGGAGCCGTAGGAGCGGCTCCCCTGCTTGTGCATACAATAGTCCTACTGTGCCTTCGGCACCGTAACGTACAGTGAGTTATCTAATCTATCCTACTCCGTGTGGACGTGCGCCTTCGCACTGTCCGCACGGCCGTAGGGGAGTGCGTCCTCGCACTCCCTGCACGGTCAGCGCCACGTGACACACCCCCCAGATCTGGGGCTCTTCCCTAGAGCTGCTTCATAGAACGGGCGATATATAAAAATAGACAAAAGAAAGAGTGAGTTATGAATGCATTCGTAATTCCGGCAGTTCGAAGTCCGTTGAGCTTGCTCTGGTCCCGAGCCTGGTGTGGTGAGGGTGGAGGGTACGCTCCGATGACGTGTTCTTGAGGGAAGTCTTAGGCTTCGTTGGTCGACGGGGAGGTGCGCGATCTTTTGGTGTGCAGTCCGGGAATGAAGGGGAAATGGAGCGAGCTCCCTTCCTGTGAGACAGGTTGGGTATATCTCGGTATGCCCACGCTCCTCGTTCCTTGCTTCTTTTTTCTTTTCCTCGTGCGTTTTAGAATCCACGTTGTTCGAGCCAGCTTGTAGTCCAATCGTCACTTGTACTGAGAGCTTCTTCGAATCGTCTTTTCTTTGTTAGCACTTCCCTTCATGCCTCCTCGCAACTCCGGAGTTCACGCTGGTGGGTCCTCCTCCCAGGGAGGGCGGCCAGCTCGTGGACCTCGCCGAGGTGGAGCTCATCATGGAGCTCCATTTACTCGTGCCCAGCAGCGTAACCAGATCAATCGCCAACGTAGAGCTGCTCGTCGCTCGCGCCGGATTCCCAACTCGATCTCTGATACCTTTGTGAGGTACGCTCGCTCGAACCCCCCTTGTTTCACTCTTCAATACTACATCGGTCGTTTGGCACCCCCCGCTGCGGATCGCAATGCAGTGAGGGTGTATACGTACCCTGTAGATTGGGTGGCTCCTAACGAGGCTTTGACCATGGTCTTGGTTACTGCCATCAACGAGATCCTGCGTACTGTCCCCACTGTATCCGAGCAGCGCGCAGCCTTCCAGCGTTCTGAGCATCGTGAGCTCAGAGCTATTTATGGCTACTTCTCCACTCGGGCTCAGCGTGATGGTCTTTGTAACGGGGCAGCTAGGCAGGAGGCGGAGCGACGCCGCCCAAGCTGCGCTGGAACACATCATGGCTCATTGACCAACGGCGCCGTGGCGCCGTCTGGACAGCGACCGCTGTGGTCAAGGAGAATCATAGGGCAAGGCGCCCAAGCGCCGACCAGGCTGCGCCCGGAAGAGTCGAGCGCAGTGCGCCTGCGGCAGTCGGGCGCCGGGCGCACTACGCGTAACGACTTCGAAGGGGCTAGCAGGCCAGCGCCGAGCAGACGGCGACTGGACGCGCTACTCGGCTAGGTCGGCCAGGCAACAGTAGCGCGCACACCGGTCGCCAGGAGGCCGGCGACCACAAAAGCAGTCCGGCTGTGGCCGGACTGCCATGTAGATTCTCTTCCTTTCCCTAAGCGATAGTCTTACAATAGAATTGAGTCCTTGCTCGCATCACCTTGTGCCAACCAACCCCTAACCCCTAACACTCTATCGCTTCTACCTTACACGGCACGACGCGATGTCAGACCAACAAGGAATGATGACCCGTTCCCGTTCTGCGGGACGACAAACTCCTGTACCAGGAACCATTACCGCCCAAACCGTCAACCCACGACTGGAGCCTGAGCTCAATCAGGAGCAGCCAACGACTGACGAAGGTCGGGAGGGACAGACCAGTTCTGTCCGGAACGACGAAGGTAACGACCAGACTCAGGGTGAGGGACGAGCGACCGGTGGAGCGGAAACCGGACGCCAGCCCCCCGGCGGTCACGGCAATTCGAACGAGGGCGACTCGTCGACTACGGGTCGCCAGTCGGACGCCGCGCACTCAGGTTCGAACACGACACCCCCCAGCGACCCCAACGCCGACGCCATCAGGGCCTTGAAGGAACTCATCGAACTTCAAGCCAAGGCCCTGAAGAATCACGAGAGCGGCGACAATGGACGACCACCGTTGTACAATGGCCGCCGTCTTCGCAAGGACGCCACGCCCCAAGAAATTGAGTCCTGGATCAACAAGATCGAAGACGCCCACCTCACCAAGCCAGGACGGCCGGGCTACACCCAGATCAACTGGGCCATGTCCCACGTCGCCTATGACATCTCCAACGACTGGCAAACCCATCGCGAGGGTCTCCGGCATTACGACAACCCCCAACGCGAGGCCACGCTGGAGGACTTCTTCAGGTTCATCCGCAGAGAGGATACCGACCCCACGGAGTTCCAGCGATCATTCCGACTACATCTCTACGCCATGAGACAAGGGGACTTCGAGGGACCGCGAGA